>OX422140.1:338954820-339554820 GCA_949129095.1 Volucella bombylans
TGATCCGCAATAATTCCTTTAACCATCTTCATCGAAGCCAGCAACTTTTCCACCAATTTGCTGTAGACATGTATGCCAAAACAGAGTCAGAAAGACTGTGCTATATAATTACTCACCAGAAGGAACTTAGAGTTGATTCGTACATATATTTGAAAGATGGTATCGAAAATGATGCTACTGGAAGAGATCTTGGTCAAATTTGCATTCTTCCTTCAAGTTTCGCAGGAAGCCCCAGGTACATGCATGAGCGGACCCAGGATGCAATGACGTATGTACGAAATCATGGCCGACCTGATTTATTCATTATATTTACATGTAACGCAAAATGGAGCGAAATTCAAAGTGAACTACTGCATGGTCAAACATATATTCATAGACACGACATTATTGCCAGAGACTTTCATCTAAAGTTGATAAAATTAATGGATCTTATTACAAAATTTCACATATTTAGACCTGTACTATGTCACATGTATACCGTAGAATGGCAAAAACGAGGTTTGCCTCATGCGCATATCTTGATTTGGCTGCAAACGAAAATCCATTCCAATCAAATCGATTCACTCATCTCTGCAGAGCTTCTTGAAATCGTTAAGGCACAGATGGTCCATGGTCCATGTAGTTCCTTCAATTACAATTCCCCTTGCATAAAAGATGGCAAGTGCAACAAACGATTCCCTAAAATTTTTTTTTTATGAAACACAGATTGGTGCGGATGGGTATCCCTCTTATAGGCGAAGAAAACCTGAAGATGGTGGTTTTCAAACGAAGATAGGATAACATGAAGTTGATAACAGGTGGATTGTACCCTATTGCCCTCTATTATCCAAGACGTTTAACGCTCATATTAACGTAGAATTTTGTAACTCGGTAAAATCAATTAAATATGTGTGCAAATACGTTAACAAGGGATCAGACGCTGCAATGTATGCACTTCAAAACCGAAATGTTCAAAATGAAGTTAGTCAATACCAAATGGGTCGATATATAAGCAGCAATGAAGCTTTCTGGAGAATTTTCGGTTTTTCCATTCATGATCGATATTCGGCAGTGCAACATCTTGCTGTCCATTTGGAGAATGGTCAGAGAGTCTATTTTACAGCTGACTCTGCCCCACAACAAGCACGAACTCCAAGAGATACCACACTTCCACACTTACAGGTTTCTTCAAATTATGCCAACAAGACTCTTACGTATCGTATTATACATGGAACAATAACAAGTAGAACAGAAGGAAAAGGGGTAAAATAGTAAAGGGTCCGCCATCTAACGTTTTTTTTTTCAACTAGTGCTTATTTCATGAATGGTAACACTTAGCTCATATCTGATTTGACAGATAATTAGTTTTATCCTTCCGGTTAATAATGAAAAATAATTTCATTCAAATGGCTGCCTCAGCTGGCCATGCAGTAGCCTACACGATCGGTCCAATTTTTAAGCACATTATCGATTGTGTGCAGCTGTATTTCACCAATGGCTTCACGAATATTGTCCTTTAAAGCGTCAATTGTCTCTGGCTTGTCGGCGTAACTCTTATCTTTTACGGCACCCCACAAATAATAGTCCAACGGTGTCAAATCGCAGCTCCGAGGTGGCCGAACGACATCAGCTCTGCGGCTGATAATGCGATCTTCAAAAACAGGGCGCAAAACCTCGAGTGTAGCTTCGGCTGTGTAGCACGTAGCGCCGTCCTGTTGAAACCAAATGTTGCCAATATCCTACTCTTCAATTTTTGTGAACAAAAATTCGTTCAACATGGCCCGATAACGATCGCCATTGACTGTAACGGCCACTCCTTGCTCATTTTCGAAGGAAAATGGCCCAATTATGCCTCTGGACCAAAATCCGCACCAAACGGTGACTCGTTTTGGGTGTATCGGCTTTTCAATGTATGCGTGCGGGTTTTCTGTGCCCCAAATGCGACAATTTTGCTTGTTTACATACCCGCCAAGATCAAAATGAGCTTCATCTGAAAAGATGATTTTTTTGGCAAAATCGGCATCTTCTCTAAGTCGATCGCAGGCCCACTTAGCGAAGCGAAAACGCATTGGATTATCAGTTGGCTTCAACTCCTGAACCAATTGGACTTTGTATGGCGTTATGCAAAATTCGTCTCAATGATGTCTCCGAAATGTTCAATTGTTGAGAACGACGGTGAATTGATGTTGATGGCGCTTCAGGCACACTTTCTGCCACAGCAGCAATATTCTCGGGTGTACGCACTGTTTTTGGCTTTTCACGCTTTGTTTTATCGATGAGGATGTCAGTTTCTTTCACTTTTTTCACAAGATAACGAACATACGGAGCTGACGGTGCTTCCCTTCTTCCAAAATCCGTACGCAATTTTCGCACACATTCTGCAACATTACCATGATTTTCAAAGTAATGTCGCAATATTTCCCAGCATTGTTGAAGCGTATACACAACCATATTCGTTCAGCGGAAGGATAAAACTAATTATCTGTGAAATCAGACATGAGCTAAGTGTTACCACTCACGAAATAAGAACTAGTTGAAAAAAAAAACGTTAGATGGCGGACGCTTTAGAAGGCTATCAGGGCATTAAATATGATACTGAAATAGGGAGAGTATATACTGTCCATCCCAGCCAACACGAGTGTTTCTTCTTAAGACTACTCCTTCATGAAGTTATAGGTCCCACCTTATTTGTATCTTTACGGACTGAAGATACTTATATTTGTGACACTTACCGAGATGCTTGCCTTAAACGAGGCTTACTAGAAGACGACGAACATTGGGATGCAACTTTGTCAGAGGCCTCATTGTTGCAAACAGCAAAACAACTTCGGTGTCTTTTCGCTACCCTACTTATATCGTGCGAAATTAGTAAGCCTTTGGCTCTATGGATGAAATTCAGGGATGATTTTGCGAAAGATTATAAGCACCAACTTCAAATACGAAATCCTCAAATGGAAATTGGTTTTTCTGAAGATACGAGTATTTATAACTTAGCTTTAATTGCCATAGAAGATAAGGTTATTACTCTCGGGGGCCAAAGTTTGCGTCCATTTGGTCTTTCTCAAACTAACAGAACAGAAGTGAATAATCAAAATACTGAGCTATTCCGGGAGACTTCTTACGACATCGATGGTCTCACTCGATACATTATGGAAAATGAGCCAAAGTTGTTACCAGACCAAAGACATATACGAGGGCGGGTCAATAAGTCCGTGACTTTTTGAATTTCTGACCTCTTTACTGAAACAGCAACACTGCTCCTGTCAACAGGCATCTGTCAGTTGACTCCTGTCAAAATTTAAACTTGCTGCGTCAGTTAGTTTGTGTTTGACAGCTATTTTTATCAGACTACTCACTAATTTGAGGAGAAAATGGAAAAAAGTGAATTTCGTGTGCTTCACTTCACAGGAAGGTTTGGCGTTGTTTAATCGCAATATGGAGGAGTTTTTGCGCCGTTTTGTAACCGTGAACGAAACATGGATCCATCACAATCCATCACACCAGAGAACTAACAACAGTCAAAACAGTGGGTTTCTAAGGGTGAATCGGCGCCAAAGAAGGCCAAGGTGGGTTTGTCAGCTAATAAAGTTATGGCGACTGTTTTTTGGGATGCACGCGGGATAATCCACATTGACTACCTTCAAAAGGGAAGAACAATCAATGGGGAATATTATGCCAACTTATTGGACCGATTCAATGACGATTTGAAAAAAAACTGACCTCATTTGGCCAAGAAAAAAGTTCTTTTCCACCAAGACAATGCAAGGGTGCACACATGTGCAGTTGCCATGGCAAAAATCCATAAATTGGGCTATGAATTGCTCCCTCATCCACCCTATTCTCCAGATTTGGCTCCGAGCGACTACTTCTTGTTCCCAAACCTGAAGAAATGGCTTGGTGGAAAAAGATTTGACTCCAATGATGAAGTCATCTCGCAAACAAAGGCCTATTTTGAGGACCTCGACAAATCATTTTTTTTGGAAGGGATAAAAAAATTGGAGAAGCGTTGGACAAAGTGTATAGAGCTCAAGGGAGACTACGTTGAAAAATAAAATTATTTTTTTATCAAAAAATCTGTGTTTTATTCCAAAAGTCACGCCCTCGTATATTCTGCTGTATTTAATAAAGTTGCCAATCAAATGGGAGGCATATTTTTTCTTGACGCTCCAGGCGGCACAGGGAGAACCTTTGTCACAAAGCTTTTACTCACTAAAGTACGACTAGAGAAAGGAATAGCTTTAGCTGTGGCTTCATCCGGCATTGCTGCTACGCTATTTCCTGGGGGTCGAACAGCTCACTCTGCTTTTAAACTTCCATTAAATCTAGCCGCTAATGATCACCTGTTTGTAATATCAGCAAATCGTCTGGAATGGCTCAGGTTCTTAAGAGGTGTAAACTTATAGTTCGGGATGAATATACAAAGCGTTTGAAGCAATTAACAGAACACTGCAAGACATATTAGAATGCAAGTCTCTAATGGGAGGTATAACCATTGTATTGTCGGGAGACTTTAGAAAAACGCTTCCAGTCATCCCAAAAGGAACCAAAACAGATGAAATCAAAGCTTGCCTTAAGTCATCTTTCCAGTGGTACCATGTAGAAACAATGAAACTTTCCACAAATATGAGAGCACATCTTTATGGGGATCAATTATCAAAAATTAATTAAACTTGGAGAAGGAAAGATGACCCTTGACAGAGATGGTAATTTAAGTCCTGATCAAGTCAGTACTGTGGTGCAGTCAGTTGATGAACTAGTGGAAAGAGTATTTCCAAACCTCAAAGAAAATTATCACAATCATAGATGGCTATGCGAAAGAGCTATTCTTGCACCAAGAAATATAACTGTGAATAACATCAATAGTCAACTCCTGAATATGATACCTAGAAACTGCCATACATACAGATCGATTGACACTGTGGTCGACCTATCGGAATCTGTTAAATATCCAACTGAATTTCTAAATTCATTAGAGCCACCAGGTTTACCCCCCCATCGACTGCAGTTAAAAGTTGGAGTTCCAATCATGCTCTTGCGATACCTAGATCAACCTCGCCTTTGTAATGGGACAACACTTGTGGTTAAAAAACTAATGCATCATGTTATCGAAGCAACTATTCTTACTGGCTGTGGCGAAGGAGAAGACGTTGTTCTACCACGTATTCCTCTGATACCATCAAACACACCATTTCACTTCAAAAGGCTACAATTCCCGATTCGCCTGGGTTTTGCCACTTCTATTAATAAATCTCAAGGGCAAACTCTAGCTGTTGCTGGTTTACAACTAGAGGAGCCTTGCTTTTCCCATGGCCAACTATATGTAGGATGTTCAAAAGTTGGTAGTCCAGATAATTTGTTCATTTATACCCCAACCGGAAAAACACGAAACATTGTATACACGGAAGTTTTTCAAATGTAATAAATTATTTCAACATTAATTACAGAATTGTCTTTTCTTATTGACAGTAAATATATTCTCTACACTTCTATGTTTAGCTCGAACAAATGATGCATTACTGTTGTACAATGAATATTGAGCTCTACAATTTTTAAGTAAGGAAAAAAAATTGAAGAAGTTGCAGGTAAAAAGTTTTAATCAACGGGAAACGAGTTATAGTTTTGGGTGTGGATGAACTTGGGCGGGTCAAATGCCTTCATATTTTAGAAAATTGAGAGTGTTCTAAAAAAAGTGTACATTAAATTGCATATTAAAAACCCAGCGAAGCGGGTAAAACCAGCTAGTTGATAAATAAAGTTGAATTTTGTAAAAATTTTGTGTTTTACTATAAAACGGCAGATTTGAACAAGTGTGCTGGGGCACGTTTGAACATGTTCAAAATTGTCCCGATTATGTTTCATTCAATAAATCGGTTGCTCATCATTTTCTTTTGTTTTTAAGTGAACTATCGTGCGCTCTTACAAGAGAAAAAAATCTATGAGGATGACGTTAAAAGTGCCATAACAGCAGTTTTGGAAAAAACAATGACGTTAAGAGGGGCTGCCACTGCAGCAAAATTTAAAATTTTGAAGCAAATATTCAACACAGCAAGTTTTTACTATGCTTGAGGAGGAAAAAATGCTTGAAGCATATTCGATGCGAAGCTCCAATGTGAATTACGAATTGACCAAAATTCAAGCTCGAGTATTAGCATTTGAGTATGCCACATTGCTGAAGAAGACTAGTTTTAACAAGAGGAATTTCATTCAAATTATCAGAGTTTAACTTTACTGCTGATCGGATTTTCAATTGGGATAAAACAGGTGTTACCACGGTAGTCCAAGCTCAAACGTAATTGCACGAAAAGGGCTAAAACAGGTTGGACAATCTGTTTCTGCTGAAAGAGGCCAGTTAGTTACTATGTGTGCTATTGTGAGTTCATATTAGTTTATGCTAACAGCCCAACGAGTGGTTGGATGACTGGTGCGCTTTTTATTAAAATTCTTGAACATATTCAGCGGTCCACGAGGGGGACATGAAACAGACATGATATTACTTTTATCAGACAATCACGAAAGCCATTGCTCAATTGAGGCTTTTGCCGTGATCATGGTATCGTCCTTGTTACTTTTCCTCCCCATTGCACTCATCGCCTTGAGCCACTTGGGCCCCATCAAGCAAAAGCTATCGGTAGCACAAAATGACTGGCTACTTAACAACCCTGGCAAAACAATAAGAATACACGATCTTCCATCTACTGCAAACACTGCTTATTTGGCCGCGTTCACTCAAAAAAATATAACTTTTGGATTTGCCAATCCAGGCATTTTTCCATTTTCAAGGAGTGCATTCACCGAAGAACACTTCCATTGTTCAGAGGTCACAAAACGAACATTAGCTATGTCTGCTGAAGTTCCTGCGAATGAAGTCACTAATGAAAATATTGATCCACTAGCTGGTGAAGCTGATCTGCCAGCTGATGAATTTATTATATCGCCAACTGACATCGTTTCACTTGAAATTGCAAGGCCTTATCTTCCCCAAGGAAAACCAACACTGGAGGTCGAAAGGAAGTACAGTCGCGGATACTTACCGAAACCCCTGAAAAAAATTTAATTGAAGATGCATATTTAAAACATCAAAAGCGTCCGAAACAAACACCAATACCGCCGTAAAGAAAGAAACTCCAAACCGCAAACCAAAACTAAAAACCTAATAGAATCCAGCTCGGGTTCAGATGAAAGTTTCTCGGTTAATAACGATACCGATCTTGATTTTGATTTTGCTGGCAATTCTTCCCATATGAAAAAATGTTCAAATGTGCCCCACTCTCCCTTAATTGAAAATAGAACTTGGTGTGCGCTAATGCGCTGCGTGGTTTGGTACCTTCCATACAAAGTAAATATATGAACAAGAGCCAATTTCGACATAAACGCAAGGCAAACGTATGTATCTGTTTAGGGAGCACACTTAAAGTTCTGTGCTTCTAATTTACTAAGCCCCAATGTACCTATGAATATGTGTCAAATTTGTGCCCAGAGCTACCGGTTTTCATCTGCAATCAGAAGAATATACATTATATCGTTTTCAGAAATCACCTCTGACGTTGCAACTTAAAGGTAGGTCAAAGCAAACGGCTTGCCAATTACTCGTACATCATCTCCGTCTCAAATACTCATACTTTATCTACCTATCTAATCGTATGGAATACTGATAGTGAGTAGTCATAACTAGGTATTCGTATTTGTAAATACAATAAAAGGTTGTCTTCTTTGAATGCAGCGAACTATCCTTACAGTTGCAGTGGTACGTAGACGCAAAACAAAACCCCCTTCAAACACACTTTTGCAGCGTTATCAGAATCCCATAAGATGGATATAGGTATAGTATATTTCCCTCAGCGTTTTGTTGAGTTTAGCTATTTACAAAATGAAAAATCGATATTCTCGTCCCCTATCGTCTACATTCTAGACTCTAAACGAAATCGATTGCCGCCATTAAAATAAAATTCCAATATCAGAAACTGCTCATACCTACCTCATCTTCATTTTTGTCATCACTTGAGTCGCCGGTGCTAGTACTGGCACCTTTTCCAGTACACTCCAAACCTGACGAACCACTTGAAGATGCAACTCCATTCTGTTCCCGTACTTCTGCTTCTGCAGCATATTCAACATTCTGCCGTTCGTTTGGCTGAATACGATTTCGCAACTCAACTTTCATTACGTCAACGTCAAATGTGTTATATAAAAGAGAACTCCAAACAATCACCAATTTAACTCAAACTCGAGTGACAAATCAACTTAAGAGAGAACACTGCGCGCGAAATCAAATTCCACTCAACGACGCACATGCGTTTTACAATTTCAAAATTTTGAGAAATGAATTTCACCAAAAAGCCGGTTCCTGTTTCCGTACACCGAATTCGCGCACAATTTCTGATAAAGAATTTGACAGTCGAAACGTCACACCAATTGGTAATTTACTCTAGCTGCTGTCAAATGAGCGACGACATTATCAAATGGTTTTCTATTTTCTGCTTCTCGGAAGTCGAAAGTTGAGAGTCGTTTGCATGAACTTGAAACTTTAACTACGGCTGCGAGTTGTTTATGGCGTGTTGTGAGTTGCGATATTGGCAGGAGGGGTTTCGTATTTTATTGATTCTTGGCGTATGTGTTCATTTGTGTGTAACACACACGTCTTCACTTCTTCTAGGTGAGTAATGCGTGGACCGTCCACGTATTGATGTGAGTCAAATTTGAGTCGTAGTTCTCCCGTTCTCGAAAGGGGAAACAAAATTATCACACTAACCCAAAAATAAGGTGAGACATTTTCACCATATGACAGAATGGCAATCTGAACGCTTTAGGGTTTGTGTTTACGACTATGACGTCATCCATTTCGTTGTTGGTCTAGAATCGTCACTGGTATTTTGTCAGAGAAGATGAGTAATGGTAAAATTGAGTTTGTCGCGAATTTTGCACTAGAAATGAGATGCCCTGACATCTGGCAGTGTTTGGTTAGTTGTGTAATGTATTTATGTTTTCGCGAAGCGGTGGGCTAAAGTGCAAAGGTTAAGTGCTGTGCCGTGTGAGCTGTTAATACATAAGTGTGTCAACCAGCGAATAATCTAATAATGGTTCAGACAAGTGTCACAAGTTTGGTAGCTATCAGGTGCGATGTTTCAATAATAGACTAGACCGAGTGGGTGTCACTTTATTATTTGCAATGACAGATAGCCCAAAATGTGTTTCATTTCGTAGAGTTCCGCTAGTGATTTCAGTTCGCCGACAGCATTCTGAGCGTGCACTAGTTTGGGAATGATGAAAGGCTTTAAAAATGCTTTATGTAGAGCGAAGTTGTAATTACGTTTATTCCATGCCTTCCACCTATTTTCCGAATGTTTCTGTGGTACCGCCACCACCAGAAGCCGTAGCCGAACTCATTGAATACTGTGATTCCAGGAAGATGGGACTTATGTATCATATGCTGCGATGCTTATGCTCAGAATATTATTTTTGGACCAGAAGCAAATGCAACGTAAGAGCCATAGACATTCCGGTCGTCAACCTACCGTCTGACATTGAGCTTTCCGTATCAGACAACGAGCACATCGAATTAAAAATCAAACACGAGATCTTGGAGGAGGAATTCGTAGAAAGCATGCTCACCCCAAACTCAAAAAAAAAAAAATAATAGTATGGGAAGGTATTCAGAACGTGAACGGGTAAGCCACTAAGTATTTTGAGCTAACTTGTATATCTACGAAACAATCGCCCGTTTCATGGTGGGACACAGATTTGCTGTGACTACCGAATGAAAACAGAAAACTTCCAAGCAAGTTATTTAAGACTAATTTGAAGGAAGAACACTGCAATCTTTACAGATCGAAGCAAAAAGAATATTACAAGCCAATTCAGATCTCAAAGGGTGGCTCTTCTAAAGACTTGTAAAAAGATCGAAAAGCTCAGTGAAACTAGCACAGGCTGCCAAAGTTGTCCAAAGCAGGAACGTCAAACTGGAATTACACAAAAAACCTAATGGAACCTCCACTGAACCGAAAGCAGAGACTCAGTCTCATGGTTAAGACTCTCTACATAGGGAGCATTATCAAAACCAACTCCTGTCATCGAAGCTGCAAGTGAGCTACATAAGTAACACAACACGCGTAGCTGTCATCGGTTGTTGTGGCGGATGAAACCGTCAAGCACGTTATTGCTTCCTCTGATGGATTCAAGTCACCTGGCAAGGTAAAGCCCAGCTGTTGGTAACTCTAGATGACAAACTTTCTAGATATTAGAAAATCAAAACCGGTTTTCTATTGATCGTCTCTATCCGTGTGACCCTGTCTGTGAATATGTCATCAATGGCAATCCCATTTTATACAAAACTTGCCCATTTTACTCAAAAAACGTCATCCACATTACACACACGCGTGCAAATTGCTCTCATTACAGCAATTTTACTTGTAAATTGCTTTCATTCTAGCAAATTCTGACAGGTTATGGAGATGTAAAAATGTTGGTAATTCATTTACAGTGTGTCTGTACGAAAGTTAAGGGTTTGCAAAAGTATTAGTAGAGTTTGCCATCTACGTTAATTTATCTATGCTTCAAAGTCTGGTGGACAGAATTGCCTTGCAAGAAAGAGTACACGATAGGCATTTTCATCGACAGTGAGACTGCTTTCGACAAAGGAACTTTTGACAGCTCGTGTTACTTGGCCCCACAACACAGCGTAGACATATCATTAATTTTATGGATAAAAGCAACGTTGGTGAACCGATTGCGGAGGCGCACGTGGCGCGGCATCCCGTCTCAACTGCTATTGTGTATGTTGTTTGACTCATTACTTAACATACTCAGATATAATCAGATAATGCAGTTGTCTGTTGGATTATACTTAGCGACTGTATGCACTAGAAATAGGCTGCTTTCCAAAATTCGAACTAAATGCGCATTGTGACTGCATCTCGCATCTGTTATTTTTTTTAAACGTAAACAAATTGATTGGATAATCATAATTAATCATTTGCTAAATATTTTATTTATTTAAAAGAAAACTTACTTCTTGGAATTCGCCGTTATACTTCAGATTGCATAAAACAAACAAACAATTGTCATTTGCATCGTGCTAGTTCACGATGCGCTGGTTGCTTTTCCTTGCGCAGTATATACATTCACAATGAATTTCGAACTGTCACCAGTTTGGGTTTGCATTTCGGAATGGTTGCTGATGCAAAAAGCAGGCAGTACTGCATTTTGGAAAGCAGCCATAGGCTTTCAGTCACTAGTCTCAAAGCAAGGCTTTTTACGTGGTAGGGGGTAAGAAACTCTGATCAGACTTATTTTGTGCGTAAAGGCATCAGCATTCGTTTCTTCAACGAAGCTAAGCATTTAAATGTCATCCTGGATAACAAACTTCTTTGAAAGTCGAAAGCCTTCAAAGCGTTTTTTTGACAATGTAAGGGGCTTATCGCCGAGAAAACCCTTCGGATTTGCATGGCTATGATAAGACCAATGGTGTTTTATAAGTTGGTTGTCTGGTGGAACAAACTTTCACGAAAATACATTGCGGCTGCTTTTACTACACTCCAAACAACGACCTGCCTCTGTTGCATGGGGGCTTTCCCTATTACTCTTGGCTCTGCTCTAGAATCTCCTCCCCCTTGATATTCACATCATGGGCTGGACTCTCAAAGTCTTATGTTTAAAGAGAATTGCTCTTTGGTGAGACATACTCTGGAGATTTGGTAACCTTGAGCGCAGACTGTCTTTTGATTTTAGCCTGATGCAATGACACCAGAACTCCTGCTGCGGAGAAAATACTAAATCGACTTTCTCTACGCCCAGGAACAGTCTCGACCAGAATCAGTGGCAAGAAAGAAATGTGGTCTGGTCTCCATGAATGGCTTCAAACCGATTTATAACGCGGCGGTAGTACATTTCTGAAAAACTTGCAACTGCCTTCCAAACGGAGATATACGCAATTCTTATGGCAATTAACTATTTTGTGAAAAATCGGTGGAGATGGCGAAGCATTTGCATCTGTAGCGACAGCCCAGCTGTACTTATGACTTCCAGCTTAATTGAAGAATGCAAGCCTTCTCTGAATGCAGTCGAAAGGCTGAATTCATAAAGTCACAATGGAATCACGGGAAATGAAATCGTCGATCAACCTGCTGGGAAAGACTTAGAGGTAGTTTTTGAGAGTGCGAAACTGTGTTAGAACTATACCTTCGTTTGGGAGTTTGGTATCATATGACCATAATTACAGATATTATGATTCTCCAGGTTGCCTGCAAACCAAACGAATGCTTCCCAATGTTTCTAAGACGCCAATGTTTAGGGGACACATAGAAGTGCTACAGTTGAAATCGAAGACAGTGAGACTAGATTTGACCCTCTGCAGCATACGGATATCGGTAGATGAATCAGAAGACGTTCGGTTAGTGGATAGATAGAAGAGATGACACAGAATGGTGTTCAAATTAACAAGGTTAAACAGGTATATAGAGTCAGGTCTGATTATAGATCGTTCCAGAGGAGATCTCGAAGAGCAAATCGAAGGTGGACTACGCTTGACTGCCGTACGCAAGTACAGTGCAAACAAAGATTATGTTCGCTCTAATCGCGTAAGGGTTGCATAAATTGTTGCCATTATCTCCCTGTCGTACAAAATCAACTCTTAATGGTTGCTCGTGGAGAAGGTAGAATCGTAGAGGATACTGGTTGCACATACTTGATAAGTTAATTGATAGGCATTTCGCCGTTCGATATTTGGGTTAGTGCCAGTCTAGTGATCAAAACTGTCTTCAAATCCAGTAGCAGCATTTTTATACATTTTTTCAATAGAACTGAAAGCAGATACAAAGCAGCAGATACAAGAAGTTTGTAGTTTTATAAAAAAGCACTCTTCTAAATCCCTTCTTACTTACTTACATACTTAAGTGTCGCACCTCGAACTGTGGTGAACCTGGGCCCCAACTAGCAAGCCTCCAGTTGCGCAGTCCTAATCGGTTTACGTCCCTTTCTACTTGTACGCGCGACTTAAGATGAAGTCCTAATCTATTGCGTTGTCCCTCCGAGAAAGGAATTCGAAGACTCTGCTGACCGGAGCATTGGTGTCCATTCACCCTACGTGTCCTAGCCATCTCAGGCGACTGATGCGCAGTTTTCTGACTAGGTCGATGTTGCTGTACAGCTTGTATAGTTAGTCGTTGAATCTTCTCTTCCAAAGCCCGTTTTCTTTCAAAACGAGTAAGGATATTTTCATCCGCTTTTGATAGAGTTCATTCTTCAGCACAATGAAGTAGGACTGCAATGATCAAGGTCTTAGAGTCTCCTTAGCTTTTCGGGATACGGCCTTACTACTCAATTGACTTCTTAGCCCAAAGAAACAGCGATTGGATAGAGTGATTCTTCGTTTTATTTCTGTTGAGGTGTTGTTGGCAGAATTCATAGCAGAACCAGAGTAGATAAAGTCTTTTATTACCTCGGAATTATAGCTGTCAACTTTGACCTTCTGTTCAATTCATCAATGTTGTGTGTCCCTTCCTGTTGACAGTATATACTTGGATTTACCCCCATTTACCATTTTGTCAGCTTCCGTTTCACTACAAGTGAACAAGGTGACTACCCGCAAAGTTCTCCCAATTATGTCGATAACATCGGCGTACGCTAGTAACTACACAGATGTTTAAAAGACTGTGACTCCAGTGTTCGCTTTTGAGTTTCCCACAATTCTTTCAAGTATGATGTTAAAGAAGTCACTTGACATCGCTTCACCTTGTCTAAAACCTTTTTTGACTCTGCCACTCTGCACAGACAGACGAGCTTGACAGGGATGCCAACATTAGACATGGCTCTATAGAGCTTGTCCCTATAAATGCTGTAATATGCGGCCTTAAAATCGATGAACAAATAGTGGGTATCGATTTGGACTTCTTCAGTTTTTTACAGGATCTGCCCGAGTGTGAAATTTTGGTTAGGAAACCGCACTGATAGTCAATCAGATTGTTGACGAAGGGTTTCAGATGTTCACACAATAAGGCAGATAAGGCCTTGTATGCGATGTTGAGGAGACTTGTACTTGAGGAGATCTCCCTTTTTGTGGAACGTTCAAACGATGCTAAGATCAGAGAAATGAGTTGGTTATGCTCTGCATAAAGTTATTTCCAGCAGATTTGAATACCACAGCCGGTGAACCGTCCTTTCTAGTAGTCTCATATTCTTTACACTTCGATCTGCAAAGATGCCTATCTTCTCCTAAACTAATCTTAAATGACTTGTTAAGAAGTTGTTTCATATGTGTTCTTTCTGGCAAGACACGTCATTTTAAGATATGTGAAGTACATGTATCTTTCATCTTGTTCTAGACTTAGATAGGGTTTTGATACACTTCCCATTCTATTTCTGTGATCTGGCGTTAAAACATCCGGTAGTAGTTTTCAGTTCATAGTCAACGTTGTATATTTGGTGTCTTGGTTGAGAGTCAAGATTGTTGATAACCAAGTTTAGAGATATAAAGTCATTGGTCAGTACGGCTTTGACTAACTCACACAATTAATGTTTGCACTCTGTATTACTCAGGCTGTTATTATTTTCAGCTTTTCCAGTTCAGGGAAACAGATAATTACACCTTTACAGGTAAGCCAGTTTCCTCCACTTTGACGTGTCGTGATTAATGTGAATGCATTTTCCCGCGATAACCAATATTTGTCCACGTGAACTGCAAACTTTGCTAATTGCAGCACTAGCATATAAATATGTATATTTACAAAACCACTACTGGTTTTGTTTTTGTCGATCAGTTTGACCACTTTGACTAGTCCGCCGGAATTACAGCATTAACTGGTTGCAGCACCATCCATGAACAGTAGTGGGGCTAGAAACCTTTTTCCCCTTGGTCCTATTCGAGACAGAAGAAAATGAGGCCGCTCCAGCTTCTAGAAACTGATTAGAATTTGTAAGAATGTTACTTTCTGCTCTTGCACCTTCGGCAGCATCTGTAGTCTGCCTCTTAAACGACTGTCTCTCGGTTACAGTAGTCAAGGCAGCATTCTGACCTATCACCTGTCTCTCCTATTCCAATTAAATCTACTTAAATTATGGTAAAGAGAACCTCAGATTCAGATGAATCATAAAAAACAACTAAATCCTGGATTAGCGCCTAAATCGGCGGTGTTTTCATTTAGAACGCGGCTAAAAAGGCCACTGGTGAATATCATCAGTTTTACGTGCAGTCAGGACTTTTTGGAGTTTAGTTCAATGTCTCACATCACCTTTGACCCTTTAGCCAAAGATAAGGCAACTACAAAATGGAAGGCGAAAATTCCGCTTACGATTATTTTTCTTAATTGCGTCCTCGGCCACGCTGCTCCTCTGCTCAGAATGTATGACTCCTTGGATATAACCCAGTTTGGAAGAGTGTAGTGATTGCCATTTGGTTGATATTGTACAATAGCCTCGATGATGGATTATTATTACCGTAGTGAAACGAAAATTTATGCAATTTTGGAAATCTGTTTAAATTTATCAACAATTTTACATATAATCCAAAGCCAGGATAGGGTCTATCCAACCCCTTGTATTGATGAAGAAAATTTTAAAATGAAACAACCATCTTCAGGATGGAAAGACTATTTCGAATATTCCTTCTTCTATCAAGGAGCACAAACCGTATTTTATGAAGAGAAAATTCTATTATCATAGCAAGTCAAGAAATAGAAACCTAGAATATGGAAATGTATACTGCTCCCCGTGTCGTCAAGAAACGTCCAGAAACATCCCGCGTTCTACAAAACACGTAAATCTATGTAATAAATACACAACATCTACTGTGAGCTTTAAGAGAACAATTGTATAATTTTTTTTTTAAATCTAAATAAACTACAATATAAAGAGTCTCCTTTAACCTCTTAAAGCTGCCATGGTACTTCATTTGTACAAGCACATGGTTCTGCGACTAAGTCTTAACAACAAAACAAGGAAAAAAACCTCACTTCAAAAAAGAAATAAATTACATTTATTCGCTTACAAAAAAGACAACTATCTTAGCATAGTATTAACAATAATTTACATTAACTGAATCACTTTTAATTGCAAAAACAAGCCAGTTAAACTAATAGATATACTAACTTAACAACATTGATCACGGTCAAGGCACTAATGAAACCACTTCAAGACTTATATACAATAACTCAGTCCTTCGTATGATCTCTTATCCAATCCAGGTACTGGGACACTCTAGTATATACTCCTGGATACCCAGGCTCGCCGCATTTATTGCCAAAAGAAACAATACCCAACTGAATCCATCGGGAATCGAATCGCATCATAAGTGGTCCTCCAGAGTCGCCCTAAAAAAAATTATATCAAATACATATTGAAACTCTTAGTGAACTTTTTACCTGGCAAGCATCCACACCGCCATCTGAATATCCAGCGCATAAGAAATTCTCATTGATAGGTTGGAAGTACGACCGATCGCAGTCTTCGTTCCGCCAAATTGGTAACTCAGCCTGTTTCTGAAACGTGGATTCTTTGCCACCATAATAAGTTGTTCCCCAACCGACTACTGTTGCTCTTCGTCCAGGTAGTCGATCTTTTGGTGGCGCGCGTCCGGCTCTTGGAAGACAAACTGGTATCACGTATTTGGATTTGCGAACGGGACGATCCAGAACCAAAATTGCGATATCGTTGTAGAATCCAATTCGAGAGAATCTGTAAAATGTCATAGAAAAGTAAAAAAAAAGAAGAAATGAATGACGAAACTTTTTCGAGATAAACATCGACGTACAACAGAAATCCATTATCTGACTTTCAAATTTGTTCGGAATGTAAATTCAAACAGCACCATGCCATGATTCACTTTTTGTGGCAAACAGTACCTACTTATAAATGGATGTATTCGTAGACCATCATTGGCTCTAAACAATTGTGTGTCGTGACAAAACTTTCGATTGAATTTTCAAGATTAGAAAATGAAATTTCATTAATACTTTGACACAGATGGAAGGGACACCGTATTGATGTTGCATATTTGCAGTTAAATCTGTCTGATAAGCTCTCGGCAAACAGAAAAAAAACACCACACACAACACTCTGGTGCTGATCCATCCAATCCATGTCTAGCCCTCTATTATAAAAGTATTAGTGGGTTAGAGAAATCGGATCAACTCAGTGGCCTACATTTGACATATCCTTAAAAGAAATTAAGATAAGTCCACTGCGATGCCACTAGTAAGGATAGGTACCTCTGAAAAACTTTAGCAAAATATACCATTGAAGTTTTGAAGTCCCAACAGGCGCGATCCCAGGCGGCAGATATTGAGCTAAGGTTGGTGAAAATTACAAAAACCTTCCGCGAAAAAAAATTAAACACGGAGAGGTAGACCAGGAGCTCAGCTAACAAGCCTCTCGAGCTAGCGCAGTCATTTCCCAGCTAGATCCAGTTGCCCACACGAAGTGAGCTAAGCTCCCGTTCCACTTGTGTGCGCCACCTAAGTCGTGGTCTTCCTCTACTGCATTGTCCCTGAAGACTATTTGGCCTGTAGCGTTGAAGTCACTCAAAGAATTTTACGTTCAAAACGGAGAGGGATATTTTTATCATCATACAATAGGAACTTCCGAACTTTGACAGTTGATAGCGGCCATATTGTTGAAGTTACATCTATCAAATTGGCTGTCATTTATTCAGTCTCTTTCGCCAAAGAACCACAGATGGACATAGCGTTCAACAATACGTGCAAATGATAAAATTGTTTTATCAAAATGGGAGTTCTGTTCGGACAACGTTCCGCGCGCTTCGTCCATTTTACGGTCGCCATAATCGTTCTACCGAGAATACTATTCGCAGTGTAGTGGATAAATTTAAGTCACAGGTTCAGTAAACGATAAACCAACACCTGTACATCGACGAAACGCAAAATCTGTCGAAAACATCGGCTCTGTCCGTGAGAGTGTGCCGGAGAATTGAAGGCAGTCGATTTCGCGTCGCTCACAAGAACTCGGCTTTTCGCAGACCACAACTTGGCGAATTTTGCGTCGTGACTTGGGCCTGCACCCGTACAAAATTCAACTGACCCTGGAGCTGAAGGTAAATGCCTATAGACAAGGACGTGTGTTCGCTGAATGGGCTCAGAAGCAGTTGGAAACTGACCCTAATCATCTTCAAGGATGAGGCTCATTTCTCGATGTATGAGTACGGAAACAAAGAAAATTGTCGAATTTAGGACGTTACCAATCTACATGAGATCCAAAAGCATCCAATGCATCCCAAAAAAGTCACTGTTTGGTGTGGATTTTGGGCTGCCGGCGTCATCGGTCCATATTTATTTGAGAACGACGTTGGTCAGGGCATCACCGTCGACGGCGAGCACTATACTTCGATGATTACCAACTTCTTTTGGCCTGAATTTAGATGATATGGGCACCAACGATATGTGGTTTCAATAGAATGGCGCTACGGGCCACACAGCTCACGCCACATTTAAAATTCTACAGGAGCGATTCGAGAGCATGGTCATCTCACGTGGAGGTGATGTGAACTGGCCACCGAGTTTCTTGTGGAGTTTTCTGAAGTCGTAGGTGTATGCGAATAAGCCACAAACTACAGCGGTCCTCAAAGCCAACATAACCCTTGCCATCGGTCAAATTTAACCTGATTTATGCGCTAGAGTCATGGAAAATTTGACATTTCGGATGTGCGCCACCCAGAGAAGCCGCGGCGGACATTTGAACGGTATTATATTCCATTGTTTGAATTTAAAAATAGGAATCGCTTAATAAAAAGACCTTTACGAAGTCCCTGACTGACTACCTTGAAGTTTTAGTTGTAGTCGATCTTGTGTGTCCATTCTTGTTGACAGCATGTATTTGGTTTTGCATTCTCCCATGACTGAACCTATTTTTGCTGCTTCTGTTTCAGTAGTTACGAAGGCACCAATAACAGGTCGCTGCTGGTAGTGTCATCATCGTATCCAAGTACATACTCGTAGTTGCACAAACTTTAGAAAATCTTGCCTCTGGTGTTGACTTGCGAGTTTCGCACAGGTTTCTTAAATATCATGTATTGTAGAAGAAGTTTCATGATAGCGCATCACCTTGCCTATATGCTTTTTTGGAATCAAAGGTATCGGAGAGATTTTTTCCAACATTCTCCATTATTATTCTGTACAATCTGACGAGTTTGGCTGGGATACCAAAGTTAGACAAGGTATACAAGGTCTCTATATATGCTATCATATGCGGACTTAAAATCGATCAAGTGGTGGTGCGTATCGATTTGGACTTCTTGGTTTTTTTTCTAAGTTGAAGTGGGAATATTTAGTCGACTGTAGGCTTTCGTGGTCTGAAGCCGCGCCGATAGGGGCAAATCAGATCATTGATAAATGTTTTCAGACTTTCACACAAGATCGCAGATAAGATCTTATGTGCGATGTTAAGTAGACTGATGCCTCTATAACTGACGCAGATAAGAGATTCTCCTTCCCTATGGATCGGGCAAACGGTGCTAAGGCTTCATTCTTCAGTCATACTTTCCGCCGACTAAATCTTGGAAATGAGTTGGTGCATGCTCAGCAGGTAGACCGTCGGGTCCAGTAAACTCGTTGTACGTAGGCAATAACAGTAGTATATGTCTCTTTTCTTCACTCTTCTTTCGTTCGGCCGGTGAATGGCGGTGATATCTGCTTTATAGCAGTCCAGGGCCTCCGCTAGTTATTCGGCTGCACGTGGTTCGCACATTCTATATGTAGATTCAAACGTCGTTGTCCTTTTTTCGTTTTGCAGGATTTTTAAAGGCAGACCCTTCCTTATCCGAGTTGCTTCCGAACAGTGAGCTCTATACGTGGCCATTTTTATGATTCATTGGAGTAAAGGGGCATCCATCTCGGCCACCATCTCTATTTCAGCACTCTGACTAGTCCTGAAAGACCTTTTTGATTTCAGCTCCAAAGAAGTTGAAGTATCTGACTGTTGAAGCCATCGTTGAGGCCGCCGCTGATGCCACCTTTGAGGCCACTGTTGATCCAACGATGTGAATCCATCCGCGTGATTACGTGGATAGGACGAGACAAGTACACAAGTAAAATAAGCAAAATTGAATTGTAGTCATAGTTAGTGCACTGGTCATCTACAGGCTAATACCGCTCAGTGGCTACCGTAACCGTAAACACCCAGCTGCTGGCAAGTCGTTCTACTAAGCTATTTAGGGCAGCAGAAGATGACTTGGTAGATATCATACGCTAGCTCGTTTCCCCGATTTGACTGGAGAAAAGTATGTCTGACGAATGGTACCTTAGCATGGTTTGCCGATGCACGAAAATGGAGACAAAGCTGCGCCAACCAGAGACCTTAATCTCCTTAACATCGTCTTCAATATCTTGGTTGCGTATTTTCAGCGATGTAATTGGCCCCTAGCAGTGCAGTGTTAGGCCCTCGGGGAAACAAGTACGAGTATGTACTGACAACGGTGAGAAGTTTGCTGACAAACCATTACAAAGACCTTGCAAACCTTCATAAATAGAAGTGTGCGGCCAACAGCAGAGAGCCAAGAACATGAGTATACGAAGGAGAAGGTGGCAGTGGATTGGTTACACCTTATGATGCGAAGACAGTTCCCTCAACAAGTACGTCATGCAATGTAATCCACTTACGAGTACACAAACAGGCAAGTGGAGGCCCTACATAGATATGGAGAACTACAGTCGAGGATAAATTCAAATTTTTGGGGATGACTTACAGGCAACTCAAATGCATTGCAGAACTGCGAACATGCTACTGTTTAGGTACTGTCGATGCCCTATGCCCACAGAGCACTTGCGTAAGTGCTTCTCTAACATCATATTTGGCAAACTTATCTCGTTGATAACCTGGAGCCATAGTCAATGTCTTGCCTGAGTTCGATAGCATTAACATATTGTAGTATCAGGCATGTTCCCCTCAATGATAAGTGATCTCACAGAGAGGGTTCTGACTAAGCTAAGCGCTTGGGCCACAAGTTGTGGACTTGGCGTTAGTCCGAGTAAAACTGTACTAATGCCATTTAGCAACGAGTACAAAATATCGACTTTCAAGTTTCCACGCCTTAATAACGAAACATTTACTCTATCCTACAATGCAAGGTACCTTGGCGTCTTCCTTGACCCTAAGATCAACTGGAAACTAATCATAGCACACAGCGTAAAGAAAGCATAAGTCGCTTTCTATTACTGCAGCAAGACCTTTGGCAAAAGGTGATGTTTCTCTAGATATACGAGTACACTGCAATAGTTCGTTCCAGTCTTTGTTATGGATCGCTCGTGTAGTGGCCCGCTTTAAGCAAAGCCTATAATATCACAAATTCAAAATTGAAATATTGAAAAATTTCTCTACGTGCTGCTCCATATACTGCCCCTGGTTTCGTTTCGTTTCTGGTCGATCATGGTCTGTTGCCTAAGGATCTGGTTTTGACCATAACTGACTACACGATACCTTCCAAAATGCCAAGCATCGGTCTTCACCGACGGCTCCAAGATGATATGCGGCATTGGAACAGCGGAACTGAACGTGTCCAAATCGTACCACTTTCCGGAAAGGCCTGCAAGATACTTAGCCTCAGTTTCGTTACCACAAACAACATAAGAATCTTTATTGACAGCCAAGCTGCCATCAAAGCGCTCCACTCACTTTAATAGTGCTCTAAACTAGTAGAACAGTGCAAGGACATTATCACGCAGAGAAACGCTCTGTTTAATATCACTTCTTCTTCTGACGCTAGCCAAATGTGGCTCTATTTTCCATATCTCTCGCGGATTCAATCTGCTTCCCAATGGGACTCCTCAAGGGTAGAATTCTCCAACACTGTCTCTGTATTGTCAATTCTAGGTGGAACAGTCTAGAAACCTGTACCATATCCAGACAAGTATGGCTCGCCTACAATAAAAACAGGACGAATGACTTAATCAACAGAACTGACACCGAAACAGCAGGAATTACAGCAATTAACACGGGTCGCTGGCTAATTGGCTCATACGCTACCAAGTTAGGCATTCCATTTAACCCCCACTGCCGTAGTTGTAACAACTCTTACGAGAAGCAAACCCTATTCCACTTACTCTCTGACTGCTCGGCACTAGCTAGAATCAGACGTCGCACACTTGGCAAAATCTATTTCAATGAATTATCAGAGATACGATATTCTGCACCATTACTCATTTTATGAACTCCACAGGATGAATCCGAAAACTAGGCTCAACACCCAGGACACGTGAGTTATGTATCCAAACCCTACTTGTTTCTGGTAGGACCACTTCTACCTTACAGTGCTGTGCAACGGAAGCAGTGAGATCTTATCTGTAACTCCTGTAGTAGAATAACAAGATCTGCCTGCTTTCACATAGAATTTCGGACTTTCAGCAGATGATCCAGAACAAAGAGTTCAAAATAAACAGAATAAGGCTTTAAGTAAATGCGTGGAACATCAAAGCCTTCAGAAGATCAGGGAAGAGTGTACTTTTCTCCATCTACCATATAGGAGTAACTAAGACTGCTTCGCTTTAATATTAATTCAAAATTCCTGTATGGATGCGAAAGTAACGGCAGCAGCTATACGAAAGCTGCAAACTTTCTTAAATGAGTTTGTCTATCCATCACCCATAAGAGCTCAAGGAAAACAAGTCAGCGGCCTATGGACATAATTAAAAAGGAAAGAAAATTGTAGCGGATCGGTCACATAAGGTGCAGAGACAGCTCCGTTTCGAACTAATCCATGCAATGGCACCAACGGAAGACCAAGGCTCTTTAAAAAGACCTGCCATGGAACAATTGTAGAGAAATCAAGGACACTGGGGTTGATTAAGAGCGAAAGCACATTTGTAAAACAGCGAGGAGTCAGCGGCAAACTACCAAGTAAATGCATTGAACCATCATTTACACTATTAACCCACAGCTTTTGCCAAGGATAAATCCTTTCAAATGACTATTTAATTTTAAAGCCCCTAGAAATGTATGACCGGTCCAACGCTACCCTATCCTGTTAGCGGCATTTGTAATGAATGAATGGATAGTAGCCAGCAAATCGAAAACAAATCAACCTGAGCCTAAAAATGCTAAAAGTTTACGTTACCTAGGAATCCGACCTCTAAATTAAAACTTGTACACTCCAAGTAAACACCTTACTGTCAACTTACGAGAAGGTTACGCTTAAGAAGACTCAAAATATTTGCTCTATATTTTCGTTCATTGAAGGGCACATAATAATAGGAACTTGCTAGGATACTAACCTCTCATGTGCTCGCACTTCCGTCACTCCAAAAGTCGCTGGAGCTGATGGCTCGTCATCAGTCGACAGGTCTATATCTCCCAACCTAACAGTAAACTGCCTTGAGGCAAATCTGTAATATGAAATTCTAATGTTAAAACAATTCTTAATTAACAACAAACAAAACTACTCACGGCCTCTGTCGGGAATCCCTCGTACAATGCGCAGCTGTAAGAACATACTTCGAACCCACTAACGACCCACCACACCAGAACTCTGTTCGTTTCACACCATGTAAGAAAATTGCAGCCATCCAAGGCCACTGACCATTTGGTGCCTCAACACCACCAACAATTCGTCCGGTGGAATACTCCTGCTGGCCACACTCATCTGCATTTACGATTCCCTCCATATTCTCGAGATCATTCGTTCCTGGTCCAGATACAGGAGTTGGCAGTGGGCTTAGTGTCGTGGTTGATGGTTTTATTTGCGGAATGAGGATCAGATTTGGGGAAGTTGGTCTGAGTGTTGTTGGCCTTAACGTTGTGGCCGTTGGCCTAAGGGTCGTTGGTTTCGGCGACGTCGGTCTGGGCGTCAATTTAAGAGGACGTTGAGTAGTCAGAATTGTAGTTTCTACAATTGGACAGCAAACACCCGGCACAAAAAGGCTCTTAAAACAAAGGGACTCTCTAAGACTGCTGAGGTTCAATAAAAGTGCTGGACAACTACTAAGATCTTCACAGCGTCCTGGTCGCCCATTCGGCGTCTTGCAGCGATTTTCCCCATCCTTCGCGGAATTGTCATCTATAACTGCTGGGATGTACATCGGAGTGGAAGAAATCGGAGGGAGAGTGGATGTAGTTGTACTTATAATCGGCACTGGGATTGTTGATGTGGAAATTAGTGTAGAGGTAGTCGATGATTGCACGACCAGTGCAGCCTCCGTGGTTGATAATTTTGAATGAGTGTGCTTCTTCACCTTGTTCTTCTTTCTTTTCTTCTTTTTCTTGGTGTCAACAAGGGAAGTAACATTTGGATGTTGATCAATTCGCCTAATAGGCTCCAATACGGTTTTGTTAACCGTTTTCACTGGACCTAAGATCTTTCCCATAGTTGGCGTCTCTGAAGTCGTCGTAGATGTGATTGAACTAACAACTCGTGTACGATCATCATCCGAATCGGTCTTCTGATCATGACCACCTCTCGTCATATCCACGATAAAATGTCCAACGGTATTCAAAGCACCCAATGTCTCTGAAATTCTATGAAAAGCCGACTGTGAGAGTAAGCGTCCTTCAGCTGACTCGTTACTAGCGCTGGAACTGTCACTATCGTCATCATAGTAAGCATAATCACTATCATCGTCATCGTTGCTTTCATCTTCACTATCATCCTTCCACGTATCTGTCACTTGACTGGAACTTCTTGGTACACGACCACCTCTGCCAGTGCTGTCATACGAGAATGGGCTGTCCAAATATGACTGAAAGTAAGATGCTGCCTTAAAAGTAGATAATAATCCTGGCTAAGAGCCCGTAAAAGCTATGTACAATATATCAAGCCACAATTTTGGTACTTACCTCCTCTAGGTGCTAGAGCTTTTGCCTGATGCAATTGTCCACCCACATTCGATATAGAGTTGATACAGACGGCAGCTGTAAATAAACAGAAGTAAGAGTCAATTAGTGTCAATCAGTCAGTTATTCATTGGAATATAGGTTAAGACCATGTCAATAGTCGAGTCGGGGCTAACTGGTCCGTGAAACCAAATGTCTTCTAGCCTAATTGGCATGCAGTGAGGCAACATAATAGTCTCAGTCTCAGTGAAAGTGACAAAACGTCGAGCTCTTGATTGGTGTTGTGCTCGTATTGTGTTCCATTTCACCTGCTTCCAAGTGGTGTACGCGCTATTAGCTTGGAATATAAGATACTTTGTCAAGACGAAAGTAAACTGGCTTATTATTTCTTGCGTGTAAGTGTGAGCTATTTGTGGAGAAATTTAGTATGCGGCCTTGAATTTTTTTTTTATAAGCAATTCACGAACACATGTGATGGGTTGTCGTAATCGGTTTGGTAGAGATAATTGTTTCGAAGCCACTGGTTTTTGAACTGATGCTTGAGATTGTAGTTTTGGGACATTTCCAACAGCTCTTGTTGGACTTGGAAATGCTGCGTGAGAGTTATGAAATATGAAGACGGAAATAATTGGATGCCTACGGACTCAATGAACATACAGCTCTTTAGATAAAGAAATTCAAACGACCATAGAAGGGAAAGAGAAATGAATTGATTTAAATTAGAGTGGTTTAGATTTTGGTAGCACTTGATGTTGGAGAAAGACGAATTACAGAAATATGGGGTTTTCCATTCAATTAGGGTAATGCTCTTATGTTGATTCTTTTGAGTATAGTGTTGCCACTCACGGGTTTTTGTTAGTAAACAACTAGCTGCTGTTGCTTTTTTAGAGTGACATCTCGTATAAAGTTTGAGCTCCGGATTATATCCTTTGCATCAAACTGAGAAAAACATACCCCAACCAATGTGATAAAGTGACTCGGAATCATATAAGACGAAAATGCGTAAAGAATATCCAAAGTATCTCGGAAGTGGGTAGCTGTCCTTTTTAGTGACATCGTTGAGAGTCGGTCGTCGACACAAAACCTCGTGCGGATTGGTCGAGCGTCTCCGGTGTCAATGGGGTATTGAACAATATGCGTACGTTCATATTCTCCGTCTTGTGTAGCAAATATATCAGGGTACTCACCGATTAGTTTGTCTGATAGGATACGCTGCTTTCGATCCAAATTACAGAGGCTGAGGATTTTGTTTTTGATTTTCATACTCTGGACACTCGCGATCGGGTTGCACGACTTGTTTCCGTTGTGGTCGATATAACCTCAATAGGTGCACGTTTTCCCACTATCTCTCCCTCTCACCTTTACGATGAATGTCTTTGGATTCAGAATCCTTACAGGAACCATGTTGTTTTTTCGTTCCACTAAGGTCTTTCCCACCATGAAGTATTTCCTATTTTTTGGTTCCATTAAATAGAATCGGTGGGTACCAGGAATACCTTCCGCCCTTACCCAAATAATTGCTCCCGACAAAGGCTCTAGAATCTGATTTCGACAGATGACGACTTTTAAGATGGAAGTGTTGGCGTTCCGTATACCATTGGTATTCCATGTTTCCGTATTTCAGGGTTTGTTCCCAAGAGTCCTCTACTGGTCTATGTTCTCTTATGAGACATATGTCAGCCACCAGAAACGCGTGAGAGAATGTTATTCCGGGAAGTTGGATTTTTATGCGGACTTCACCATATATCTTAGCCGTTTCTCCGGTAGCTGTTCTCAAGCTGTAACTACTGGTGTTATGCAACCAGGATTTCTGCAACAAATCCCTCCTGATGATTGAGGCCGTGGCACCGGTGTCTATAGTTGCCATCCATTTTTCCTTTCCACTGGCTACTTCTACTAGAAGGCTTCCATTGCATCGTTTGGATAATGACACTGAGGCCGTTGATTCCTGTTACCAACTTCTACCCCGCGAAGTTGGTGCTTAAGCATTTCCCGACTGATGGCTTCGGGAAGATTGACCGGCTCCTTGATAGCCGTTTCTACCGGTTTCTTCCTCCATTTGCTTGTTACCACAGTGAAAGCAGGCTTTTCGTCGTACTGGTTCTTTAAACTGCCTTTAAAAATGTGCTATTTTATTACAGTTTCAGCAGCGCATTCTTCGTCTATCCCGTGGAGTATCTCGTTCCTCGGCAGTAATTCTTGCGCAGGAGCATTCAACAGATACTACTTCCCTGACGAAATGTGTTCCCTTGGAAGCCTGACTGGCTGCTTCCACCGCCAGAGCGAATGCAAGTGCTTCAGCAAGGATTCTTTTCCCGGGCATCCTTACTGCTGACTGTAGCTTTGAATCTGAAATTCCCCTGATAAATGCGTTCTTTGGCATTTCGTCCATAATTTCCTGGCCTTAGGGAGGGTATGACAAATGTGCCAGTCTACTCAAGTCTGCTTGGAGCTGCTGCAGTGTTTCTCCTCGCTGCTGCATTCGACTTTGCAATTGGACCTTGTAAACCTCCTGCATATGGCTATCCCCAAACCGTTTCCCGATAGCCTGTACTCAAGCGAAGGTCATTGTTAGGGCGAAGCACTTTTCCTCATTGTCCCAGTTGGTTGCACAGGAGGCCATTTCAAACTGCTTCTTATAAGTATACCATGAGGTGTGGCCATCAAATGAGGGAGGCTGCAACACTTTTCTCCTTGGACCGCTTAAAGAACATTCTCGCAGTTTCTGTTTTCACACTGTGTCGAGCTCTTTTGCCAGTCGCTCAACTTTACTGTCCATTTGTTCTAATTTTTCGTCAACATTCTTCTGTATACTTACAAATTTGTCATCGATTTCTTGGAACTTTTGACGGAGAATGTTCTTTTGTTCTTCCAGATTATTCTTTTGTTCATCCATTTTCCGTTGAAGACCTGTGCAGATTGTTGCTTAGTGCGTCGAATTTTTGTTCAATGCTGTTGTTCTGTTCGTCCAGAGTTTTCTTTTGTTCGTTCATTTTTAATAAGAGGAGTTGCATCATCGCAGGCATGTCACTGCCGGTACTTATCTGTTCATCCTCGTCAACGTCAAAGGAGTATGTATCAGGAACATGTCCCCTTTTTCATACACTAACGCTGATTCTTCTCGGATTTGAATTTGGACGAGAGTCAACTGCAATAGTTTTCGACCCATTATTTTTTTTACACACAATAAGTCCTATCTCACTTCTGAAACCAATGTAAAATGTTTGTGTGGGTACAAATAATAGAACTTATTCTTTTTAATAAAAATCACTTTATTCAATTAATCGTTTACTCTTACTATCTTTAGACAATGCACCATTACCGAGTTGGAACTAGCCATTAACTTCTGCTGGAAAGGGCACTGGTGTTGATAAGGACTATCCTGAATTTATTCAGAATTGCGGGAAAACACAAAGATCTGGCTATGCAGATTATTTAATAGGATTCTTTCATCTGGGAACCTGTATATTGAGTTCTAGAAGTTAGCCCGGTATTCAAAGCGGGGATATCAGCCGACAAGGCCGGCCGACCCATTTCTCTTTTAAGTGTATTTTATAAGATCTCGAATACTAAATATACGACAGAATTGAAATAGCCATTAACGAAGTTAGCTCTGTAGAAGGTTTGGGTTCCGAAAGGGCCATAGTTGCACTCACCAGCAACTCGCATTAACACTGGCGCTGTGTTAGTAGACCTTGCTGCTGCATACGATACGGTCTGACGTACTGCGATGCTCTACAAACTATTGAAGATGGTACACTGTAAAACAATAGCTCTTTTCAAGTATTCTTCAACAACAGCGCGAGCAAATCCAGCAAACTCGACGGCCTTTCACAAGGATCGGTCTTGGCCCCACTTCTCTTCAACCTGTATAGTCACGATATGCCAAACAATTTTGCTATGCAGACGATCTAGTTCTAGTCACACAATACCAAAACATCCACCTAATTGAAGCCACACTCTCAGCAGATCTCGGCTCCCTAGGAGAATACTTTAAGAAATAGAGGCTGACCTAAAACTGGTTAAAACTGAGTCAACCTACTTTGATCTGATAGTATACTTGCCCACATACTGCTCGAAATTGACTTCAACGGTCCTGTCCTGCGACATAATAAAAGTCCCAACCTGATTTAAAAACTTGTGTCTACATCCTGTGAATCATCACCCAGAATTCTTCGAACTGCGGCTTTAGGACTGGTTCAGTCAACTGCTGAATACGGGACCCCAGTTTGGTTAATTAGTGCACAGACAACGAAAATTGAAAGCCAACTCCACATCGTAATGCGCCTAATATCTGGAACAAAATAAGGGCCACTCCAACTCAATGGCTTTTTTTTTATAATTTGCGTGCGCTCAAGGGGTTTAAGTACCCCTAAAATGTTTGCACACAGCGCTGGCGAAGGAAAATCAGGGAGGAAGGAAAGAGAGATACCGGTGAACGCTGGTTTTAAATGTTTGAGGATTATAATGACTAGGGAATAAAGTCCTAGGCAGGGCAATCCATAAGCGAGCTGTCCGGCTTAGGAACGAATCACGATATTTCAGAGTACGTCCGAAAGTGGTCTTATACTGATGAGCATTCATAGCGAGACGGGTGAGTGCGAGTGAGATACAAGACATTACGTCGGTCTTCGAGGGTTTGAGTGATATTAGTATCACCTATGAGTTTTATCGCAAGGTTTTGAATCCTATCTAGCAGGTCCAGAGATGTTTTGGGAGCACCGACCAGGTATGGGCATTGAACTCCAATTTCAGACGGATAAATGCTTTATATATTGACGCCCGATCAGAGGGGGTGAAGTATTTCTAACATCGCTTGAGGAAATATCGACATTTCGCAGCATTTTTGGCGACACCGAATATGTGGGCATTCCAACGTAAGTTGTCGTTGACACACATATCGAGAATGGAAAGTTTTCCTGGTTTCGACGATGCAAGTGCCATTCATAGACAATGTCTGGGCGTTCAAAGCATTATATTCTACTCTGTTAGTTGTTCCCCAATTAGTTATGCTGTCAATATCGGAGTTTAATGAGCAGGGACGTGAGTCCGGGAACGAATATGAAAAGCAGTGAATACTGCAAAGGAATATATTATAAAGGAATATATTGGATTAGAAGTAACATACAAGAGATCGTTGATGAAAATTAAAAAGAGTGTTGGAGACGGAACGGAGCCCTGGGGCACACCAGCATTTATTTTGTGAACGTCAGTCTTGAAACCATCCAAGACAACTTGAATTGAACGTTCCGAAAAGTAGTTTCCAATCCATTGAAGAAGAGAGACGTCGATCCCAAATGCACACATTTTCGACAAAAGAGCCCGATGCCAAACTCTGTCAAATGCCTTGGAAATATCAAGTGCAACTCTCTTGCTTTCGACGGATTTATGTACGCTTTGGTTCCACTTTTCGGTGAGACATGCTATCAGATCACCAGTGGACCTGTTGCTGCGAAAACTATATTGCCGTTCATTGAGAAGTTTTCGTGTTTCGAGATATTTCATAAGCTGACGATTTATCAGCGTTTCCATAACCTTGGAAAGAAGGGATGTAGGAGGAGAAAGAAGAAGATTCGCCCTTTTTAGGGACGGGCTGGACAAATGCTGTTTTCCATTTGCTCGGAAAGAGTTCTAAAGAATAGGAGCAATGGGTCTGTAGGAGGAGAGAGAAGATGATTCGCCTTTTTTAGGAACGAGCTGGACAAATACTGTTTTCCATCTACTGGGAAAGAGTCCTAAAGAGTAGGATTGATGAAGCAGTGGTTTTGCCAGTGTGGAAGAACACCTCTTCAGTAGAAGGGGAGATATACCATCTGGACCAGCACTCAAGTGTAAGCGGAGACAAAGCACAATCTGGAAGTGTTGAACTGGCTGCCACTGCACACGCTGTATAACAAAGTAATACAGCAACGGCAGTGACCGAGTGCAAGCAACAGTATGACCAGGGGCAGGAAGGTTGGAATGCCCGCACTGTGGCTCCCAGCCTTGAGCAGTCTTGAGGTTAGTCACTCTCTGCAGGTTTAAAAAAAAAAAAAAAACTTAACACTCAAGTGGGTATGAATACAAATACCAGCAGTACAATATATAACCCTACTTTTCGCGTACCATAATCCAAACTACTCCGACAAAAGTGGACACAAATAAATGGGATAAGAACTGAGCACCGCCGCTGCTGAGACTTTCTATTTAAATGGGTTGTAACAACATCTAATACATGTGGCTGCGGGGAACCCATCCAAACTATAAGACTCATTGTTTCCAGTTGCCCCTTCTCCTGTTTAACAGCAACTCCAACGACATTCAAAATATCACAAAATATCGAAAAATGATGTCGATGAACAGTGTCGATAAAAGACAATATTCCTTTACGAGTAGCTCACTACGAGTACTTCGGGTTTCGGAGAAGAAAAAAGCACATCAACGCATCTCGATTCCTTGCCTGTTCTTGAAATACAACGCAAGCAATGCCTTGTCTTAAATGGCACGCGCATGATTCTATATGATAATCAGATCGTGGGCATACTGTAGTTCTATCCTAAGTAAAATAACCAACTCCCTGATATCCCTATAAGACTTAAGACCAAGATGAAAAATAGTTGCCAAGTTATTTCAAAAAATCACCATGGATCAAATCATCTGGCTAAATTTGCACTATATCACGCCTGGCAGACTTAACCATAGCGACATATGTTGTTACTCGTTCCTGTTACAAAGCCAACAGCGGAAATAGGCGTCAGCTTACAACCTATGTATCTCGGGTAACCTAACACCCTACGGGTTGGTGTGCCTCAATTGATCATAACATCACTTCAGAGTGCATGGAACACTGTACGCATAAAATGAATTCCGCCACGCATGTACTTGTAAGATCCAACTTGCAATACAATTATAAGCGACATGAAATTGGAAATAAAATAACAACAGCAACAGCAACAGCAACAGCAACAATAAACAAATTCAAAACAGAAACATAAACTGGTTTCATTCCGAGCTAAGAGAAAGAAAGTGAAACTACTGATCGCAGTTTTACTGTCTTTGCAAAATCAATTGTTTAAAACCTCCCCTCACACCGGGCACTGGCAGGCAACAATGGATTCGTCTTACTTGCAACTTTCTAATATGACGTCATATTAAGAGGTACATACGAGTATGTGATTTTTGTTTTCCTTTTTGTTTGTAACGAAACAAATTTTCCGGCCATCAGTCCGGGAGTCCATTGTACCGTGCACCATCTTAGACTTTGTTATGTGCAATGCAACATTTCAAGCCCTCCGGCCTCCGGGGCAATCCAGTCCGCCCATAAACTAAACTCCCATACTGAGAGCGTACGAGTACGTTTCGAGTTTTATGTCACCAAGCTTGTCACGCTAGCTCACGTGAGTTATGCAACGTATGTGCGTTGCGTGCAAATCAAGGCGTTGAATGTCGTCCATTGAACGACGACGTTCATTAAATGAATCATCGCGTCATGGTTTTGCAGCGGTGGCGCTTTATGAAGTACTTATTGCGGCGCTCCCCTCTCATAGCCTCGACGAGTGTTTCAGTTGTTTGTTTTTGAAATTAACCCCCCCAGCGGTGGGGATTCGAAATGTTGTTGTCATTGTTATTTGTTGCTTCTTCTTCTTCGTTTTCTTGTTAGGGTATCCGTACCTACATCATTGTGCTTTTTGTTAACCCGGGGAGGTTTGAGGTTTTTGCCTAGAGTTTATTTTTTTTGGAAAGTGTGTCGAGATTTGTATGCAGAGATGATGGTGAGCTCTAATATGTGACATAATGGGCTTGGCCAGCACGCGGTTAATTCAATTAGAGCCCGAATCTTTCTTAAGATGTTGGCTTTGAGGTCTCTGTTTATTTGGGACTCGGCGTATCCGCATTTTGTAAGATTTTGATAATTGCTGGTGGTCAGTGGATGAAGTTGATTTTAAAGTCTCTCAAGTCAGTTTTGTCATTCAACTTGAAGTTTTCGTTTTGGCATATGGCGGCGAATACTTTAACGTGTTAAAGAGGTTTCTTTTTTTTTAATTTCGCATTGAGTGAGTAAGAAGGCAGTTTTTAAGAAGCGTAGGAAAAGCGACAGATTATTGAAGATCTACCTAGACCGATCAAAGACAATTAACGCAGTCAAAAAGAGCTATGTAAGTCTTTTAGTAAATCACAGTGTGCTATAGATGGTAGACCAATAAACTTATTAACTTTATTCACTTAAATTGCGATAGACCTCAGTATCAACCTTTAACCTTGTCCAGGTCTTTGGGTAACTGCCATTCCATTGGGTTCGAACCTTTCCTATCCGTAGCACTAGGACGCAGGCACAAGTAACGCAGGTTCACAAATACTCTCCTCTGAGCCCTGCCTGTCAAGTTAATCGACGACTTAATTTCCCAAGACCCCATTGTGATCTGGGACCCAGACAAGACTAAGTGAATTCAGCCTTCCGATTGCGTTCAGTGATGCCCTCCATTCTCGAACCACCTTGGAAGTCTTAATAGGGTTCAGCTAGGTCTGGTGCTGCAGATGAAAATGCTCCGGCCCATCACTAGTTCTTCACAGTATAGGTCGTTGACATCAGTGAAGTAAAGTGGAATCAAATCGGAAAGACACCAGCGCCGCATCCTATATCGGTTTTAGAGCCATACGTGAGGACCCGACTACATTTCTTTCCTGGCTCAGATTCTAGACGAAACCAGTCTTAAGCACAGCGTAAGTCGATTTGGCAGCAGAAGTTCTGGTGTCATTGCGTCAGATGTCCATAAGGTAGAAGTAAAAAAAGGCAGTGCACAAGGTCATCAAAACTCCAGTGCTGTATGAATTTGAGAGTTCAGCCCATGATATGAATATCAAGGTTAGGGAGATACATCAATGCATCTAGAATGGAGCCAGCGGTGCTGGGGAAAACCCCTACGCAGCCAAAAGTGATAGTTCTTTGGAGCCTGACAACCCTTAAGCACTAAATGAGTCAGACCAGACACTTTCCTACTTCTCATGAAGATAAAAAATAACCTCAATCTTTGGAGACAGTCTTTCAATCCGGTCTTCCTCCAAATGAGTCTTAAGTGACCTATCCAGAGGTTTTCTGGTTTCTCTAAGAAGACGGTTCGGATCTGCGTCCTTCCTAGGAAAGGGCGAACTGCAGGATTATTTTCTAGCTGGACCGTTGAGATTCCAGCTTTGTTTTGTCCAGAGCTTAGGGGGAATTCTTTTTGAGTTCTTCCTTAAATCGTGTCCAGTTGGTTTTCTGCGTAGTCCTCCTCTGCAACAAGGTCGAGACTTCGCATTCGATTCTAAATTCGATTTAGATACCTACAGTCTGACATGGAGTTCTCCGGTAGTATTTTCCAGTCAGTAATCCTCTTGACATACCTGTTGGATAACGTTAAGTCGATTACTTGCTGTCTTACTTTCGTAATAAAAGTAACTCTTGTAATATTGTTGCCATCCAACTCAGACGATAGGATGAAATCCAAGATTTGATTGCCTCTCAGGTTGCATTTGCTACTGCCCAGAAAGTATTCTGAATTTTAGCACCGCAGCATATGACAAGTCCCGAATCAGGGTATTCAATGAGTTTGGCTGTGGTGGTGGCAATAACGAATCATAGGGAAAATAAGAAGACGGAACGACGAATTTGTGCCATTATCCGTTTGTTTCGTAGCTTAATGTCGGCAGCAACTAAATCCTGGTTACCAAATTGCCCAAGTTGAGATGGCGAGGGTGGGTTCGATACATAAAAACAAGATCTCAATCTTTCCTACCGCTCGTCATCCTGAACGCCCTCAACATCCGGAATCACAAATGTGTTTATTTCACACCCATAGTTCCTGTATGGATATTATTATATATTTATTATTACAGGAATAGTGCTCCGCGGTGTCGTCATCAGTCTCACAGAAAGCACCGTAGGATGATGTATCACTTAGGCCCAAAATACTTACGTGCATAGCAAAACCATATTGCACTGTCAAGGTCCCGGTAAGCCTTCGGTAAGCGTTCGTTTATGCCATTCTCAGCTATGCTCATATGAAACCCAACTGTCAATCGGAGTCCTATCTGCGGACCCAAGCAGTCTTAACGTAGATTCAGGTTCTGAAAAACTCTCCTCTGAGCCTTGCCCAGTATAATACGTTCATCGGGGATTTCATTTCCGTGATCCCTTTGAGACCTGAGACTCAAACAAGACTCTGTGAATTCAGCCTTCCCACTGCGTTCGTAACATAACTCAGCAGGGCCTTGGCTATCACTACGGAGCCAGATGCTTCTCCGCTCCACAGATTCTTCACAATGTAACCACATTCCCATCAGAATCGCAACATTACCGCTTGGAAGTCAGACGCAAGTTTTCCTAACGTGTAGCGAAATCTAACGTTTCTATATTCCAGAGAGACACCAGCGCCGTATCCTTTTTGAGCAACAGAAATTCTAGTCTCACTACATCAGAGTCAACAAATATTTTCAAGTTTTCTCACAACACGGCAGACAAGATCTTCTATGCGGTGTTAAGGCGACTGATATTACTTTAATTAGCTACTTCCTCGAAGACTCACCATAAGACTTCCTTCCCTCACACCACAATTGTGTGTTCTTAACCAACTCGTCACCCGATGCCTTAAATACGAGTATTATTGTGATGACACGTTCTTTTTACTTTTAAGTAAAGCTTCCGGATATTGATTTTGGCCTGTCACCTGTCTTATGATCTTTTTTTCTGGAGCAACCGATCTCTTGAGAAGCTCACTAGACGCTCTCATTCTTCGAAGTAAGTTGGCCTGTACTTGGTAGTCCGGTAAAACTTGGGAAATCAATTCCGACTTCCTTACGTAGGCTGCTAATAAAGTTTTGAGAAAAACAAATAAAAACAAATGTTTATCATCGAAAGTGGCTTTATGGTTTTTCAAAATACTATCCTTGCATTTTTCCGCTCGTAACGGGGTTACTCCAAAACATACGTTTTAAACGTGTCAAACGCTTTTTCAGGAGTTGGAAAACGTTAACCACTCAATTTATTTTTGACTTTTGGGTGTCAAATCAAGACTGTACGACGAGTGACCCATCAATTCGATGTTTTGAGTGCTCAGAAAATTTGAGCCGATCTGTGAGAGCACGCTTTGTCATGGTGGATAATGATCCAGTTGCTTTTCCTTATTTCTCCAAAGACTTCTACGAAACAAATGGTGATGTACCATTTCGAATGGCGGTGGCGACATGTCCGGTTTTTCGAAGTGCTTCGTGCGCGAACAACTTTTGTTAGATTTGGCTGGTTTTGAAAGACCCATAAAGTCGACTGCTGTTTAGTTTCGGTATGCACGGATCCATGATTCGTCGCATGTCATGATTTTAAAGACGTATTTTGAAGCACCGCGATCGAATTATTCCAATCATTGCCAAATTATGTGATATCCAACGCGAAGAAATCTTTTTGACGGTCAAGTGTTCATGCAATGTTGAATGTATGCGAGTGGAACTAATGCCGAACCGTGCTTCAATTTTACCATAACTCACATGACGATTTTGCAATAATAGTTACCGCACAGCATCGATGTTCTCTGCCACAGCAACCGATTTTGTGCTACCTTTGCTAAATTCGTCCTGGAGCGAACGACGATCAAGAAAAGAAGGAATTCCTTCCTAAATATGCAGCTTACAAAAAATACGTATTTAAATATAGTTTCTGGATCAGTTATCATTCCGCTTCCTGAATAGTACTGAAATTGACGCCTTCATTGATCTCATAGCACGGATTCCGATCGTTTCCCACCGCAACTTGATCGTCTTGAACATCACAATCTAACATACAGCTACAGCATTTAGAATGTGAGGCAGTTTACCCCCTTGAAATATTAATCCCATTGAAAACGTATGAAGATAACTTCAGTATCTTCCTTCCTTCCTGCTAGGAAGTTAAGTGGAAGATATTCCTCGACGAACTATATCTATTGAACGATGAATCAATATTTGACGTTTAGGATAGCTAGAATGGCTAAGATTTTTAAAGCTGAATGTATAGTTTTCCATTGACCTTGGGGGCTCAACACAGTAAAAAAATATCTGTTAGGAGCGGCATGCGCTCAACCAACTTCTTGTGCATGACTGAACCGAGTTAGATAAGGATCGGAGTAACTCGCTAAAAATGACACCTCATTCTATCGTTGGTTCAGATAAAGATAGGCACTCCTCTTAGCTCTTCCATTCATCATACATTTACAACCACGCCGTTGTAACTTGGTGTTGGCACTCAGACAAAACTCAGTAAACTCAGACATTTTCCAATTCAGGATCAAAAACTCATCCAACCATTTTACCCGATGCTTCAAGAAAACCGTCGCATTGGTTGCATAGGATGTGTCCTCTTTTTTCACATTTTATTTCAGTGAAAATAGGACTTGGTCCACCTTCGATCTATGGCGAAATATTGGTTCCAAACTTTATTAAAGATTTTGATGCTGTTGGGTTGGATTTGAAAGATTACATGACCGGGCGCAATATTATAATTGCACATTGTGCGGGGTGTTTTCTAGTTCGATGCGACCAACATTTAAAATCGGCAGACAGTTTGCCAAATGGGCAGGTCTATTCTGTCGTCGATTTAGCAAGGTACCAGACTTTTAAAATACATAATAAGTGAGATGAGTTCTTATAACTATATTTTTCTTATTACTCTCCTTAATAGAATCGCGGTTTGACCTGTCGATTTTCTAACTAGTCCGTCAACAATTTTCTATAGCAACGATTAATATTGTATAAGCTCTCTGTACAAGAATGAGCCTCCCATATCTAACAATATTTCCCTCCTCTTTGCCCCGCAATCTGGTGATTTTTTTCAGAGATTGCACATCGTAAAAAAACTTTCTATAACTTTCCAAGGACTTCTAAGAAAGAGAATACAAGCCAAGTTGGAAATCTTGGAGCGGAGCTTTGTCTTATTCTAATCCAGCACCGACACATGATGAGTTTGCAGTGGCATCAGCGTGCGGCTAATCAATTTCTGCAATATCAATCGCTAAGTCATTGGAGCAGTGTTGCCAACTTGGACATAATTTTAAGCCTTTAGGCATAAGGGCTGAATAATTAGTAAGTGAGCGCAATTTTACAGTATTTCACTTTCACACGAACCTTGTACGAGTAGTTGTTATACCAACACCACTTCTTTCCCCCTTTGGACTTTCTTAAGAACTAAGGACCATAAGGTTCTGTAAAAATTTACTGCAGAGGCTTAGCATGATTGCACAAGGAACAGACACCTAGTCAGAGTGCTGCTGATGGCAGCTTAACTCGGAAGTGCGAATACGTCGAGCAGATACCGGAAGAGACACGCATTGACATAATATGTAAGAGCTTCTTAAAAAGGAGAATGATGCTCGCGTCAAATGTACGGTACACAGAGGTTGCGCATACGGTTAAAGGTGCATGTGCAGAAAGCCGTATCCCTCTGCCGACGGTAAAAAGACACAGGCCGGTGGAATTCAGTACAATAGAAACCGACCAAGGCTGTAACTGAGAGTGCAATCGTCGGGAAGTCTATCGCTGTCCACGATATGGAGTCAAAACTTCATTAAGTGCAGTCAAGAGTTCATCCCTCTAGTAAGTGCACGTTGGATCCAACTTGATAAGTGTGCGAAAGCTACCAATCTTTGGCTGACATATGGTAGGAAAAGGCCACATAATTAAGATTAGCCGCTGGTGTGAGTCAGTAGTCTCCGGTATCATTGCAGTGCACTGTAATATCAGCCATGCTGAACGCTTCAGCAAGGCCCAAAACAACTTGAGCCACGCGAAAAAGCCAACTATTGTGACTGTACTTCGCGAAAACAATTAGAACTCTGGATAGCAACGTTTAACATAGTTGGAACATAAGTGCAGTTTGAGATACCTCCTGAGATTTTAATCACTATATGGACAGTTCCAATCTAGTGTATCGTCGCTCTTGAAAATTTTGTAAGAGCAATCCCATCGTCTTATAGGCACAATAGTGCTGGTCTTTGACCGATCCAGTTGACCTAACTACCAACCTTATAGATTGACATCTCGGCTCCTTGAACACAAAATCTACGCAGTCTACCAACTGCGGGTATACTAAACAATTGAATGTACCAAGAAGGGAATTGTAAAATTATTGTAAATTCGTGCTGACTAGAGCACTGATTTTGGCTGATGGAATTAGATAGAGTAGGGTTGGGACCAAAGACAACAGTTTGAGTCTTCTATATCTGAATCGTTCCTCCGGATATGATTCGAAAATACTTCAGACCTGAGCGTGGGTATCCATTTGCTCCACAACTCGCTTTTATATGTGTCTACACCTCCAGAGAACATATTAAAAGCGATCAAGAATATCTTCATCATCTTCATCACTAACGTCCATGCTTCTTCGACACAGAGCAGAACTAGGATGATGAAACAAAACCTACGACTCTATAACTTGTTTCTATACGAGAAGACACTACAAACTAGACCCTAAGACACAATAATAGTAGTCAATTAGATGGTTGGTAGTTAGTAGTTAGATAGTTAGTGGAAACAATAGTTTCAGATGCTCACACAATATGGGCAACAAGATCCTGTACGCGATGTTAAGGAGACAAATGCCTCTATAATTGGCCCAGGTTAGATGTTCAATTTCTTGTGTAACAGAAACCTTGCTCTATCCTTTCTCCGCATATAGGACGTCCGGAAGCCTTGTCATATTTAAGTTTAGATATTCCTATTGTTACGTGATTTTATCCGGGTGGACGAAAATCTGATCCTCATTGCTCAAGTTGAATGATTCGCTTAGTCTGACAGCGAATCAACCCCCTCGGGCGCCTTAAACTTATGGCCATCCCTGCCAAGGAAAACCCAAGGGAACTTAGAGCCCACATCTACTCGCCCAGGATGAAGATAGACAGCGGAAAGACTCTTCAATGGCTGGCATCCCTTTGGACGAATGAGGAGCCCCACAAAAACGGACAAATTATTCTGCTGTCAGTAAATGAGGAATGCCTTAGGGATGGATTTCAAGCTCAGGTTTGGATACGGTTCGCCAAGCTGAGGATTTTCAGACCAACGAACCCTGAGAACAGTGATGTGGATATGATCATCGACGAACACAAGGTGGAAGCGGATCCAGAATTCAATCTCTGGCACACAAAGTGTGCATCGTATAATTTACTAGTCTTCCTTGGGAAGGTTTGAGTGTTGGATATAGGCAAACAACAGCTCTACTCGTACATAACCTTTGCGTTCATGCCCCATGACAAATCATTGTCGCCAGACGAAGATCAGCACATATGCGACACATCACGGAGGAGAAGGAGACGGGGTTTCTGCTTTTGGGATGTAATGGCAAGGCAAGACACTCGTTATGGGGAGAACTTTCATTATTTGATTTCCTTATGACCTGTAATCTTAAAGTGTGTAATGTTGGCAACGCTTCAACCTTCATGTTTCCAAGTTCGGCAACCTTTCGCGAGTGGGAGGAAGTACTCGACATTGAATTAACAACCAATAACTCCGAGTAGATAACTCTGCACCTTCTAGAAAATCCAAGCGAACTGACTGGAAGAAATTCAGTCAAGTGTTAAACCATCCCCGATCCTAGTACTCGTAAAAAATCAGTGGAAACACTGGAAGCAAAGGTGAGGACCTATAAAAAAGCTATGAAAATAGCCCTCAAGACCTTGATTCCAGTCAAATTTTGCAACAAAATGAAGAACTCTCCGATCTAAGAAAGCTGATTAGGGAAATCTTCAAAATCTGCTACAAACACAAATTCTGGAAACCTTACAAGGACTGACTTAAGATATACAAAAAAGCAATAATCAACGCTAAGTTACATGGTTGGGCAGAGTACAGCCACTCCACTGTCATTTTTAAGGATTCAGCTGCACTACACAAAATCCTGTTCAAAGAACAATCTAATCCGACATTCATCAAATGACTTGATAGAACATGGACAGATTCTACTGTAGAATCACTGGAATTCCTAATGTACACCCATTTTCTGGAATGGAAAGATAGTAGCCCTGATGTGCATGTTCAAAAACAACTTGAAGAAGTTACTGCCCTGGCCATTTATCGTGGCTCTCTTCGACTCAAACACACCGCTTCGACCTGTAAACGAGTTCAAGTAGTTTTCATCCCTAAAATCGGCAAAAGTGCTAATGAGTCGGCCAAAGATCTTAGACCCATTAGCCTTACATCTTCCATACACCCTCAAAAGATTTCTTCTGTCGAAGTCTCAACATGCGTACCTTAAAGTTGAGTCAACGGAGACAGCCCTCTATGAGGTGGTGCCGACCATTCAGACATCTATCTCCACTATAAACAATATACGTTAGCCACCTCCCTAGACATAGAAGGTGCCTTCAATAATGTGCGCACTGAATCCATTCTAAAATCTCCCGCAAAGCTTGGCACAGAAAATTTTGTCAGCAACTGAATCATATCCATCGTAAAAACCAGAATCATTCAATCAGAATCTCCATTCTTACCCCCATAAGCAAATCCGCGTATAGACGTATTCCGCAGCGGGGCGTTATCTCACCACTTCTATAGCTCCTGGTCATCAACAATGTCTTAACTGAGATAGATAACATTGGAATCAAGGCATTCGCGTACGCGGACGACGTAGTTATTTTAGTATCAGGGATGTTCCCCTCAGAGAGGTTTCTGACAAAACTAAGCTCTTGGACCACAAGCTGTTCTATTTACCGACATTCAAGCTTCCACGTCTTAACAACCAAACAGTTACTCTATCCTCCTTGGCGTCATCCTTGGCTCCTGGAGACTAAGCATAAAACACAGGGTAAAGAAAGCGTGTGACGATTTCTCCGCCTGCAGCAAGACCTTTAGCAAAAGGTGGGGACTTCAGCCTAGGACGGTCCTCTGGATATACACTGCCGTAGCTCGCCCCATTCTTACTCATGGATCGTACAGCCTACAACATCACAAAACTTAATAGAGACCAACGAATAGTTGTTATTGTGACCACAGGGGCGCTACGATCGAGACCGGAAGAAGTTCTCAACGTACTACTCCATATAATCCAGGGGCAGATTGGCACATAAAATATATCGTTTTGTGTAGTGCTATCAGACTCAGAGGATGCTGACTCCTATACCCGAAACCCTATCATACTAAAACTCTTGATCTGCTGCCGCTTATTGTGTCCCATTGTGAAGGCCTTACTGCCTGAAAAGATTCCTTTTACTTTTGGTTAAACTTTGTTTCTGGAGCAGTAACCCAAAATATTATACTCATACGCTCATACTCTTTCTGTTTCCTCTGAATTAGTCAATGTACTTCCTATTTGCTCGTACAGCACACGAGCTGCAATTATCCTTCTTTGCAACGCAAATACCTAGGCAAACACCTTTCATCTTTCTTTTGGCAGCACTCTTCGTCAAACCAGGGCAGGTTTTAGTTGTTTCGTGATCAGAAAATTAAACATCAACACTGTTGGTGGAGTCACGCGAGTTCATCCGCTATTTGTATTCTTTCTGATGGTCAGTCATTTTTGGCAGCATATAATAGCGGAAACGTCTTATAAATCTCGCAGCGGTTCCTCTACCTGCCGTAAAAGACGAATAAATGATTGAAACCCATATTCCCATAGGAGTTTTTAGGAAATCATGGAGCCGGCAATTCTGAAATGTTAGTCACAAATTTTTTAAAAACTTATAAGGGTTTAGGTTGCAGAATGTCATTGAAAATACATTTCTTGCGTTCACATTTTGATATTTTTATAAACAAAATTTTACTAATGTTACACAAAATAACTCGAAATTTGTCACGCAGTAAATCGATCCTTGCATACGAGTATACCAGGTGTGCGCATAAGTCTTTTCCGGTTTAACTAAAAGATGGTGCCAGCGAAAAGTACGCAGCGTATTATCTTAACAATTACGTCCATTTGTTCGTCTAACATTTAACTACAAACACACACAATGTCAAGTTTTGTGACTGAAAAATAACATTTGGGGCACGTACGAGTATTGCTTTTCCTATTTAATCAAAAGGAAAAGTCTGGTGAATCCGCTCCATCAATTAGAGCATGTGAGACATGGTTTCGAAAATCAAAAAGTGCTGATTTCAATTTGAAAGACAGTGAGCCCTCTGGTAGACCACAAAAATGCGAAGACGAGCAATTGCAAGTGTTATTGGATGTTGACCCAACTCAAATTCAACGCCAATTAACAGAAGTATTACGAGTACATTTGTTAATCAGCAGACATTTACGAGCAATTGGGAAGATAAAAAAACTCGGTAAATGGGTTGATTTGAATGAACGTCAAATGGAAAACCGCAAGCTCACTTATGAAATGCTGCTTCAAAGCCACGAAAGGAAATCATTTTTGCATCGAATTTAACGGGTAACGAAAAATGGATTTATTTTTAATTTACTTTCCTGCATCCGCCGTACTCCTCAGACCTGGCACCATCTGACTACCACCTCTTCGCATCAATGCATGGGCACGCGCTCTCAGAGCGACACTTCAGCGATTTAGAGTTGGAAAATGGCTCGACTTACCGCAAAAAACAAGCAGTTTTTCTGGCATGCTATTCATAAATTACCTGAAAGATGGATGAAATGTGTAGAAGCGGCGTTAAATCGCACGAACGAGGCGGCCAATCGACTGGCCCATTTCTTGAGATAACACGCTCACCATACTTACTCTTCAATAAATCGATTGTAGCGTGTGCTGTGTGGCTTGTGGCATCATCCTGTTGAAACCACATGTCGTCCAAGTCCATATCTTCCAATTCGGGCCAAAAATAATCGGTGATCATGGCGCGATCACGCTGATCATTCACAGTAACGTGACGATCGTTGTCGTCGACGAAAAAATATGGCCCAATAATGCCGCCGGCATGCAAACCGCACCAAACAGATATTTTTTGTGGATGAAGTGGTGATTCATGAAACACATGTGGATTTTCACCCGCCCAATAACGCATATTTTACTTATTGACGAACCCATTGAACCAAAAATGAGCTTCGTCACTGAAGATGATTTTGCGATGAAATTCATCATCTTGGCGCATCTTCTCCAGAACCCAATCGGAGAACGTACGTCGCTTCAAATGATCCATCGGCTTCAATTCTTGAGTCAGCTTGATCTTGTATGGGTGTAAACCAAGATCTTTACGCAAAATACGCCATAATTCTTGAGATCGCCGTGGAATTGACTGATTTGGACCGTTTGCTACGGACGCCTGACACTTCGACCAACCCGTTATCTCACTGACACGGCAACATCACACAACGAATATGTAGACTCAAATTTTTGCTCTAAACTTCTTATTGCATGTCTACTAGGGCGAGAATTACGACCGAAAATTGGAGTTAACGCTCTTAAAGTTGCAGTCACCGACTCCGAATTTCGGTAGAAAATTTTTATAATTTGCAGACGTTGCTCATCGTGTACTTTACTATGATGAAAATGTTGAGTTTACTGAATAAATTGACAGTGACAGTTTGATGATTAGTGAAAAATTGCGTTCACAAATTAAATTCAAAGTGGTCAAGTCCCTATTGGAAAACCCATTAGAATATGTTATGGGTTGTTATGGCTCAGTCGGAAATAACAAGTTCTCGAGTGAACATCTGTGCCAGAATGTTATACTTTCGTTTTTTATAAAATAAAGTGATACGTGTGGTTGACGTGTGAGAAGTTTAGGGCTTGTTACAAGTACCGTTTTTTTTTTCTAGGAATTATTTACCATGCTGTCGGCAGTTCAAATTCGAACCCTCTTCCTTTACGAATTTAAAATGGCAATGAAAAACATTAATTACACATTTGAGGATGTAGCGGTACACGAACGCACTATACGACGTTGGTTTGGAAAGTTCCATTCGGGAGATTTCAGCCTGGAAAATGAACTTCGTGAGAAGCCGGAGACGTTAGTTGACGACGATGTTTTAAGAGCAACGGTGGAAGAAGACCCAACGAAATTGGTGCGGGAGATTGCATAAATCATGGGAGTATCCTTTCTTTTCCATGAACTGAACGAATCCCAAAAATTGCGGCGCCTGGAAATCTGCGCATCGCTTACATTAACCCATTAAAGACCAAGCACCTTTACAATAGAGATAATTGAAAAAACTTTGGGATTCTGTTTAATAAGTGTTATATTTCACTAAAAATATAAGTTTAAAAAAAAAATTGTATCATGGTTAATTTTTATAAGGGTGTACTCAAGCGAGTACACAGCCAAATATGTGCACTTCTAAACGTTGTTATAATTATTTTTGAAACTTTCTTTGTCAATCAAGGGTGTAGTGTGGCATTTCTCACAAATCCATCTAACTCTGCTGTGACACAATTTGAATCGTAACTGATTTTTAATTTTTTTTGGGAAATGTCCACCTTCACTGCGCAGTAGATGATGGTGAGCGTAAATAAGTCCATGCTACTGTTCTGACAAATGAAAGAAGATTGCAATTTTTATCGGTTCGTAAAGAATGCAGCCGCCAAGCATTAACCATAATTGGATTTATCATATGTGTAAAAATTAACCAACATAATTTTTTTCCCTTTCTTTTCATCCGGTAATTGTTCACAAATTGACCATGAAGATCGACACCGCCCATGCCCTTATTGTATGAGACTAAAGGTTTTGGCTGAGGAATCAATACTTTTTCTTTTGCTGTGGTTGACCATCTCTTAACTTTTCCTAACGTCTCCAAAGTATCGTAATTTGTTGCGACTATAACAACTGCAAACAAGATGTTGTTGTTCTTAGCAAATTTGTGACATACTATATAGGTACCCACGTTTTGCTTTCATAACCGTCTTCAAGTATTTGAGTGGACATTTTTTTGTTCTATTGTCCCGAACGGTACCTGTTGCACGAAATCCTTTCCCTCTCAATTTCGGCAATAGGTCATGGCTTGTGAAATAATTATCAAAAAATACATTGTGATCACTTGGCGTATTTATTTGTTCGTTTGACCTACGTTCTTGGCACCACAATATACATCAAAATTGTAACAATAACCATCGTCATTGCAGATCTTCCACTCCTTATAACCAAATCGAACCGGTTTTCCACGTATGAATTGTTCTGCAGAATGATGACCAAAGTATTCTATCATGGCTTCGTTTATTGACAGGTTTTCATGAAAAAAGCCCCATTTTTGATAGATACGAGTATGACAAATCATTTTCATCAACGGCCGAACTTTTGCCAATTTAATGGGTTTTGTCAGTCGTTGAATTGTTTGCCAAAAGAATAAAGCGTTTGATTTCCTTGAATCGATTGCGGGACATGGCGTGTGCTACTAACGGAATTCTTGTGTCTTCATCGAGACAGCAGTACAAAAATTCTTGGGGTAATGAATGGTATCCGGAAAATAGCAAAATTCCAACAAACTTTCTGAGATCGTCTTTTGTGAATATGGAACGAGTGGCAGTTTTGGTCGAGAGCATATTTCTTGCTTTGCTCCACAATCAAATTCATAACATCATCGTCAAAAAGGTGCTCAAAAATTTGAACTTTGTCATTCAAAACCAACTGTTCATTTATTGTTTTAAATTTTCCACGTATTCGAATATTTTTGTCATATACGTGGAATAAAAAACGTGGTTTGACCATTTAGGAGCACAATCATGAGGCTCACCTTCTTCTCTTAGACGAGCAATTAGAATGTCGTCATCACTTTCAAACCCATTGATTACCTCAACTTCTATTGCTCATGGGATGTCAAAAGGAATGCTTGAATTGAGCAAATCATAAATCGCATAAATCCTCTTCATCCGTTTGAACATCAACATTCCCGTTCATTTCCATCATTTGGGATATCATCAACAGCTGTAAACAGAATAGGATAGCGCTTTCCATAAAAATTCTTGCAAGTTATGGTTTGAGAAGCCATTTTTTAGTAAGTCCAGTCAGAAAACAAAATTACCACAGTTTGGGCCAATGTACTCGAATAAGAACAAAACTTTTGTGTTCAACTTACCACGCCCACGAAATTATTTTAATGTGAAACCTATTTAGAATCTTGTTGTTACATAAAAAACTTCAACCTTGTTCTTGTAGAAAGACACAAAACAGCGTAAAACCAAAAACACCGATCACAAAATTTTACGCAAATACTTGAAAACAGATAGCAAATTCAAGAAAATGAATCCAAATGAGAAAATACATAATTATGTTTGCTTTCAAATTGAGAGAAATAAAATTTCTACTTTTTGAAAAATACCAATTTCAAAATTTAAATTTAAAAAATACCGTAATCAATTGAGTACAGTGGCAGATAATGGGTTAAGAAAGCAAAATGAACCGTTTTTGCATTTGATAGTCACCTGTGATGAAAAGTAGATACTGTATCGTAAAAGATCTGGACAGTGGTTGGATGCAGATGGAAAACCAAATCACACTCCCAAGCCCGATCTGCACAGAAAAAAGGTTATGGTGACAATTTGGTGTTCATCGAAAGGACCACACTTTTCATTTCTTCAACCAGAAGAAACGATAAACGCTATCAAATATTGCATGCCAAATTGGGTGGAAAAAACCTGCGTTGATCAATAGGCACAGTTCGATCCTTTTGCATGAGAATGCTAGACCCCATACCCCACAAGTAACTGTGCAAAAACTGTCGCAGTTGGGATTTGAAATTCTTCCGCATCCACCGTACTCTCCTGATATTTTCCCAACGGATTACCATCTTTTCCGCAATCTGGATTCATTTTGTCGGCAGAAGGTCTTCCGGAACCGGAAGCCTTTGAAGATTTCATTGCCTCAAAAAGTCAGCACTTCTACGAAAAAGGAATATTTGACCTTGTACCACGTTTGAAGAATGTCATAGATGCCAACGAATCCTATTTTGATTGAATTAAAATTTACGAAAAAATAATATTGCCTCTTAAATTTTTACTATAAAATCGGACATTTCATGTGGTGTGTGTCCTTTCTTGAAAAAACTGGAGATCTACATTTTGTGTTTTCTTCGGCCGCCGTTGAACGGATTTTTGTTGTCATAAATTTAAATAAAATAGAATTGGTAAATACTCTAAATTTGAATACATTATGTGTGATGTTATGCACAAAAAGACTGCTAAAAAAAAACAAATGTTATGAAATTGATTTTAGTGAAAATCATTTCAATAACTTTAATGAATTAATGTATAATTAATCAACTATGTTGACTGATAGTTGGATAATCTACTTTCTTTAATCGTTTTATTTTTTCTGACTACGAATATGTCATCGTGTTGTATTTAATATATACTAATCTTTTGTGGTACTAAATCTTAATGATATATTAATCAAGTTCTGTTTTTTTTTTTTTAAATTGGCATAATTTTGTTCAGATGGGCATAATTTTACTTAGGAGTGGGCATAATTGGAACGACTCTGGTTGGAAACACCGGTTTTCTCTGAAATCATCTAACTCTCATGACAAAGAACTTCGAACCAGATAGATGACCGACGTTGCGAATGGCCGGCGATTCAAAAGTTACATTCTAGTGGTCCGAAACATGCGGAAGATCAATATCGAAATCTTGTGCTAAATTAATACGCTTTCGTATTGAATCAATGGTTAGTAAACTCTTTAACATGCTTAATACGTATATTAAGGTACAATGCAAACAGACTTCGGAATCTCACAGTTTGTCAACGATTCAGGAACCATTTAAGTTAGGAGCAATCAGTGAATATTTACAAAAAACTGCGAACAACTATTGAAGACTTGTGGAAAATATTCTGTTTTGTAACCAGTGGTCAAAGGTATGTCGATTAAAGAAAAAAACTACAGTAAATGGCTACCAGCCAACAACTGTAAACGGACCGAATAGAGTATTTCAATCTAAGTTCAACTTATAATAGCTTTAGCAGCAGGGTGAAAAGAAAAAAATACTTATAAACACGTGACAACTGGAATCACGTAAACACTTTAACTTCACATGATGCAAATGAAGCAAACAAGTAGGACAGTGGGAACTTTGACTTTATTACCAAGGAGCTTAGCGGAACTCGCAGCGCAAAACAAGATCCATGAAAAAACTAGGTCTAGCTGATATCGGGTAAAGATCAGTTCAGTATAGGGAAGCTGCCCTTTTCGATGGTGTTAAATCGCTAAATATGTATGTAATGAATCAGGCTACAATGAAGTCCCTCACACAAAAATTAAGTTATGAGCATTAATGGCTTATCCGGCTTACCATATACCAGCAGAGGAAACTGGGGCCCATCAAAGTTAACACATGCGAAAATGAGCGTTTCTCGGAGGAGTGAATTGAATGGATGGAAACTGACTGAAATGACTCTAGCGAAGATTGTACCGAGGATATTAACACAAGATCAAAGATGAATATCTATATCTAGAATATCTATAGCTACGAAGCAACAACAAACCTCGAATTCGGAAGGATCTGCTGTTGACAACCCCTGCAAATGCAATACGAACAATGAACTTCACATCTGCACGTGGAATGCTAGGTCCCTTAATAGGCCACGTGCAGCCGAGCAACTAGCGGAGGCCCTGGACTACTGCACAGCAGATGTTACGGCCATCCAAGAAATGGAAGAAATGGAAATTGGGATGGGCCCAATTAAAAAGAGGATGACAAACTTCGACATCTTCTACGGCAATTGTTATTGACGGCAAAAGCAGGGCGTATTTGGATGCGAATTTGTTGTTAGAGGCAGACTTACGCAAGAAGTTTGAAGTTTCCGGCGCCTCGTAACAATCCGTATTGAGGCTAAATTTACCAAAATTAGCCACACATGCGCGCATGCCCCCATGGCACCAAGAGAACAAGACTTACTAACAGCGCCCTAGTAATGACATAAAAATTGTCCTCGGCGATTTTAATACAAAACTAAGAAGAGAGGACATCTTTGGTAGTATTGTCGGAAAGTATAGCCTGCACGACACTACCTGCGATAACAGATTCAGGCTAATCGACTTTGCGGAGCGGCGGGGTGAAAAATTATCGTTGATAACACGTGGTTCCCACATCTTGATATTCACATTACGATCGACGCAAGCATTATTTATGTCCGAACATTCCGAGGTGCCAATGTCGACTCAGATCATTACCTTTTTGTAGCCGAATTACGTTTGCGAATGTCCCGGCAAGCTAATACCGTGAGGAAGTTTGACGTCGGATGGCTACAATCGCAGGAAATCGCCAAACACTTTTCCGATCGAATCACCCTTAATCTCTTAGGAGGTTCCCTGCTGCCAACATCAAGTTTCGAAGACCAGTGGCAACATTGCCAAAAAGCCATCAGATATAATGACTCTGATGTGCTGGGTTTCACTCGACCACCACATCGAAGCGAAACCCCTGGTTTGACGACGAGTGCAAACAAACACATACAGCTTGTAAGACTTGAGCGCTCACGATCTCTACGAACAGAAGAGGAGAGACGAACACCGACTTATTAGGATGAAGAAGAAGAAGCATGAGAAGCGCGTGGTCGAAAAAATTGAGAGATGCTACTCCAGGAATGAGATTCGGAAGCTGTATCAAAAGATATAAAAAACATGCCACGGACACAAACTACGAACCGAAACCTGTATTGTAGAACAAGGGAACACGGTAGTAGAGTCGCTATCGATGCTGAGGATTTGGAGTGAACATTTCTGAAGACTGTATAATGGCGATGACGAGTCAAATACCGCTGACAGGCAGAATAAACCCTTCAACATGGACTATGTAGACATGGAATATGTAGACCAACAATTCCGTCTACCCGACAGGATGAAGTGAGCCCTATCTAAGCTTACGGTCGAGCTCCTCATAGATGGAGTCGATGACTTTATAAGGAGCATACGCCAACTCATCTGTAAAATCGCATTGTTTGTCCGATCCACAAGAAAGGAGACCCTCTGAACTACACCAACTACAGAAGCATCAGTCTTCGTAACATCGCCTACAAGATGCCATATTGTGTTTAAGGCTGCGTATGACAGCATCTATAGAGACGAGTTATACAGAACAATCCCTGGTTTTTGCATCTCTGCCAAACTCGTCCGCTAGTGCATGATGACGATGGAGAATGCACGCTGCTCCATCAAGGTCGGTAAAGAACTCACCGAAACCTATGATGTCAAAAAAGGATTTAGCCTAGCCGAAGTGTTGTCATGCGATTTCTTTAACATCATTTTTGAAGGAATAGTGCAAAACTCGCACGCTAACACAAGAGGCACAATCCATCAAAAGTCCAACACCAATGTTCCAGTCCGAAAAATCTTCGAGTCCACCCCTTAGGGACAGCGCAGTAGAAGAAGACCTCGACTCAGGTGGCCAACGCAAGTGGAAGGACCAAAACCAACATAGTCTGCGAGACTTGAAACAGCTGGCTAAAGATCGAGCTATCTGGAGACCCTTGTCGAGGCCCAGGTCCACCCCGGACGCCACCTTAAATAAGTAAGTAAGATCTCCGCTCTGCTTGCTTTTTATTGAGCTGTTAGAACCTTTTTCAATCCAAAGCGAAGTACGACAGGGCATCAGTTTGGTAAAATAAACAATGTTTTTCGCACAGTTCTCTCTGATTGATGCCGATGAATCCCATGGCATTTCTGAAGATAGCCAAAAATAATTATGAAATTACCGAGAGGTTTCGAACTACAGTTCAGGCGGTTTAAATTTGGATTACTATTGCATAAACAGTGTTCTTAAAGTCAATAGGCCGAGTGCGCATATTACAGCATGTAGCTACGAGTACCTACTTTCGGGTGCAGTTTTTAGTACGTTCTCAACGTGAATCACTTGAATTTTACTTTCGAAATGAAAGGAATGAGAGCGATTAAACCAACAGAAATTTCACTTCAACACTGAAACATACTACTTAATGCTTGTTACAACAGTAACCTATGTTATGAAATAAAAAATGACAAGCACGTAATGATTATAAATTCATATTGCATTTTTGGTAAACCAGTCTGATACATGACATTGCATGTTAAGGTGTGTCTTTGAACCTTTGGCTCTTAAATACGTGCAGATTTAAAGTAATTGTAAACTGCCAGTGTCAACATTCTCCCCACTTGTTTATTATCAGAATAACAATAGCAGTGTAAAAAGTAAATAAATAGATTTTGCGTGCACTTAGTGTTCCCCATGTCAGGTGTATAATGGTCTTTACTGAGCGAAAACTAGAGAAACTTTCATACATTTTTACTCAGAAAAGGAGGACGATGTTAAATAAATTTAAATTAAAAATTCCCCTTAGTCTTAACATATCTTCTGATCAAAAATTCTTTAATAAAACAAAAACGATTCATCGATATTCATTACAATCAATACACATATTCGAACGCTTCCCCAATCTTCAAAACATATATAAACCGATTTTAGAATCGGCTTCAGCTCCTTCTACGATTACTTCTTTATGGTCTCATTCGACTTAAAACGCTTTCCGCGAAGTGATAATTTGTGAGAAAAAAGTCACAAGGAGCCATGTCAGATGAATATGGATCTTGCGGAACTTTGGCCCAAAGAAAGCATTTCTTTAGCGACATCAATGCGTTCCTGTTTCTGCAACAATTTCAGCACTCTCGGCACAAGACGAGCTTCAACTCGCATGCCCAAAACATGGTGCATAACGCTCTGCACCGATCCGAACGAGACACCAAGATCGCCTGATGCTCACACGACGATCTACGAGGAGAATTTTCTTAACTTTTTCGATGTTTACGTCAGTCATACTGGTGGATGGACAACCGGAACGAGGCAAATCAAACTCTTTGCACCACTCGTACGCTTGTGTTTTCGATATTGTCGAGTCCCCGTTGGCTACCGTTAACATTTTTAACGCACATGATATATTGTTAGAAACCCAAAATTACAGGCTTATTTCACATTGCGAAATTCGCAGAACACAACAAACACTGACAGATGACAGATGTACCAATCTAAAAAAAGCTTTTGACAATATCTCAAGCGCGGTTTGTTTGAATGGGGAATTCCGGGTACCTTGTGATGAGAAGCAGCCTGGAGTTTTAAGTTAATTTTCCCCACTATTTTCCATTTCAATTACCGGATTCAGAGTACCATAAAAATTGATTCAGCCGCATCCTCTCATCTTACAAGCACTTTTTGCTCAGGTTCCTTACTTTTTTTACTTTTAAATTCATTTTTATTGTATCTTTCATTATTAACTTACATTCTAGACAAAAATGATTAAATCTAATTTAACAACAACAGTTACTTAAACTAGCTTACTGGCTCTTACCGAACTCTCTAAACTTAACAATTTCATTCAACTTTGCCTTTCGGCCTTAAAAACTATCTTACGATTAATCTTATCTATCAATTAAACAATATATGAAATTTCTAAGAAAATAATTTTAGAAAAAACTTAGATACCATATCTTTTGTAGTTTTATGTAAAACTTAAAACTATGGCCCTATTCTACTTAACCTACCTAAACTACTTAACCTAACTTAACTATAATCGGGATGGTGAGCACTCGTAGCCTCTTGCACCGGGTGGTCACCATCCCAATTGCAATTTCGGGCGCCCGTCATTCGTCAACATCGTGCACACGCACCACCAAGATTTAACCAATGCGATAAATCAGTGGTCACTTCTCAGAGGTGCGGCCTCATGTTAACAAACGCGGCCTTTCCACGAGATCCCCGTAACTATCCCTAATCTAACTTACAACTAAGAGGAATATGTTACCTTAGTAACGTACCGACCTAGGAGAGCGATCCAACCCTTTCTCCTTCTTGAAGCCACCAGAATTCGGTGAACTGTTTCTCGGCATCGATCCGATCCCTGTCGCGAGACTAAAACGGAGGAGCTCCTGAGCATTGGCAACATACCCGTCGTAGGTGAGCCGCTTGTCTCTCGCACCGCGGTGGCGGTGGTATATTACCGGGATACCATCTCTACTTTGTATTAACCCTTTAGCATCAATATGGAGAAAAGCCTCTGGCGGGATAAAGCCCGATAGAAGTGAGCTCTCGTGGTACATTTCATTGGGGTAATAAGCCCCAAAGATCAGGCCATTATCGTTGGTCATTGCCCTTGCAACGTGTCTTCGAATCACCTTAATCAGGAAATTGTCAATCCTATTCAGATTAGCCCCATCGTAAAGGACTTTGTTGGGATAATATTTTTTGTACTCTGATTCTGGTGTTCTGTACAAGCCAAGACAAGTCCTAAGACACTGCCTTTCAAACACCCGAATCCTTTCCATCTGATACGGCGCTACATTGAACCACACGGGACAACCATACGCGATGACTGGCCTGATTAGGGCCACATAGCATATGACTTTCACCCTGGAGACTAGTTGACTGCTGTGAAACAGCCTTCTTGTCAAGGCTAAAGCCTTCTTGGCTCCAGCAAGACAAGCATCCATATGTTTGTCAAAATATAAATACTTATCGAGCCAAATACCAAGGTATCTAACTACGCTTCTCACCGCTAATGGCAGTCCGTGCTGTCCAATGATGGCCAAATTTCGCCAGTTATGTCTGGTATCCCTAGAAGCCCATCTCAATGGAGTCCTGAACAAGATTGTTTCCGACTTTTGAAAATTGATTTTCAATTTCCAATCATCGCAATACGCCTTAATATGATCGAAATCACGCTGCAGAAGAGTATTGATGACTTCGATTTTTGGACCTGATCTGTACGCCACTAAATCGTCTGCGTACGCTATGGCATGATTGAGGGAACCTACTAGATCACTTGTGTAAATGTTAAACAGTATCGGAGAAGTCACAGCCCCCTGTTGTAAGCCGTTTTTAATGTCAAAGATCTTGCTCGAAATAACATTGTTACATTTAACAACGAACTTCTTTCCCATAAGCATGTCGTAAATCATATATAGCAGAGGTTTCGGCATACCCATTCTCGTCAACTTATAGAAAAGCCCCTCTAACCATACGGTGTCGAAGGCCTTCTCAAAGTCAACGAGGCAGGCACCCGTACACTGGTTCTTGCATTTATTCCATTGTATGTCGGAGACCAGCTTAGACGCAGCATGAATAGTGTCATGCCTCGCCCTAAAACCAAACTGATTTTCCGGAATTATATTATTTTCCTCAACCCACCTTAATAGAGCTCTATTAATCACCTTCTCAAATACCTTGCTAATATTCGGAAGCAAACTAATTAACCGGAGATTTGCAGGGTTAGTTCTAACTTTATCCCTTTTCGGGATGGGATGTACCACTGCTGTTTTCCAATGCGTCGGATAATATGCATTATTCAGCGCATTGTTAAACAGCGTAGTAAATATATCCACTGCTTCCAAGGGTAGGTGTCTTAATACGACGTTTGGAATACCGTCTACTCCCGACGACTTTTTGTTTTTCAGAGACTCGAAGATGCATAGGAGTTCATCTTTTCGCACGAACAAATGCGAGGAAGCTCGCTCATTGGCGATGATAACGTTTGCAGCGTTTTCTTCACTAAATACGGTGAAACCGTGATTCTCAGATCGCCAATTTTGAAGTTCGTTGCGCAGATAATAGTGATTTACATAGGCCCTGTTGTCAATGTCGTGATTACGGTAAACCGGATTGTTCACCGTATACACGGCCTCGAAAAAAGCTCCCAGCAAATCCACTTTCTCCTGTGGGTCTTCGACCACGAAAAGACCGTCGCCTGCGTCGGCTCTCTCTGGACTTATGCCAACGGTCAGTAGTGTCTGTCTGTTTTCTGTCGTTTGTGGAATTCGGACACACTGAATGTCATTATGATCTTTCCGCCTAAATAATTTATTTATCTGCGGGAACATATTCGGACTACTGGATTTTATAGCCCGAATCTTATTGCCCCAGTACAGACTTACAGACTTACTGTAATTTTCTTTAATTAATTGTTTTAGGTTTTTGATCAATGACTTCAGTGTTCTTATTTCCGGGTCGTTTCTGTCAGTAAACTGTCTGTACAACTGCTTAAGCCTCGAGAGCAGTCTACTTTTGTGTGCGTACAATGCGTTGATTGCTGGAGTTTTGTATTTTTCCACCTGGCTTTCGTCGGAGTATTTTATCCGAGGGATAGTCTGCTCCATCGTTCGTTTGATAACGTCTTGCATTGTCAGTAAACTACGGTCGATTTCTTCGTTTGTCAAGTTTCTGTTAGTTGGGGGATCAATTCCACTCAAACATAAATTACGCTTTAAGATTCTGGAGAAGCACGGCCACCGTACCTTACGGTAGTCGTATGGGTACACTTGATCGTACTGCTCCAGCTGCGTTTGCTCGTTTGGGATCCGTATTGTGGCGGCAAGTCCGTAGTGATCACTATCGTACTCGAACGCTCGCAAACAGTTCCTTGTGTTTCTATCCACGTTAGTCAGTTCTAGATTACTGTCAATTAATGCCAAGTCCAGGAAAGAACCGGCTGATGGGAAGGATGGGATATTCGTCGCGTACAGTTCAAGTCTGTACTCAATCATATTTTGACACCACCAGTAGTATAACTGGTTGCCTCTGGTGTTTGGCGGATTATTTCCCCATGCCGCATGCCTAGCATTAAGATCTCCGGCCAAAAAATAATAATTTTCTTCCGATTGAAGCTGAAGGCAACGAAAAAGTATTTCCAGCTCAATTATAAATTGAATGGGATTAGGTGCTTCGGGTGCGTAAAGCGACACCACATACACTCGCCTTCGACTATGAAGAGGAATGCATACGATGCAGGCTTCCAACACCCGGAACCTCATCAAATCCCCGCTATATATGACCCTATGGCGCATGCCTTTGCGTAATAAGATACCAACCCCACCCCCTTGTGAGGAGTGTGGACGGTCCTTTCTATAAATATTGTAGCCACTGTAGCCAATTTTGTGATTCTGGTTAAGCTTAGTTTCGCTTACCAAAAGCACATCTGGGCATTCACTTAACAACAGATTTTGTAGGTTGGCCCTTCTCTCGATCCTGATTAGTGAGTTAACGTTTAACGCAAGGATCTTCAGATTAACCTCATTCAACGTAGCAGACATTATATCGGCGTGCCAGACTTGTCAAACAGGGTCGAATAGATGACGTCAATTCGAGCCGCTTGTTCATTTAATTGTTTCTGAAAATGATCGATTTTTCCGTGCAAGGACAGAAGGATCGCTTTCAAATCCAGATCCGCTTCCGGCGCTTTTTCGGCTACCTTTGGCGTATTTTTTGCTGTCATTGTGGCCTTACCCGATCCAGATACCATTTGGGCAAAGGATACATTGGGCGCCACAAAATTAGAGAAAGCACGACTCTTCTGACGCTTCTCTTCTTCGATCAACTGTTTTCGAGCCTGGACTTTCTTTTTTAGCTCCTGAAACCTAGGACAGCCCCTGAAATTAGCAGGGTGCCCCGGGTTTCTGCAGAGTACGCAAAAGAGTTGACCCCTATCTACTACTCTATCGTTGCCTAAAGGACATTCTCCATATTTGTGGTCCTTGTCGCACTTAACGCACCTAAATTGCATATTGCAATTAGCCGCGGCCGATGCCCTTTAACAGCACCGTTTGGAGTTTTTCACCCTTAGGGGTATATGTATAGTATTCGGTATCTGCTTTTCCTAGGGCGATACGTACTTTACGGTAATCCTCCATATTACTACACATAATAATGTGCTTATTCGCACTTAATCGTTTGACATAAAAATTCTTAGTTACTAACTTACATAACCTAATACTATCGTTGATTTCTAAATTACTTACATTTATAGGAGGCACTCTTTCTCTGCCTTTATTTTGTTGTTGCTGTTGATCTTGTTGCTGCTGTTGTTGTTGCTGCTGCTGTTGTTGCTGCTGCTGTTGTTGCTGCTGCGATGTTTGTTGTTGTATTTGCAATTTCTGCGGTATATGTTGCTGTTGTTGTTGTTTTGGTTGTTTTTGCTTCTTCTGTTGCAGTCGTTGTTCTTGTTCTTGTTGCTGCTTTTGCTGCATCGGCAACTGTTTTATAGTTTGCTGTAGTTGTTGTTGTTGTTGTTTTTGCTGCTTTTGCTGCCGCAACTTCTCCCTTTTCTCAAGGAGCTCTTTTATAAGCTTGTCAAGCTTTGCCTCATCATCCTCTTCCTCTTCTGCTGAGGTATCAGTATCAGACAACTCTTTAAATGAGTTCCCCTCTCCAATGTAGCGGCACTCACCCCCTTCAGACTCATAAGAGTACTCCTTTTCCACCGCTTTAATGTCTTCATCTTCTCTGATTTTTTTCTTCGAGGACAATTTCGAAGAAGTTTTATTTTTTCTCCGCCTCTTCTCTACTTTCATGTCATCAGCTGATTTCTGCATTGATGCTGTTGTTGCCTTAGTTGTTGTTGCTTGCTGCATATCACATGCTCTTGTAGTCATTCGATTTGAAACCGGTTCTACATGCGGGACCTCCGGCTGCCCGGTATCCATTGCTAATCGTCGACACTACTGCCACATTTTATTTTTTTGTTTAGTTTTAGCACTAAGAAATGAAAAAAAAGTGAATTTCCTACTGTGGGGCTTGAACCAAGATCCTCCACGTCTCGAGTCAACCTCTGTTCCACTGAGCCACAATGTTACTTATCAATAACTTGCTTAATCACCACTTAATTGTTTTTTCACTTTGTTTCACTTTGTTGTGCACTATGAAAAGCCGACCGTTCTCTATGCGAGATGTGTAACGACTGTGTTGCTCAGGTTCCTCCAACGCATGTCAAACATGCGGACAATAGCTTTATCATCGACCTATTCATTTGACATATCAAATCTAAGAATTTGAATTTCAGCGCTAAAATGTCAAACGCTTGTGTAGAGGGACATTCAACAAGAGGCGTCATTATAAATTTTGCGCCATTGTTGAAATGTCAGCATTCAGCTACCATTGCGATGACTTTTGATAAGTAAAAACTGGGAGGCTATCAAATATGGACCAATACACTCTCACATAATGTGTTGAAATAGTGAAAATTCACCACGAATACGGTTAAAATATCTGGGAAACGTTTTTTGGTCATCATCAAGCGTCTTCCCCCACTATAGCTATAGTGAATTTCATCGAAAAATTTGAACGTCTCGGACAAGTTAGTGATGTGAAAACTCCAACTCGTATTCATCCGGTAAGGTCAGCAAACATTGCCGCCGTAACAGAGAGCGTGCCTGAAAATCCAGGTGTGTCCATTTCGAGACGATCATAGCGATAGGGCCTATCCGCAACCACTTTGCACCGCATCTTGCAAAAAGATCTTGGCTGATCTAATTGGCACCAAAATTGAGTCAGTTTCAGTTTTAATGCATTTTATTTTCTTAACACTAACTCTTACATTCTAACAAAAAATGCTTAAATGCTAGCTTACAATTACTTAACAATCTTATACTACCTTACTGGCCCCACACAGGCACTCTAAGCTACTCTAAATTCTTATAACTATGTCTTTCGACCCCATTTACATTTTCTTTACGGATATTTATTTTCTATACTTAAAGCTAAGAAATTGTTAACAAAACTTAGCATATGGACTTTTTTTTTTATAATAAATACTTAGTATCTAACTTAAAATAAACCTTAGCCTACTTAAACTAAATGTACAATACACACATAAACACACATAGACGTTATACACAATCATATACATATATCAGTATACACCTTTGTATACACTGATATATGTATATGTTTCTTAAATGCTAACCTAAACCTATGCAAGCTGGCCATCGCTATTCACAGAGAAAACAGAGTGGTCAGCTCCGCCTCATTAGTGAGGCTGGTCCGTAATTGACGGAAACGACGACGAAACATCTTCCCCATCATTCAACCACCAGAAATGCTGGTGCTGCTAAACGACATCCCTCTTATCGCGATTCCCCACCGCCCTACTGAACCTGAGGCGATCCACACTACCGTGTGCGACGTCTCTGCTGTAGTTGAGTCGCCTGTCCCCAGCTGTCCGAGCGACATGGAAGATTAACGGCACCGCTGATCTATCCTGGATCAACCCTATCTGATCTAGGTAGAGGAATTCTTCCGGTGGAACGAAGCCGTCAGAGCGCACACTCTCGTGGTAAAGGTAATTGGGGTAGTAAGCCCCAGATATCAGGTTATTCGTCGACGTCATTGCTCTTGCAATGTGCCTTCGAGTTAGCTTAATTACGAAGTTGTCCACTCGTATTAGGTTTGCCCTGCTGTAAAGGACCTCATTAGGATAAGATTGTTTGTACTTCGACTCTGGTGTTCTGTACAAGCGAAGGCAAGCCCTATCAAACACCCGAATCTTTTCCATTAAGCTTGCTCGTACATTGAACCACACGGGACAACCAAATACCAGCATGGGCCTGATAAGGGCCATGTAGCAGATTACCTTTACCCTCGCATCGAGTTGGCTGCTATAAAACATTCTCTTTGTAAGGGCAAAAGCGCCTTTAGCTCTGGCCAGAGCAGCATATACATTTTTGCCAAAATACAGAAACTGATCTAGCCAGATTCCAAGGTATCTGACTACATTTCGACAGGCAAGAGGCTGTTCGTGTTGTCCAATAATCGAGAACATTCTCCAATTTTTTCTGGTATCCCTAGAGGCTCTAGACAACGGTGTCCTAAAGAGAATGGTTTCCGACTTCTGAAAGTTGATTTTCAACTTCCAGTCATCGCAAAATCGTCTTATCTTATCGAAGTCGCGCTGCAAGAGAGTAGTAATGACCTCGATTTTTGGACCTGTTCTGTACGCTATCAAATCGTCTGCGTACGCAATAGTATGGGAATGTGAACTTATCAAGTCGCTTGTAAAAATGTTGAATAGGATCGGCGAATTGACCGCGCCTTGCTGAAGACCATTTTTAATTTGAAGAATTCCAACAGAAGTCACATCACCATTCTTCACGATGAACTGTCTGTTAGTTAGCATATTATAAAGAATGTACAAGAGTGGTTTACTGATCCCCAGCCTAGTCAGTTTATAGAAAAGACCCTCTAACCATACGGTGTCGAAGGCCTTCTCCAAGTCAACAAGGCAGGCACCAGTGCACTGTTTCTTGCCTTTGTTCCATTGGATGGCACCAAAATTGAGCTGTGGCTCAAGTGGTAGTGGACTGGCTTCCAAATCGGAAGGTTCGGTGTTTAAATACCAGCCTCGCCCGAAAGACATATTCATTTTTTCAGTTAACGAAAATCAAGTATGATGAGTAGTTGACTAGAAATCAACAACAAGCCAACTTCCACTAAGAATTTAGTCTCCCCAAAATGTTGGATGCCACCCATAGAGCGAAAAAACCACTGAACCCAAACATCTTTCTTTCTCTCTCTATCCCATTTTCCATAAAACTTAACACATGTTCAGGCACTTTAAGTGTATTCATACCCACTTGAGTATTAAGCTCCGAAAACCCAAGAGAAATAGTGGTACAACCTCTCCATCCACAACGACTGACAGTTTGGTGCGATTTTTGGACAGGCGTCCAAATGGTGCTACCGTTTCAGTGAACTATTGTATGTTGACCGACTTTTTTTTGCCCTAAATTGATGCTACACGTCGTACGACATTCATTTTCAGGAGGACGGCGCCACATGCCACACAACTGGTGAAAAATGGCTCTATGGACATATGGACTCATGGACATATGATTTATCGAATTGGATACGCCGAGATCGTGCGATTTAGCACCATCAGATCTATGTTAAATATAAAATCTACGTCAATGCTCCACCAACGATTCATGCACTAAAGGAATACATCAGATCTGTTATTCGCGATATACGAGTACAGCTGCAATTGTGCCACAACGGGATGAAAAAGGATTATTTATAGGCAGGCATTGTGTGTGTATTTTGCGCTTTTTTATTGATGTAAAATGACACCTCTTGTTGGATAGTCCTACATTTTTAACCTAAGGGTTTGAGTCTCATTATTTACAGCATACCAAACTTGCTGAGGTGGTGGCGTGGCACAGTGTAACGTTCGCCGATGACTACGCAAGAGGGTCTGGGTTTAAATTCGACCAACAACAAAAGCAAAAGCTCGAATCTGCTTTTTTGACGTCACAGGCTCTTCGGCGTCCAAGCGTTAACTTCTGCCTGAAAAAGTCAATCACTATCCCGCCATTCAGAGTCAGCAAAAAATCGGAGATACCCTCTCACTGTGTACAAAATGACAGAACCCCAGCCCAAATATCAAGGCTTCGCCTATCAATGACGTTGTCTTATAATGAACGGGGGCAGAGCAAAGAACTGGTCTTATCGTAAACATCTTCAGATGACGCTACCGAAGGTTGCTACGATTTGATCAGTCACCAGTTGCCGGTCATAGGTCTTGTTAGTGTCTGAACCACCGGTAGTCCCTACCAGGACTTAAATCACGGTACCATGTTAATCAGGAGCCTCCCGGATCTCTTTCCGGTCCTGAGTTGAAGAGGTAGCGTCATGGTGGCTGTGGTTTAAACCCAAAATCGCGGGATGTGTCTTCCTTTGGTTGACCCAATGTAGATTTGCAATAAGTACTGGGTGCTGCGACCCTAAGAGCAGTAAGAGGTTTTAGGTCGGCTTAGACCCATACCAAGGGTGGAATTGTGCCTCTAACTAAAGTTCTGCTTTGGTATCTCAGGAAGGTACCACGAGCGATGGCAAGGCGTATCTTTGCTCCCATGGATGTATGGGTATCCCGTTGACTTAAGTCTACCGTTAAAATCCAAGACTCAATGTACAAAATGACAACGGGAACAATATAGTGATTTGGAGAGACTAGTCTTTGGTTCACCCCGGACTGTGGCGCTAACTATTTATTTATATATCTAACTTTATAGCCTATGACCAAATTCTACAATTTTCTTCTAAAATCCGTGTAGGAATTTCGTAAACATAATGTATTTCAGTTCACGGAAGCTTATAAGACTGCAAGGATATATTTAGGCCATAAATCTGGTATCATACCACATAACTGGTGTTTTTGATGAATGTTATTTCCAGCGTATGGGCACTGGGTAGGGGGCGAATTTTTTTTTTCTACAAATTAGCAGTTTGACATGAGGCATGCATCCAAAACGTTCCAACTACTATTTCCTCGCCTAAAGACAGTAATTTTAGATAAAGTTTTATTGAATCAAATGTTCTAAGTATGCCTTTACTCAGATCAAATATGATCTGCCTGTCATTTGCCTTTTCCGATGGCCCACTTTGTTGTCTAAAATACTAATGTGACCTGCAACTCAACAAAGAGACATTTCGTATGTGTCAGCAATTTTATTCAGAAATTCTCGGTGCTATATGACTTACTTGGATTTGCTAGTTGGTAAAGCAAAGACAATGTAGATCACCCAGACTAGGTGTTTTGAAATCAATGAGAGACGAGCAACTGCTTCGCGGATGGCCATCATTTCTGTTGGTTGCTCGAGAATGTTCTAAGTGAAGAGAGTCTTCATTGGGAATATAGAGATTCGGAAAAAGTGTAGTATTCAAGACAATATTCCTTCCCGCCGCAATATATATTAGCTCGCATCTGTTTTCAAGTATCTATGGTCCCAGCTATACTTTCTTACAATACCACCAAAGGTGAACTCTTTCCTAGCCTTGCGCTAAAACTAACCAGCCATGACAATTATAATGTCTTACCTAAGGCACTGCGCACACACCACTGGACTGCACGTTTGGTCCAGAAGCCCGTCGAAGCTACCTGTGTTAGGCTAATGTTAATTTCCAAATTTACGCCTTATACAAATTGTCATGAGGCGCTCGTTCATATTTCGGAAATTCAAGTCTTATTGACTTAATTTTGGCTTCAATCACAAATTCGCATCTAAATAAGCGCTGTTTTGCTATTTCTAGCAATCGCCGTAGTATATTTACCAGTATTTCATCCTTTTTACCCGCATTTCTTAGATGGTGGTTATGTCTCCTGTACAGCAGTCTAAGGCCTCTGCTAATTGTGGGGCCGCACTCTGCATCAATATTAAGGGGCCAAATATTTCACGTTCAGATTCGAAGTTCGTTCTTCTTTTCTCGTTTGCATGTGTCGTCAATGTTCTTATCCGAGGCTTTTGGCTGCTCTATGAATCAGGCACATTAGGCAAGCCGGGATATTCCATTATCAGTAACTCACTGCGCGGCGATTGATCAGGAAACTGATGCCTGTTCTATAACTTAGATTGGGCCAGCAGCGCAAAAATCAAGGCATGGCTCCAGTATTCTGGACGTCCGAACCTTCCCGGTAGTTTTCATTAACTCGGATCACTACCTTCCTACGTATGAATGAGGATTTGTCAAACATCAAAACGAAGAACTTCTTTGTGAAGATACAACGTAGAAAAGCTACGATCGCAAGAGACCGCCGGAATCTTTGCCCAACGCGTATCCCGAAATTTTTCAACAACTCCTATCCTGCCAGCATCAAGTACCGAAAACCACCGGCAACGCTACCAACGTGTTGCGTTTCACCCGTCTACCACCAATAAAACCTTGATTTCGTGAAGAATGCCAGCAAGCACATGCAGCTAAACAAGAAGCGTAGAAAAGGATGCTATATCGAAGGACGATATCAGTTCGTGAGTTCGTGAGAAGAACATCAGCTTCTCCAGAAGAAGAACTAAGAGCCGTTGAAGAATAACGTACGGAAGTTTTACCAACACGTAAAAATAACGTGTCAAAGCAACAAGACCCGTACAGAAACCTGTAGATATTAAGAAGGAAAGCACAGTTAGTGCTAAGAATATGGAAAACCTTCTTTTGCAGACTGTATAACGCGCGACGAAGCTCAACATCCCGCCATCGAGTAGAATAGACCATTCATCTTACAAGACGATAGAGAAAAAAACGACATAAAGGAGGTGTACAACAAATTAATCGTAAGGGAAATAGTAACTTTTCCCAAAGGTGATACAATGGCTCAAAACTCACAACAGCAACTCAAGTTATAGACGAGTATCTGGAATCATGTAGAGCCGCAGGTGACAAAAATAGTAAAGTTGAAGCAATAGGAGTTCTATACGAATGTGATGCCAAAACAATCTTTGGAGGACTGTTCAAGAATATTGGAAAGGAATAGGATTGGTAAAATATTATCGCTTTCGCGTACCTGTATTTAGCGGCCGTGTAGGAGCTTGGATAATGGGCAACAAGAGCTGTTGCTTTATTTTTATAAATTGCATCAGGATTGAGTATTACACCATATGCTCATCGTTGTGGAGTTGTTCATACAAAATTGAATGGCCACTAAGAGTTCTCTTAGTCATTTTCAATATAGTTACGATTCAAGATGCTACGTTCCACTGGACTCGTGATCATTGTGTCTATCATAAATTTCCAGAAACCTATGCTAACCCCCATAATGTCACAAGACACTTTTTTCCTCTCCATATTGGCAGGTTATTATGCAAGAAGCATCCAGAAACTGCGGAGTAGGTTCTAATATTCCAAAAGAAGCAATATATGCTTATAATGCCAGTAGCATGCTTTTTAATTCCAACCTGTGTTCCATTGTATTCAATTGTAACTGTGCAACACATAATTCGGTGGAAAACCATATGACAGATTCATCAATCCAACAGAAAGCAAATTCATGCAAGTACTTGCCTTTGGTGAATGTTGCCGCAACATTCATTCGCAACATTGTGTTCCATATTTTTTTATTCAACTCATTTCTCAGATCTGGACAGAGGAGCGTATGCCTGCTAAATGGAAAATCAGTATCGTTTGCCCGATCCAGTTTTGAGGTCGTAAACTTTTGAGGTATAAGTCTTCTTAACATTGTGTATAAAATCGTATCTTCTTCTTTGAAGATCTCTCAATACACCAATCCTTGAGTCGACCCACATTGTATACCGTCTTTCAAGTTAAGGTCTCACCTGCTTGGCTCAGCCTAAATACAACACTCTCGTCGAATATTGTCTTAGTGATCTGGCTTAGCACCACAGGATCATACTGTGTTGGATTCCATGTAACTACGTCATTGATGAACTAGCCAAACTCGGATCCCTAGGAACAAATAGTATAGGATGCTAACGAGCCACAAATTTTTTACCGCAAACAAATGACATATTCTCTAGGGCCAATGACATATAAACTCAGGCGAAAAACTGTGAGACATCTAAACTCATACTCGATCCCAAGCGAACAAGTGAGCTGGTCAGATTCAAAAATATACATAAGTGCGGGACGCTGTGTCATTGGAAGGACTGCACACCGGTTGAGTATTCTGTACAAATATTTCTGCAGGAGGAAGACAAGGAAGAAAAAGAATCTATGACGTACGTCCTTCTAAACTGCTCTGCCTTAACACGCATCAGACTGCAATCGAAAGGCAATTACCACCTCTGAGATTTAAATTATATTGAAAAATTTGTCAAAATATCCCTTTGGATACCCAATGTCTCAATTAGTATGGGTCGACAACTGGTACAAGTGAATCTCAAGTAACACTACAGAAGAAATAAGCTCTGACATATCTACCTTGAATCTCGCTCTGATTTTAATTTTTCCAACTACATCCATGTTTATACCCAATTTTCCCAACTCTGTGAGTTCCTTTATGCTCAATATATTAACCGCATGCAATGGGACGTCACCTCCGATCCCAAGTGATTTTTTCATTTTATCAACAACAACAAAAATCAGACAGCTACCCTTCAACTCTGACATTCTCTAATACATCGTCGAGTAGCCCTCAAATAATAGCAAACTTATTCGTTAATTTCTTTAGCCAATCGTTCTCCAACCACTTGTCAAAGCCCGAGCATTCTACGAGTAGCATTCTTACTTATTCTATATGACATATAGTGCCCAAACTACATTCACTTCTGTCGATATATCAGTGGCACACGTGTTAGAAAATATTGCCAAACTTAAATGCAATTACACTGCTGGTCCTGACGGTATACCGGCTGTAGTTTTAAAAAAAATGTGTTAACTCTTTGGCTCTTCCCCCTACTGCTCTATTCCAACTTTCTATTTCACAGAACGTCTTCCCCTTGCTTTGGAAAATTTCTTTTATAATTCCTCTTCATAAAAAAGATCAAAAAAATGAAATTCGTAATTATCGTCCTATAGCCAAAATCTCTTGCATACCTAAGCTATTCGAAAGTATTGTTTATGATGCAATGTTTTTCCATTTTCCCCTCAACAACACGATTTCCTAAAAGGTAGGTTAACAACCACAAATTTGACGGAATTCAATGCACTGGAGGATGGCAAAGAAGTCGATGTTGTCGCCACAGATTTCAGTAAAGCCTTTGATAAAATTTTACACGCAATTGTAAATACTTTTAAAATCTAATGTTCTCCGTTTTCGATCTGGGTTTATCGCATGGATTAAATCCTACCTGCAAGACCGTCAATATGATGTCCTTTTTAGATTTTCTGTATCTAATCCCTTGAATGCCCCATCTGGGGTCACACAGGTCAGTCACCTTGGTCCCCTGCTTTTCATTCTGTCAATTAATGACATTGATCGCATTACTAATTATTCTCATCTATCAGTTTATGCGGACGACATGAAAATTTTCATGCACCTCTCTACCACCTTCCAAGTGCAATAGTACTTGGAGGTTCCATAATCGAAATTTGGTTACACCCACTGACTCCCATGCACTTCAAGATGACTTGAACAGGTTTTCTATTTGGTGTAGCAAAAACTTTGTATAGCTGAATGTCGGCAAATGCCAATCTATCACTTATTCTCGGAAGCATCCCACGACAGCCCCCAGAACGTATCTAATCACCAACGAATTTGTTCCCTCTGTTACTTTTCTGCGTGATTTGGGTGTTATATGCGACAGTGAACTTAATTTTCGCAGTCATTTTGATAGTATTATCAGCAGAGCAAATTCTGCAGAGCAAATACATCACGAAAACCTTATACTGCTCATTTGTAAGGTCAATTCTTGAATATGCCAGCCAGGTCTGTTCTCCCTATCACGATACACATTCGTATCGAATTGAGGGTGTCTAACGGAGGTTTATCCGTTTCGCGGACTCCCTTGGCCTGATGAATACAACCTACCTCCTTACGAGCAACGTTTAAACTTGCTGAGTATGCAATCGCTTGAAGAACGAAGAAAAGTTCCTGGTATCCTGTTTGTACAACAGCTTTTAGCAGGTAATATTGATTGTCCTGTGCTTCTACAAACAATCTCCCTTAGCACAAATCCGCTTACTCTGAGGTCAGTGCCCATCTTCCACCTGAATTATGGGCGTAATGAGCCTATGTCGCGAAAGCTACGCGTGCTTAATGAGAGTCACCAACTTTTCGATTTTGATTGCATCAAAAACACGCATAGAAATTCCCTTTTTTACACCTTCCCCTCTTAATTTTTAATTTTCCAGTACATATTGTTAAATCTAATTCTAAGTTTTTTTTGGAACTGCTTGGACGAGGGTTGTCTGTTGTCCTCAACGTAAAGATAGCGGCACTCTTCAATAAAAGCTAGTGAATGCTAGTTGTGCATCTTTTGACAGTTACTTACCGAAGTTTCAGTCATTTTGCAGTTTTTAGTTGACAGTCGTTTGAGTGAGTCGATGTGAGAGTTTTTTGTGAAAATGGAAAAAATAAGTATCGATCTGTTATTAAATTCTTGTTTTTGAAAGGCAATACGCCTACGCAAATCAAAAATGAGTTGGACTCTGTGTATGGGGACTCTGCACCATCATTTACCACAGTGAAATTTTGGGTAGCTGAATTTAAACGTGGCCGTAAGAGCTTGGGAGATGATGAATGTTCGGGAAGTCCAAAAACTGCAACCACTGACGATAACATTGCTAAAGATCACCAAATGGTGTTAGACAACCGCCGAATTAAAGTGAGAAAGATAGTAGAGGTTATGAAAATGTCCAAAGAACGTGTTTGTTACATATAAAATCAAGATTTAGGCATGAGAAAGCTGTCCGCGCTTTGAGTGCCGCGTTTGGTTACGTTAGATCAAAAACGTGTTCGAAAGAACATTTCCAAAGCTCTGTTGGCGCAGTTTACGCGCAATAAATCCGAGTTTTGGCGCCGACTAATTACTGGATACACCATTATACGTCCGAAATAAAAATTTAGTCCAAACAATGGACTGCAAAGGGTAAGCCGGCTCCAAAAAAAGCAAAAACTGTTTTTTCGGCTGGGAAAGTGATGGCGACTGTTTTTTGGGATAGTAAAGGCAGAAATTGCGGAAAAACGGCCACATTTGCAGAAAAATAAAATACCTGTTTCACCAAGACAACGCGCCGTCTCACTCCACAGCGGTTGCCATGGCGAAAATCTATGAATTATGGTTTGGACTGCTTGACCATCCGCCTTATTCACCAGATCTAGCCCCAAGCGACTTCTTTTTGTTCCGTCATCTAAAAACTGCGATCGGAGGAGAGAGATTTTCGTCAAATGAGGAGGCAATCACCTTCGTGAACAATTATTTTGCAGAGAAAAACAAAAAAAAAATTGAGAAAAAATATCTTGTATCATTGTTCGGTCGGAAATATATCAGACAACTCTCGTATTAAGCGAAAATAAATAACTACATCATAAATTACATAATATTTATGTCCTGACGGTCTTTACATTCCAAAAACCAATTTCTGTCCCGATACGATAACTTAAGTTCGATTGGCAAACATTATTCGATTCATGGTAGTTGTTTCGAAAGGTCTTGCAGTTTAAACTCACATCAGTATGGAGTTCTTCTAAACTGTACCGTCAAGGTAGAGCGAAACGACCCACTTAATGGAAGTGTACGAATCAAATTCTGGGGTGCCTTAAGGCTCTGGCTTAACACGTATACTATGGGCCCGTTCATAAATGCAAAGTCTACTGCAAAGCATATGCTTGCAAACCACATGGCAGATGTTTATGAACGACCAACTGCGTAAAAATTGAGTCTACAAATTTTAAGAGAGATAGTAATTTTAAGAATTACAGAAATGAAACGCAGCATTCTCAAAGCCAATGGGTATTTTGAAATAATTGAATGTCTTCCTGATCATTTTCGAAGCCATTTTTTGATATGAGTTTTTCTGAATATGGAGACAATTTTTGAATTTTTTTTAGAGTATTGAATCAAAATTAAGGACTTTTTGGAAGACATCAGAACTAGGAAGACCCGGAGTAAGTTTCAAGGTTACTAGACCTTACTTTTACATAGCAAGGGGACTATCATATAAAATAGTAACAGGAGTAACAAGAATTATAAGTAAGCATCGGAGATTCTAAATTAGGAGGTCTGAAAGTGAGGCCGACTATAATCAGATATCCATTTCCATACGTAGTATGCTGTGTGGATGGAACCCATTCGTCCCCCTTCGAAGAATAGCGATAGCTATTATAACCGGTACACACTCAATGATACTACAAGTAAGAAAAGCTGACAATCGGTATTATCATATGGTATTTTACTAAAAATTTACTGTAGGCAGTGTATGCCGCCAAGTGTATTTTCACGGATATATTTTTTGGATGGCCACGCAGATCTCACAATGCTTCTGTATGGCGAAATAGTTCATTAGGGAAAGGACTACAAAATGGATCAATTTGTCCTCCTCCAGGAGATACAGCATATACACTTTCAACCTACTTAATTTTTCCTTTCAGGGACAATAGACATTTAAATGAGCACCAAAGAAAGTTCAATTTATGTTTATGTTCAACGAGAGTGCCCATTGAACAAGCGTTTTGAATGCTAAAAAATAGTTTTCGAGTTCTAAAGTTTCTTGAAATCTACAACCTGAAAGAGACTAAGCATATAGTTACAACTTGCGTTGCTCTTCGTAACTTTATTATTTATTCGGATGGTTAGATAGCGACTATGGTTACGATATATTTCACCGAAATCGTCAAAATATTACCAACGAGTAGCCTCTATTCCAGTTTGTTTATTGCGTTGCTTTATGCGTTTATAGGTTACGAGAAGGTTGTTTCATGTTTTGAAGAATTTCCTTCTTCGAGAAACCAAAAAATTTATTTATTTTCAGGATTTCCTGTAAAATTTTTGACCAGATAGTTTTTTTTTTTCTCCGTGGGTAGGTACTCGTTAAAACCTTCATAGGCACCAGAATCACGCGCTCATAAGAGCACTACCACAACAGGCACCATAAGGATGAGCACCTACTGCCTACCACAGTGGCATAGCAGCGCCCACCATAAGCACGCGCCCATGGTAGTGTGAGATTCTTACTCACTAAAAAACCTCCCATTTTCTATAAGACTACGGCTAAGTTTCCTTAACAAGTAGCTCAAGCTTCTGTAGTTTATCGCGTTTGGTAGGTAGCTTTCCAGCAAAGGCACCTACTATTACCGTTATTTCATACGGTTTCTCCTTAAGGCGCTAAGTCGAACGGTCTTGTTCTTTGAAGTCGCCGCACAAGATTTGTCTCGTCCAAATCGAAGTTTACGAGCAAAGCTTGTTACTTCGTCTTTCACGGTTGCAATTCCCAGATCGCGGTGAATATCGCTATTCCTTATATACCATGGAGCATTTACGATTGCTCTAAGCGCATTGTTCTGGAACGTCTGTAGGACAGACATATTGTTTGGTTTGATACAACCCCCCCAGTTGTCCACGAAGGTTTTAGCACTTGCTTATATATAAGCAGCTTGTTATATGTGCTTAGTTTATAGTATCTTCCGATAAGACAATTCATTTCTCTTAGCCTGATTTCGAGCTCTTCACGTTTCTTTTTTACGTGTGATTTCCACTTCAGTTTTGCATCTAGAGCCATTCCCAAATATTTTGCCTCGTTTGCATACGGTATTTGTACCGAGTTGATGAATAAAGGTAAGTTGTTTATCTTTCTGTACGTGAAATTGACGTGTGTTTACTTAGTCTCGTTTAGCACGACTCGCCAGCTCTTCGTTCACTCCAATATTTTATTCAGAGTTCGTTGAAGTTTTGCAGTCGAGGATTAAACTGTTTGTCTTGTGGCGAGGATCGCCGTGTCAGCCGTGAACGTGGCTACCACAGTCTCTTCATCTAGAGGTATGTCTCTAGTGTACAGTGAGAATAGGTATGGCCCTAGAACGCTTCCTAGTGGAACGCCAACTTGAATTTCCTTGAATTCAGAGTATTCAATCCCATATCTAACCAGAAACATTCTATTTTCAAAATAAGATTCGAGTATTCTATTCATTTCTCTCGGTAAAATTTGTTGTAGCATATACTTCAAGCAATAGTGTCATACCTTGTCGAAGGCTTGCGATACATCGAGAAAAACGCTTGAACATATCCTTTTTTCCTCTAGCGAGTTTTCAATTACATTTGTTATCCAATAGACCTGATCGATTGTGGAATGTTTGACCCTAAAGCCTGAGATTAAGTTCTTGGGCCAATTGACGTCCTTCGAACGGTTTGAATGTTTCTTCCAAGTGGTCGACAAACAAATTCGCTTTCTCTTTGTCTCCTGTTGCCCATTAGCCGTTGGCTGTTTTTATCGGTGGCAAGTGCATAACAGGTTTCTTAATCGACTTCACGGCTTTCCAGAGCGAATAATTGGAACTCTTGTCCGCAGTCAAGCCTTCGAAGTAATTAGAAGTCTCACGGTTCTTATATTCTTGCAGCATTTGCTTTAGCTTATTTGATAGGCGGTTCAAATAGGATTTATGCGGGAGCCATCTCCTCCGTGCTTTCCTTTTTTCTCGTAGGAGGCCTTCTATATCGGGCGCGTTTATTTACTTTCCGCGTTTTATTCCTCTTGTTCGAAAGGAAATGTTGTTCCACGCAGCTCAACTTCGTCTTCTATTTGCAACGGCATCGTAGGTGGAACTCTTAAAGCAATATTTTCCTTGCAATTTCTTCTAAAACTATCCCAGTTTGTTTCCTTATTCGTCAATCTGGGTGGTCTTTCGGTTTTTGCTATGCTCCTTCCGATTTTAATGATTACCTACTGGCGAGTGATCTGAGCAGAGATCATAGGATTCTTCTAAAGTCGTGAGATATTTGGGGACCCCTTTTGTAATGAAAAAATCGACCAGGTCAGGTATTTTATTTGTGTCGGTGGGCCAGTAGGTTGGCTTGCCCGTCGAAAAAAATCCAAGCCACTTTTCATACTTGCTTGGTACAGTAGCCTACCCTTCGTCGAAATGAATCTTGAACCCCAAAATGTATGTTTTGCATTGAAATCACCATCGAGAATAAAGTGTGACCCAAGTTGGTAAAAAAGGCGATCGAGGTCCTCGTCTACCATCTTATATCTCGGAGGGAAATAACAAGGTGCTATATTATAGTCTATATGATTTATGTTTACGGAAACTGAACTTATTTGCATAGATTCAAGTTCTATTGTCACATTCTCGGCATGCTTAATGCAGTCTTTAATATAAAGTAAGGATCCACCCCTCGCGTTTTCTGATGGATGATGCGCGTGATAGCCAGAGTAACCTCTTATCTTGGGTTTAACTCCCTTTTTTGAGTGTGTTTCCGAAATCAGGCATATCAATACGGTCTTTCCATAGAAAAGATTCTAATTCGTCGATTTTTTTCAGAAGGCCATTTGCATTCCATGTTAAAATCTTAGTCAACTGTTTCATTTTCATTTTTGTTAGATTTTTTCCGAGCAACGAACTCGAGCTTGATTAGTTTTTCAACCAAATAGTTGATTTCGATTTTTTCCCGTAACAGAAGTCCGCCTCATAGCCTAATCGGACGGTGATGAGTAATTTCATCTCTGTATTTGTCCAAATTTTTGTGACCCTAGTTTTTTATTTATATATTTAGTAATTAAAACAATTAAAAATTTCATTAAAACTTACTTATCTGTAGTATTTTCAGCCATTTTCAACAAAACAAGACCAAACACGATCACACAACCAACAGCATAATAACAAATGCAACACCATTCTGACAGAAAATGCAATGAAAAAGCTGTAGGTACTAGATTTATGAATTCTCTGCTTAGCAGTGATGCCAATTCATGCATTTGTGCATTCTCTGCTTTGCACATCTTGCGCAATATTGCATTTATGAACGGGCTCTATTTCATATTCACAAATTTTGCGCATGTAATATCTAGTTATTATACTGCAATGGTCTAGGAATCACTTCATTCCTTTTTGGCTAAATAAAACCGCTGGACATCTCTTAAGATTTCCACTTTACGAAAAGTGTTCGTACACATTACATAGTTGTGAAGCCGCGCATGTATACATACATACTCAATGATAACGATAATAAAAAATATTTCATGAGGTTCTGTTTAAAACGAATTGCATAACATATTCATACGAGTATGCTTTTAATTGCTCGTATTTACAAAGTTGCCAGCAAAATACTTTCACTTACACTCGAATTTGGCTTTTAATTAATAAGCCTTCTCAAATCAACAAATTAACATGCTGAATTTAAGATACAAAAACAACACAGTACAGTTGCTGGCAACGAGGTAACCGAGGAGTAATTACGAGTAAATGAAAACACTATTTCTTTTTTCACTTTATGTTAGTTTTATTTTTTCCAATTGTATCATTAATTTTTGTTGTATTAACATGGGGTTTGTGGCATCTTGCGCAACCAAGCTAACGACACGGATGATAAGGATATTCAAACAAGGCAAGTAATTACGGGTAACTTTCTCCACAAATTCTTTGCAGCCGGATAGTTTTAATGAACTTGGTGATTAAAGGAAATAACTTATAAGCTATTACTTTTAGTGTGAATGTTAATGTAAGGCAATAATAAAATACATGTATTTGAATTATATTCAGACACGAGAGTATAACGAGCTAAATACATTGATGCAGAAGTAGTAGTATAAGCCATCAAGTTCTGCTGGCCGGGAACTGGCCAGTTAAGCATCCTATACTCATATACCGGCTGCAACGAAAAGTTATTGCCATAATGTAAGAAGTTCTGTTCACCTATAGGCCGGGCAACAGTGAGCAGGAAGTCAACATTTTTGGAGGACATGACACTTTTGTAAGTTTTCAACTAGATCTTACTATTCATCATCGATGGGTGACGGTGTACCACAATGTTCACTTCATCAGTTTTAAGGACCAAATAATCGTCCATCTGAACCTACTTTTAGTCGTGTTGTGGGTAGATTTCGCAATAATTTGACGCTACGTACCATTAGGGCAACAACTGGAATGAGACCAGAGCGTTCCGACGAAAATATTGCCAAAGTTGCAGCCAATGTCAATGAAGACTTAAATTTAGCCGGCATGCTGAAGAGCTTGAGCTTTGTTCGTCTACAACTGGGAACACTTTCGGGAAGGACCTTGGCATTATCCCTTACAAGATTTAATTTGGTATAAAAATCATGGATCATGACATCCATCCGACCTTCGCTGAATTGACTCAAAACCAATTGCAAAATAATCTGGAGTTTGTTAGCGAAATTGTATTTAACGATAAGGCGCAGTTTTTGATCAAAGGATACATCAAAAAGCATCAATAAGCATAATGTCCGTATTTAGTGCATCCATAAAAAAGTGTATTACGATACATGGTGTGGTTTGTACGCTAATATCATCATCGAGCCTAATGTATTTCATTTCTTTAGAAAGTCAGTGAATATCTGTTTCCAAATTCACTTAACATCGATTTGGTTTGGGTTCAAAGTTTAGGGGGAGAATGACTTCAAGATTAGGAACTAAAACAAAGATCTTGCGGTCTAACGATGGCCGCTTGATTACTTTCTGAGGGGGCATGTTAAATCGATATGTAAAGTGGTAAACTTTACGATTGAAGCTTGTAAAAACAATATTCGGCGAGTTATATCCGAAATACAGCCCAAGTCGCTTGAAAAAAGAGACCGAAGTTCATTACACTTTTTAACTGTCCGTCGCGGTGTTCATATACTCAAAATCATAATGTTAAATAAAAACATTTTTTTAACATCAATAGCCAATGTTGTGCATTTTTATTTAAATTTAAAATTAAATTAAAAAAAAAAAAAACTATTAGTGTCACATGAACTAGATTCACAGGATATGGATCCAGAATATTCGAATGTAATCTAAGAGGACAAGCACATACCAATGTGACAAAAGCAATGTCATAATGTAAATTGGCTGATATTTTATTAGAAATTAAAAGAATTGAGCTCTTATTTCACGAAAAGTTTACTTGAATATGTAAAACTGATGACATTAAGTTGAAAAAATGATATCGGACAAATGACCACCTCTTGAGTTGATGCACATTTATGCTTCTTTTACGGCAATTTGAATTGGTGCTCTGTTCAACAATTTTGGCTTTCAAGACTTCCAAATCTTGTGGTTTGTTGTAGTAAACGCGAGACTTCTAAAAAGCCACAAAGGAAGAAGTCTGGCGACGGCAGAACAAATCTGCCCGCCCAGTTTAAATCGCCAAAATGGGAGATCACACGGCCTGGAAATTGAAAAATGTCCTGCTGGAATCAGCAATGCTTGAGACCCAATTCAGCAACTTGCGGCAAAAAGAAATCGCTTAGTATCTGTCTGTACCGCTCACCAGTTACGGTTATGGTGGTGCTGTCTGCGTTCTCAAAAAAATAAGGGCCAATCATATTTTCCCTGCAAATGCCGCACCAGACAATCACTTTGAGGGGATGCAATGGCTCTCCGTGCATTTCTTGTGGATTCTCCGTGCCCCAGAAACACAAATTTTGCTTACTTACATAACCACTTAAGTGGAAATGGGCCTCGTCGCTATTTAGGATTTTGAATAGGAAATCATCCTCTTCTTGCACCAAGTTTAACAGAGCATGGAAGTACGTTAACCTCACTTGACGGGCAGCAGCAGCAATTGGTGATCGAATTGCGCTCTATAAGGGAACATCTTCAGATTTTTCACCAAAATTCGACGCCACAAACGTTTACTGATGCCAAATTGTGTGCATCGTTGTCTCGTCGATGTTTGTGGACTCTCTCGGACGTCTTCGGACGTATTCAGATTGTGGCAGCATAGTGTTTTCAAGTGTACTTTTGTAAATTATTCAATAGTTTAATCTACTTTATGTATGAGACAAATTCAATGTCCAGAGAAACATCCCCAAACCATAATGTTTCCTTCTTCATGCTTCACAGTGCCCTTTAAGTATCGAATAATCAATGCTTCATTGATCGGCTGGCGGCCACGGCGAAAATCATCCGTTCCCTTTAAATTCAATTAGGATTCGTCGGAGTATAGCACTGTTTTCCACTGTGTGGAAGTAATTAATATGATCATTTGCAGATTTCAGTCTTGAACTTCTGTTTTCAGCTGAAATAAATGGTTTCTTTACGATCCCGAATGATGAAAGACAACCTTCAGCAGCAATCCGACGAAGTGTCCCGGCGCTAGCTTTTGTGCTAAGCTCGGTTTGTAATTCCCTAGATGACATAAAGCAATTACTCTTTGTCGTTCTAATGATCACTTTGTCTTCCCGGTATGTGGTAACTCTTGGCCTGATACCTCGGTAAATCGTTTTGATGAAGTTGTAAAATCACCGATTCCGGGATTGAATACTTTTTAGATAATTCAGATTATTAAATACCATTTCTATATTCGCCAAAAGTTTTTTCTTTAATCTCATGGGAGTAGTTATTTCTGGCCATTTGAGATAAAATTTAAGGAATTGAGTCAATTTATGTTTTTTTTTTTTTAATATAAACAAATCAGATGAGTAGTTTTGGCCAAAGTAACGGTTTTTCTATTTCTGCCGTAATAAAAAAATTACGGAGCAAATTGAGTTGCTTTTGTTTTGGCCAGTTGAAGAGTAAAGTAAATTCAATTGGATGTTTGCAGTTTTTTTTTTAATACGATAAAATTATTGTTCATTTATTTTATAAATTAATCATCAATAGTCCAAGCTATTGGGAACATCTTTTTTAACGTTTGGGTTAATTTATATGAAATGTATCACAAAACACGGACGATTTTAGTTGCTTTAGTTTTGGCCGACACTGTATGTATGTCTAAGTTTTTCAAGTCATCTCCTTTGGATTTTCTAATTATTTCGACAAAGATGTTACACCATTTGTCCGAGTTATGTTTCATAACTAAAGGCGTACACTTTCAAGGTCTACTCCAAAAAAGAAGACGCCTGTAAGCAGAGAATGCCCAAGAAATCAGTTGTCGTTAAGTTAAGTGCTAGTGATATGAATACCTCTAACATAGTACGCAAAGCTACACGATTAAAAGTAAGAATTTGTTTCAATTTCCTAAAATGAGATGAAAGAAATAGCTATATTAGATTTCAGGACAAACAGTCAGTTACATGGTGGTCAACTGGAACATATAGAACATGATAGGGTCCTGAAAAGGGCAATCATTGATCGAACCGACAAGAATGATGTGTGCACCAGAAAAGTCAGATAGAACCATGCATTCTAGCATGGCAAAAACCAAGCATTGAGAAAGGGCTACACTGGGTAATACCTTCTAACTATGTGTTCTAGATCAAGGGTTAAAAATATCCGGGATTCTCGACTCTCGACAGAATCCAGCGATGGTATGAAAAGTCGGTGAGGGATTGTATGAAAATTCAATTTTACAATTCCAATTTACTGCTTTCGAAAACTAAGTGTACTAAGACTAGGTCTTTGATCCAGGCAAAGCATAGTAGGGATGTTTTGAATGAATCCCCAATATGGAGCTAACGCCAATATCAAAGGCAGATCCAGCGTAACCTCATTTAAGCTCCTTCGCCATTTTCCAAGCTCAAGTCACATCAGGATTTGTCGGCATCCAGGTTATCGAAATAGAGATGGTGCCGATAGAGCATCGTAAATACCTACTGCTAGGATCATCACCATCTAAGACGTTCAATGGGATGGACCGGACAAAAGGTAGTTGGAAAAATGTTATACCTCCAATGCTACACATTCAGAAAGGGATGTAATCGCCATCCTAACAATCAAAACTTGAAAGAATACTACGATAAGACTTCAAAAGCAGGTTGATTCATACATTTCCAAATTGTAAAGCTAATGTAAAAAATGAGTGGCAATTGGTTAATGATATCCTGAACACGGAAAATACAAAAAAGAAAATTCTTAAAATAATATGGACGGTAGGGAAATATCAGACCCAGTTGAAATTGGCAACCAATTTAATAATCTTTTTGCTACTATCGCGATGGCATCGAAACCCTATCCTCCCCAATGCAATTGCAATTGTAATATGTATGTGGACTCATTTGAAGATACCTGTCAAAAGAGTTTTGTTTTTCAACCTCTCACACCAATGGAAGTTCATAAATGTGTAATGTATCTTGACAATTGACAATTCATGCACGTCTGATGGTATAACTAATTGTCTTTTAAACAGTATACCCTTTTATATTGTTGATGTATTAAATACCTTATTCAACTTAAGTGTTAATTGTGGAATTTTTCCGCCACCTTTTAAAAGTGCAGAAGTTATTCTTCTGTTTAAAAAATGTAGTAGAAGTTCAATTACCCATTACAGGTCCATATATATGCTCCGACAACGTTTTGTAAACTGTTCGATTTTCGCCAAGGCAAATCTACTTACTGATGCGATTTCAGACTGAAATTGTGTAGTAAAAGAAACGAAAGCTTACATAAAAATAACACCAGTTTAGTACTTACACAGATGTTATAGCTTACATAGATATTGCACGCCGAAGGAAAAACTCTAACCAGTTTTTAATTGCCTGTTTTTACTTCGAACTTCAAGTTCTGACCGAAGTCAATTCTAGGGATCGTATGTGTTGTATTGAGTGTACAGCCGTCGAGCAGGCATGCGCCGCGCCGTGCAGATTTGTCTGTGGTTTCTGTTTTCAACCCTTATCATCATACATAAAACAACCACAGTTCACGGAGCTGCGCGGCGTGCTCACTTGCTGTGTAGTTGTTTCACCTCATTCGCCGTAGACTCTAGAGTCTAGACCGATTTGGATGTTTATTTATGTGACTGAACAATTCTTCTTAGTAAATTTTGTCAGCGGTACTTTTTCAGCGATATAATATATAGGGTTTTCCAATAAGGACTTGACAACTTTTTTTTTTAAATAAAACGCAAACCATTTGAGATATTTCAAAAATTTTATTATCGGCTTGAAGTACAATCAAAACATTTAGGAATGGAACTCGACTTCGTTCATATGGACACCGCGGGCACGATGCAGCGGTCGATTTGTTTTACCCAATTTTCAACGAATCGGCCACACATTTCGGCCGAAACGGCCGCTATTTCGCGTTCAATGTTGGCTCTGAGCTCTTCCAACGTCGTCAGCGTGTTGGCATAAACCAATGACTTAATGTAGCCCCACAGAAAACAGTCAAGCGGCGTTAAATCGCACGAACGAGGCGGCCAATCGACTATCCCATTTCTTGGGATAACAAGCTCACCATACTTACTCTTCAATAAATTGATTGTAGCGTATGCTGTGTGGCTTGTGGTACCATCCTGTTGAAACCACATGTCGTCCAAGTCCATGTCTTCCAATTCGGGCCAAAAATAATCGGTGATCATGGCGCGATAACGCTGACCATTCACAGTAACGTGACGATCGTTATCGTCGACGAAAAAATATGGCCCAATAATGCCGCCGGCTTGCAAACCGCACCAAACAGTTATTTTTTGTGGATGAAGTGGTGATTCATGAAGCACATGTGGATTTGTACCCGACCAATAACGTATATTTTGCTTATTGACGAACCCATTGAGCCAAAAATGAGCTTCGTCACTGAAGATGATTTTGCGATGAAATTCATCATCTTGGCGCATCTTCTCCAGAACCCAATCGGAGAACGTACGTCGCTTCAAATGGTCCATCGGCTTCAATTCTTGAGTTAGCTTGATCTTGTATGGTTGTAAACCAAGATCCTTACGCAAAATACGCCATAATGTAGTCTGAGCGATGCCCAGTTCTTGAGAACGCCGTCAAATTGACTGATTTGGATCGTCAATTCGACACTTCGAAAACCCCGTTGTCTCACTGATACGGCAACATCACACAACGAATATTGAGTCTACATAGTAATTAGTAATTTTTGCACTAAACTTGTTATTGCCTGTTTACTAGGGCGAGAATTACGACCGAAAATTGGAGTCAACCCTCTTAAAGTAGCAGTCAGCGACTCCGAATTTCGGTAGAAAATTTTTATAATTTGCAAACGTTGTTCGTTCTTGTACGAAATGACGAAAAAGTTGAATTTACTGAATAAATTGACAGTGACAGTTTGATGATTAGTGAAAGAGTGCGTTCACAAATTAAATTCAAAGTTGTCAAGTTCCTATTGGAAAACCCTTTATTTCGCAGTTTATTTTTCGATAACAATGGGTGAAAAGAGATTATCTGGAGTTTCTTGTTCTGTTTGTAGGAAAACTAAAAGGAATTACCCTGACTTGAAAATTTTTAAATGTCCTTCTTGGGAAAAAAATTTAATTTTAAATAATTTGTGGATGAAGGCATGTGGTTTTAAAAATGAAGGCAAATACTTTGTTTATGGAGATCATTCTTGTCCCGAGTTTGTGGGGAAAAAATATCTTAAGGCGGATGCTGTTCCTTCCTTAAATTTAAATTCTGATTTGGATTCAAACTTGAATTTAGAAGATCTGAAGTCTCCTTTAACTAAACGAAGACGAACTTCGAGCTGGTGCAGCATTTCGTGTGCAAGGTGCGATCAGTTATTGGAAAGATGTCCAAAAGAGGAGAAAAAAAAAGCAACTTTAAAAAAAATATTTTTAAGTTACAAACTTAAATTAAGAAATTTAAAAATAAAACATTATAAAAAAAACAGAGCGCATACTGCCATAAAAATTTGTAGTAAAAATAAAATATCTACGACGTCTCAAATCGAAAGGCTCAATATTTCAGACCATTCAAAAACATTTTGTAGAATGCTTCTGAAGGAATCAAAGACTACAAAATACAACAGCCACGAAAAAGAACTTTCCCAAAATATTTATTATAGACCACAAAGCGCCTATAAATGTTTGAGAGATACTATAGATTTGGCTTTAAACTTCGTCGCATTTCCTCTTTCTGTAGATGGGCTCCTGAAAAAGGATTACAACCAGGATATGAAAACAATGCTCATTCGTATCTTAAGTCAAAGTTCGCTTTATTAAACCAGCGAGAACGTTGTGTTGTCCTGATATTTGATGAAATTAGGATTCGTAAAAACCTCAAATATAATATAAAAAATGATTTAATAGATGGTTTCGAAGACCTCGGTGTAGAAAGAAGTAGATTGTTTGCCAATGAAATATGTGTTTTCATGTTAAATGAGTCATGGAAAAGTGTTTTCAACTATTTTGTGTCAGCAAACGTTGTAAATGGGGATAACCTAAGCGAAATTATAAAAAAAACAATTTGAAAATCTGTCAAGAACTTGGTCTAAAGGTATGTGCTATAAAGGGGCCAATAATAGAAAAGCTAATAAAATGTTAGGTGTTTCTGAAGAAAACCCATTTATAATTTTTAATGATGAAAAAATATTTTGTTTTTATGATTTCCCTCATTTTTTAAAATCACTTCGTAATGTTCTATTGAAATCAGATCTACAGACTCCAGATGGTAAAGTATCTTTTGATGTTATCAGAGAAATATACAATTTGGACAATAGCTAAGACAAGTTTAAAATTTAGAAGTTGTCATATAGTCCAAATGCCTTCCAAAAAATGCATGTTCACCTTGCTATGAGCATCGCAAGGACCTTCTATACTTTGCTCTTCTCGTTCTATTACGGAAGCATTGTTCGTGGAAGATGGAAAAAAACATAGCATCCAAAAATCAAAAAAATTACAATTTTATCTGGAAAAAAACGTAAAACAACTATTCAATAAACACAACATTAAAGAGGGCGCATTCTGCTTTGACCTTCCTACGGTTCTCAAATATAATGTTTATTATCAGTCAAATTTGATTTAAAAAAATTACATTGCGAAAAACGGAAAACTTCTGTCCAACAAACAAAACACGCAACTTGATAATACAAAACAATTAAGAGTAACATCATGTCTGAGTATGATTCACTCTAGTTCGATGGAATTGGGACGTACGGGTACGTCCCATTGAATGAAAAAATGGTTAGATTTTTTCCTTCGGCATGCAATATCTATGTAACCTACAGCATCTGTGGTACTTGTTACTTATTACTGGCCCGGGCCTACCCCGGACAACTTTATTCAGCTTATTAACAAGCAAAAACGTTAAGCTAGGCTTAAAAACTAACAAAGATATTCTTAACCTAATGGAGCCAGGAGAAATGATGGTCGGGGGGAGATGTTAAGGGAGTAGCATATTGAGCAATGTTTTTTTTTTATTTCGTATTTGCTGCTATTTAGGTCAAAGACTTCGGCGTAGTTGTTCGTTATACGCAACATTCTAGTTATTGGTTCAAAGTGACCGTAGTTGGTGCGGTGAGTTCGGGTTAGGAGGACTGGAACAGATCTTAGATTACGGGGATTAGGAGTGAATGAAATATTTTCCGTTATTCTCGGGTAGTCGATGTTTCGAGTCAATGACTGGTGGATAAAAAGTACATCAACGACTTCACGACGTTCTTTTAGGGTATGCATGCTAATTAGTTTTAGTCTATTTCCATATGGATCGGCCCAAGGTAGACCACGAAGTGCGAAACGGATAAACCTGCGTTGGACTGCTTCAATTCTTTGAATGCGGATTTTTTTATAGAGTGACCAAACTTGGCTGCAATCTTCGAGAAGAAGTAATTTACAGGGACTTTGTAACGCAAGGGTTGGAAAATTCTTTTGACCAGCATTTGATAAAGTCAAGTGCAGAGTTAGCTTTATTTATAATGCTGTCAATATGTGAGTCGAAATTCAATTCTCTGTCACAAATTATTGTTAGATCACGTACTTCAATAGTGGAGGGAATTGGCTCATTGCAGACGAATTAGTTAGAGGGTGGTAAACGCTTGGAGGGGGTAGGTTATCGCTTGGCATTTGTTGACATTAAGCTCCAAAAAGTTTTGCTTGCACTATACCGAAAACTTATTCAAGTCATCTTGCAGGCAATGGGCGTCAAAGGGCAATGAAATGATAGTAATAGTAAATAATAGTAATAAACTGAATTTTTACTTTTGTTTTTTATTGATGAATTTTTCAGCTAATACTAAGCTAACGATCTAATATTGGCTGAAAATAAGTACGAACTAATCGAGAGCGGATGTTGTTATTTGCTGCCAATGGTGCTCCCAAAAGCGTAGCGGACGGAACATATGCAGCGGTTAGCACATCAGCGAATTCGGGCATTTCCGGTGGTAGTTGCGATTCATTTTCATCTATAGCTATATTATGGAGGACGACACAAGCGATGATGATTGATTGCACCTTAAGCTAGTGGCCAATACTGGAAACCGCCTCTTCCAAATGCCGTACAAAAGTTCGACGCTGTTTCGAGTCCGAATCTGTGATGCGTTGAATAGATTTTCAACAGCGTTTGTGACATTCAGGAAAGGCGTTGCATGGTAGCTCATATTTGTGTAGCCCGAATTACCAATAAGAATGAAATTCTCGAAATCGCCTTCTTCGAATCGTTTTTTTAAGTCCAACATATTAAAAATGCACTGATCATGCATGGAGGTCCTTTTAAAAAATAAAAATTGATTTGAAATTTGTACTAATTATACGAGCACAATACCTGTCAACGAGCGACGATATCGTTTATTTTTAAATTCGCAGCGGACACCGTCCCTTACGATTTCTGAATATTTTCAGATCTGTTCCACCTGGCGACTGAATGCGGATATGTGTGCAATCTATCGCGCCAATTGTTCGAAGGAATTTGGCGAAAGAGTCGCCTCGTGCTGCCAGCAATCGTTCCCTTTGCGTTTCCGGCATACGAATGAATCTTGGTGCAAGATTGCCAATAGTTCTAGACACACGTTTTAGCACATAGTGCACTCTTGTAATGCTAACCCCAATGAAATCTGCAATCGCCAGTTGATTTGATCCGAGTGCTTAATATCGTAAAACGATTAATAATAAAACAACAAGAATCTATCAAACACTAATTAATTCGAACCAATTCGTAATGTACACTACTGCCTCTTGTCGTACGGAAGTATGGAAGTATCTTGTATTGCCTCTTTCAACAGACAAATTTTCTCCGCCTTATTCATCTTCGCTGCTCGAAGAACATGATGGCCAATTCTTGCAGAAATAATTAGCGCGAAACATTTTTATTTATTAATCGTATCTTAATTTTAATATTTAATAATACAAATATTTTTGACATCCGAAGTCAAGAGCGAACTGTCAACAACTATAGTGAATAAACAGAAATTAAACAAAATCCCAAGTTTGCTCGGATAACTTCTACTATTTCGGTGAGTTGAGAAATCAAAAGTTGACCAAATTTGGATTTTCTCAAATTTTGAACATCGTAAGTTGAGAGAGTCAACTTTGAGTGAATAAAAGCAGTTTCTCAAGTTGACGATAAAAATCCCCAAGTTGTGTTCAACTTCGAGTGAATAAAACGGCCTTAAGCGTTCTATATTTGAGCAAGTTATCAAATGTACATCCGCTGATTTGCTTTGAGTAAGAGGAAACATGGTCATATCGTTTTAGGTTAATATATACGACATTGAGCTTTCTTCTGGAGTCGTAGGCAGGGCAGCAAAAAATCTCAGAACAATATAACAGAATCGTCATTAGTAGGGTTTTCACTAAGAAAAGCTTTGTCCGTGTAGGTATAAAGCAAGATGTAGTCCAGAGAGCACGTAGTGACGTTTATGTGGGTAAACCAAGTAAGGGTCCGATTAAATATCAGACCAAGATTGTTGGCAGAGTCAACGTACTCTATTGTCCAATAGAGGTACCTGGATTAATGGATTGATGGAAAGTGAGTAAGATCCAATTTTCTTTTATGGATCACAAGTGCTTTTGTCCTTTGCGTATTAAGGCGCAGTTCGTCCTTAGCCGACCAAACAAGTATACGCTGGAGATCTTGATTTACATGCGCAGTGGCTTCGTGAATTAAATTCATTTTAAAGCTTAAGTGGATCTGGGCATCATCAGCGAACATGTGGATTGCGCTATGTTCAACAATCTTGGGCAGTACATTTACATAGAGCGAAAAAAAGCAATGGTCCAAGAATAGAACCTTGCGGTACCTCCCTCTTTACTAGCAAAGGACATGAACATCGGCTACCCGCTACAACTCGTTGCTGTCTCCCATCTAAATAGGAAAGTATAAGTTTTGTGGAGGGCAATGAGCAAAGAATAGTGTGATTAATCGTGTCGAATACTTTCGAGAAGTCAAGTAACGTCAGGATTGTAACATGGTTTTCATCAACAGCTTTTCTAATTTCATCGATGACCATTAATAACGCAGTCTTACAACTTCGTTTTTGACGGAAACCAGATTGGTTCTCACAGAGTAGTTTTTTAGTCAAAATATAGTTTTGTATCTGAATTAGAATGCATTTCTCAAAAACTTTTGAAAGGAATAGCAAAATTGAGATTGGTCTGAATTCCACCGGATTTCCATTCGATTTCTTAGGAATAGGAATAATTTTAGCGTCTTTCCAATGAACGAAGAAGACGGATGTCGTTAATTTTAATTTTTTTAATTAATTAATTTAGTGGGGGCTTACGCTTTCGCTTAATACAAGCTTAAAGTAAAATTGAGTTGAAGACGTGTGTTATAAAAGGCATACTAACTCAAAGTTGTCAGTGTAGGGAATATCAACAGGAGTACTTTTTATAGATATGACAACAGCATTTGATGTGATCAATCATGGGATACTTTTGGATAAATTGTACAAGGTTGGTCTAAGAGGTGTTCTCATCGTATCTATCGGAAAGAAAACAACGTGTAAAACATGAAGGAATTTTCAGCACTCATTTGCAAATGACAATTGGAGTACCACACGGATCAGCATTTGGGCCAATCTTATTTTGAATATTGTTAATTTATTGCTTTATCTGATGATATCGCATTAAAATATGATACCAACCAATTCTTTTGAAAATGCAGCAATTTGTTCTTTTGAAAGAATTTAGCAGTATGTCGCTTTGTCTTATTTAATTTGTATACATGACATTTTTTAAGTATTGAGAGCAGCTAACCCCTGCGGAAACGGTGTTGAAATCCCTGAATAATAAGTAACGCAAATACCTATAGGATTTTCTAATAAGGACTTGACAATTTTTTTTTTTAAATAAAACACAAACCATTTGAGATATTTCAAAAAATTTATTATCGGGTTGAAGTACAATCAAAACATTTAGGAATGGAACTCGACTTCGTTCATATGGCCACCGCGGGCACGTTTGCAGCGGTCGATTCGTTGGACCCAATTTTCAACGAATCAGCCACACATTTCGGCCGAAAAGGCCGCTATTTCGCGTTCAATGTTGGCTCTGAGCTCTTCCAACGTCGTCGGCGTGTTGGCATAAACCAATGACTTAACGTAGTCCCACAGAAAATAGTCAAGCGGCGTTAAATCGCACGAACGAGGCGGCCAATCGACTGGCCCATTTCTTGAGATAACACGCTCACCATACTTACTCGTCACTAAATCGATTGTAGCGTGTGCTATGTGGCTTATAGCACCATCCTGTTGAAACCACATGTCGTCCAAGTCGATATCTTCCAATTCGGGCCAAAAATAATCGGTGATCATAGCGCGATAACGCTGACCATTCACAGTATCATGAAGATCGTTATCGTCGACGAAAAAATATGGCCCAATAACGCCGCTCGCATGCAAACCGCACCAAACAGTTATTTTTTGTGGATGAAGTGGTGATTCATGAAGCACATGTGGATTTTTACCCGACCAATAACGCATATTTTGCTTATTGACGAATCCATTGAGCCAAAAATGAGCTACGTCACTGAAGATGATTTTGCGATGAAATTCATCATCTTGGCGCATCTTCTCCAGAACCCAATCGGAGAACGTACGTCGCTTCAAATGGTCCATCGTCTTCAGTTCTTGAGTTAGCTTGATCTTGTATGGTTGTAAACCAAGATCCTTACGCAAAATACGCCATAATGTGGTCTGAGCGATGCCCAATACTTGAGAATGCCGTGGAATTGACTGATTTGGATCATTTGCTACGGATGCCTGAACGGCAGCGATATTTTCGACACTTCGACCAACCGGTTGTCTCACTGACACGGCAACATCACACAACGAATATGTGGACTCAAATTTTTGCACTAAACTTGTTATTGCCTATCTACTAGGGCGAGAATTACGACCGAAAATTGGAGTTAACGCTCTTAAAGTTGCAGTCACCGACTCCGAATTTCGGTAGAAAATTTTTATAATTTGCAGACGTTGCTCGTTCGTGTACTTTACCATGATGAAAATGCTGAGTTTAGTGAATAAATTGACAGTGACAGTTTGATGATTAGTGAAAGAGTGCGTTCACAAATTAAATTCAAAGTTGTCAAGTCCCTATTGGAAAACCCTTTATAAGACACAGGCGCAAGCCTGACAGTTGTTGACATATGTCGTCATTTTATGATATGAAATGATACCTTTGCGATACGATAATGTTGTCAAATAAGAACTTGCTAAACAAAAATCCCGAATAAATGGAGTGCGAAATAAATAAAATGCAAAACAAAAAATTGCGAATTAAATATGGCGAAATGATAAATTGCCAAAACAAATCCGCGAGTAGACCCCTACCCCTTAAAATGTCTCTGTCCACTTAATTGTGATACTAGGTACCAGCTCCTTATTTTTCATTGACGAAAAATGTCCCTTTAGCATGTCAAAACCTTTGTAAATGCAACTCTTTAATTTTGTTGATTATGTCCGAACATTGTCGAAAGTAATATTGTATATCTTGTTTTCGTTTACTATTATTATAATGATCATGCTTTGTATTGTATTGGATACTCGCATTTATTTTTCGTTGAACTAAATTGAAGGATCATTCGCCAAAAGGTTCTACATAATAATGCCTATTCTATTTCTTAAATTAATCTAAAGCAACTTTTGTGTAAATTGTAATTTAATTTTAATGAATATAACTTTACAATTCTAATATGTTTTTATATATTGTAGAAAGGGAACAAATACAAAGCAAAATGTTTCATTAGAAGAAGACTTAGGTAAGAGATCTTGAGCTTCAGGCATGTTGTACTTAAGCATTAATTCGCCAACATAAGCATTATATGCGCTCAAGTCCTTGCAGAGGAAGAGGATTACTTTGACAAGCTCCCTAACAGGCGTATGGGCAATTTATTAAGTACGACGTTAACATCGGTTTTGGTAACCTTAATACTGAGTTGAAACAATAGTATAATTGTTGACACGCTTGGAAAACAGACTAATTGATTTCTCAGTGGAGCGAGATTTTATTGTACGAGTATGTACCTAGCACACATTTCTCACACCTCAGCATCCACAAAGGACCTGGTAGTTACCTGATCAAAAATTGTCAACGAGATTACAACAAAACAAGACAGCTCTAGTATCCTGGGAGTCCGAACGCTTCTCTATTTAGACAACTACCTCGCTGTAGACAAGGTGCGAATGTAAATATCCCAGATAAAAGCACCCGGAAGGAGTCCTATGGAAAAACCTGACATCAAATGACTATTACTGCATGTGCCTTTTCTGACCAAGCCTCCGAAAACCCTTCAAGAAATCTCATGCTACAAGCAACAAACGTAAAAAATCAGTGATGAGATTGTCAGGTTCCTTTAGGGAGACCACATCTGATGTGCTAGGGTTCACCCGATCAGTAAAACGAAATATCTGGTTTAACGAAGATTTCCTGCAAGCGAATGCAGAAATTATATTCGAAAGTTCCACCAATAAAATAATGAATCAACAAGGACAAAAATACCGAAGAGCAGCATGCAGAGATAAGGATGGGAGAGTTAAAGGGTTATAGCCAGTGCTGAGAAGCTGGGAAAATTACTTCTGTGGACCGTTTAACATCGCGAATGCTAAACATTCCGCTGCCAGGTAAAATGAACGATTTAACTCGGACGATATTTGACGACAACTTCGTCCACTTGACCAAGAAGAGATCGCGATAACGATATCTAAGCCAGAGACTGCAGAACCAAATAGACTATCTGTCAAACTGCATAAAGCAAAGGTTATTAATTTGGTTAGTAGCATACATTAACTCATCTCTGAAATATGATCGGATGAGAATAAGTCTGATGAATGGAATCTCAGTACTCAGATAAGAAGAAAATTAGCCAGATATACAAGCAAATCGATACCGGCAACCTGTTTATTGATTTTAAGGCTGCTTATGACGGCATTTATAGAGACGAGCTATATAGAGCCATATCAAACCTGGACACCCTATCAAACTCGTCCATCTGCCTAGGATGACAATTAAGAATGCTCACTGCTTCATAAAACTCGGTAATGACACCACCAAGCTGTTTGATATCAAAAACGTATTTTGACAAGGTGCTGTCTTTAATACCACTCCTGAAATAATTGTCCGAAACTAATATAATACTCGTACATGCCAAAATTACAATACTTCAAAGGTTTTTGCAACTGCTAACATTACCTGATGACCTTGATATTATAGGACGAGATACCACTGGAGCATTTGGGGCCATTGAAGCAAAAGTGGTGAAGACGGGTTAATGGGTAAATAAGGGTAAATATACAGTAAACGATACCATTCTTTTAAATAAACTTTTTAACGCTGGATTCAGAGGTTTTATTTATGATTGGTTTACTTCCTACCTTGAAAACCGGAATCAAATAGTAAAAATTAATAATGCTTTTAGTTCTATAAGATACATGAGTATTGGAGTCACGCAAGGCTCAGTTTTGGGTCCTTTATTGTTCCTTATGTATGTCAACACGCTATTCATCCAACCCTTTAAAGGCAGAATCACAGAATTTGCTGATGATACGGCACGTTCATATTCAAGCGATATCTACTCGTACGTAAATTTGTATCTGGACGTTAATAACAACTTGGATTTACTACGACGATGGTTTTATAAACATAAACTGGTAATCAGCAGTAAAAAAAATATCAAAGTTTATGATATTTAATCTCAAAGGTTTAATAAATGAAGATCTGCCCCTCCTTTATCACTCTCCGAGTTGCCTACGTTTTTGCTTAGTTGATTCAACTGCTCGAGGTCATGTTACCTTCAATGCAAATGTGAACTGTAGTCAAGATTGTTTTCGTATTGAAAGTGTCGATAGTTTCCAGTATTTAGGTATCATTTTGGATAACAAGCTCAATTGGAACGATCAACGCTATACCTAAAACAGTATCTTAATAGGGTAGTCAGGCAAATGTATCATCTGAGCCTCTATTGGAATATTCAAGTTCTAGAAATGGTTTATAATGGCTTATTCCAATCTAAATTGCAGTATTCTGGGGTGTTGTGTATTTTAATAGAATAAAAACTAATAGAACCTTTATTAGTTAAACAAAAGCATGTCTTAAGAATTATGTCTAAGGTAAATCGGAGAACGCCTAGTTTTGCACTATTCAAAAGCCTAAAAATTCTTCCATTAAGACATTTATATTGTTATAAAGTGCTAAAGATTTTTTTCGAAAATTCAGGTTTCTATGATGATAGGTTTCATGAAAATTATAATTTACGTGTTAACATGAGGAACTTCGTAACTATTCCACCTATTTATAAAGCACACTTTTATCGATTCTACTATGTTACAGCTTCCAGATTATTTAATTGTTTACCAGAAAACCTTAGGTATGAGAGGACAAAAACTCTATTTTTAAAAAATGTTAAAAAATTGCTTTTCACTTTCAACCATTATGAAAATAGATTCGATTCTCATTCCAATGTTATAAATTGGCTATAATTTACTTCTTTTTTTTATATCTATATTGCATTTATATTTGAAATTTCCTATTACTTTACCCCATCAATATTGTTTTATTTTGTTATTATGTTTTAAATTTTTTCTTGTACTTTCGCCACTTGCCATATGGCAACAGATTGTGCAAAGCTATTTCTTAGACAAATTCATTGTATCCTTGATCATTTATATTTGTAAAAAATTATTTCTATTTTGTCATGAAATAAAGATTGAAAAAAAAAGAAAAAAAAGTATGTTCTATCTACAAGAATGCATTCCCAACATCAATAATTCGGACAGCACGCCATAATAGCAAACAATAACTTTGAGGTGTAAATGATTTTGTCTGGCTGCGCTCCACTAAGAATTTATTTATTTGCACGACTTTCTTAGACTGACTAATTTTACAATAAAATTACTAAAATAAAAAAAATATGTACATTGTACAATAATAAAATAAGTATATATAAAATATTAATGACGGCACATTGATAAATACACAAAGAACGTCTAATGTAGTCCTGAACAATCTCTTTACATTTTTCTCTGATACTGTTAGCGTAAAGATGCATAGATATTCAACAAAAAAAGTAAGGCAGAACAAACAATGCGACTACATAAAATGTCACGGGCAAAAATAACGAACAAGTAAAATCTTTTTTTAAGCTACCCATTAATTGATATTGCATTATAAAAACCATGTAAAAACCATTTGGCAAGTCTTTTATGTATTCTTTCTAGCCTGAAAATATTATTCAAATCATAGGGACAGCAAATGGAACAATGTGCAAGTAACGAGCTAACAAGAGAAACGTGCATACAGTTTACGGATCAACAAATTCCTTAGAATTCCGAATAAGGCAAGCAAGCATAGGATTAGTTCTAGCCATAATGCAGTCATAGTACCGCCCATATTTTAACTGTGTATCAAAAGTAACCCCTAAGTCCTTTTTGAAAACAATCCTATTAATAACTGTATAGTCAATATTATAATAGAAAATTATTTGAGTTGATTTACGCGTGAGCGATAACACAGAACATTTAGCAATATCGAAATGTAGTACATATTTATCACACCAATTGCAAATACTTTTAATATCAGATAGCAATTCAATATTGATTCCATAGCCTTGAATATCTTTAAATCATGCATCGGCTTAAAGTAGGCAATATGAATAAGAAAAACATAAGAGTAGGGCATTTATGGACAGTAAAAATAGAAACGGACCAAAGTGGCTCTCCTGTGGAACATCAGAGTATTTTAAAATAATACTCCATAACTGGGATCCTATTTTGACAAGCTGAGAATGATTTAGGTACTAAATAACTTTGGCACTATTTCAATAGGACAGAATGTATTTTCTTCAGAAAACTTTTTGATGTTTTCTTTAGAAAATCCGTAGAAATAGTGTATTTTACTATGCTTACATGCTAACAGAAAAAATACTTAAAAGCTAGCTTAGCATAACTTAATTAACTTATTCTACAATAAATTACAGGCTCTCCAAGCTCTTTAGCTCTAAGCTAAACTATGTTTTTATTTTATGTCCTTCGACGTCTAATTTATCATTTTTAATAACAATTATTATTCATTAACATCTAGTTAAACTAAGAAAATATTAGGTAAGTAGGTAGGTAGGTAGGTAAGAGTGGCTGTTGGAAGTACCAACGCACTTAGGCCTATTGGCCCTATAATGAATCATAGGAGACTGCTTATGTCTATATTTTTTAGATCGTTTAGGTCATTGTAGAAGAAAGCTCCTAGATGAAGCTTTCTTCTCCTAGATGAAGCTTTCTTCTCTGGGAGAGAGCTGGACATGCACAGAGTAGGTGGAGGATTGTCTCCTCTTCTTCCTCGTCCATGCAGCTCCTACAGAAATCGTTTGTAAAAGTGCCAAGCGTTCTTGCGTGCTTGCCTATGAAGTAGTGTCCAGTGATGACCCCTATAACGGCACTGAGATGTTTCCTATTTAGAACGATCAGACACTTAGGGCGATTTAGCTTTGGCCAGAACTGTTTGGTCGCTAGACATGTTTGTCCAACAGTCCACCTAAAGTCTGTCCTTTTATTGGCATCCAGCTTAAATGTTAATTTGCACGTAGCAATTGGTATAACTATGCTACCCTTTTGCGGTAGAATAATATGTAGAGTGGTTCCAATTTTGGCGAGTTCATCGGCTCTACAGTTCCGTGGTATGTCTCTGTGGCCCGACACCCATCAAAGGTGAATGTTGAACTGCTCTGCCATCTCCATGAGAGATGATCGGCATTCAAGGGCGGTTTCAGAATTTGATGAGACCGAGTCCAAGGACTTGATAACGGCCTGACTATCCGAAAAGATGCGGATATCCTTTGCAGATATCACGTTTTTCTTCAGCCAGGACAGAGCTTCTTTAATCGCCAAAATTTCCACCTGGAACATGCTACAGTGATTTCGAACACGGAAAGAGAGGCTCAGATTTAGCTTATCTGAGAAAACACCGCCACCAACTCCGCTATCGGGTTTTAGATCCATCTGTGTAGAGATAAATTGACTTGTCCTCCATGAAAGCATCTTCTTCCCAGAATGATCTAGAGGGGAAGCTTACATGAAAGTTTTTGTCAAACCAAAGTTCAGGTATGGTGTAATCGATGTTCTCTGTCAGGATTCCTAATGTATTAAGAATGTTGGCGTGGCTAAATGAATTATTTTTTTATTATTAGTCTCTTTAAGGCGAATAGATGCATTCGCAGCTACTTGCCTGCTGAAAATATCGAGGGGTAGACCGTAAGGCTTCGCTTATGCGCAGACATGCTGTTCTTTGGACTCTGCTTAGTTTAATGCAATTGACTGCATTTTCTATGGCCGTCCACCAGACGACCAGCTCGTAAGTAAGTATCGGTCTTATGACCGAGATGTATAGCCAGTGGGTTATGCGAGGTTGAAGGCCCCATGGGTTTTTTGCAAGAGAATAAAGCTATTGTAGCTTTATTGATTCTTTCTTGAATGTTAGGTTTCCACTTTATTTTCCTGTCTAAACTGAGACACAGATAATTTGCTGTATAGGAAAACAGGTACCTTTTATTGAAGCAGGGTCTATAATTGGAATTTTGTATTTCCTGGAAAAGAGTTTTATGGTACGAGTATCAGTTTTATGGGGGTTTATTCCCAATCCACAGCGATCTGCCTAGCGGCTTAATCTATTGAGATTTATTTGAAGGAGTTCTATAATGGTATTGAGATGCTTACCTGAGACGGCTATAGCAACCTCATCCGCATAGACAATCACCCTGCTACCACTCTCTTCCAGGTATATCAGCAATTCATTAAGAAAATATTAAGTATTTAAGAAAAAGTGAGCATTTTTTTGTATTTATATAAAACTTAAACATCGAACTTAAACTATAATACTTAAGCAACTACCTGTGCTAACTTATACTAAACCTTAAACTACTTAGCCTAACCATACAATCTAATCGAACCTAATTGTTAGCTAACCCAAGGTTAAAACTACCCTACCCTATATAAACTAGGAAGGAAAATTGCAAGGAGAATATGGCCTACTTTGCATTCTGACTAGGCTAATCCGGACTTGAAGGAATCGGGTTTTCTTCACTCAACCACCAACTATTTTACTGCTGCAGAACGACATCTTTTTTATCGCGTTTTGAAACTGCCCTATTAAATCTGAGACCTTCAATACTTTCGTGTTGGACGTCTCTGTTGTAGTTGAGTCACCCCTCACCCTCATCAGCCCTTTCATGTGAAAATAGAGGAACCCTATATCTTTCAAGCGCACACTCTCATCATATAAGTAGTTGGGGTAGTAGGCCCCAGATATCAGTTTGTTGGATGAGGTCATTGCTCTCGAGTGAACTTAACAGCGAAGTTGTCCACTCTTAATAGATTCGACCTGTTGTATAGAACCTCATTGGTTCTTAAGGGTGAAGACAAACCATAAGGCAAGCTTGCTCTCACGTTGAACCACACGGGACACCCATATACCAGCATGGGCCGGATGAGGGCCATATACCGAATAACTTACACCCTCGCATCGAGTTGGCTGCTATAAAACAGTCTCTTTGTAAGGGCAAAGGCACCTTTGGCTCTGGCCAGAGCAGCATCTACTTTCTTGTTGAAATATAGATATTAGTCTAGCCAGATCCCAAGGTAAGTATGTGAGTACATTTCGACAAGCAAGTGGATGGCCGTTTTGTCCAATGGTCTAGAATTTTCGCCAAGTCTTTTTGGTGTCTCTAGAGTTGAATTTCAACTTCCAGTCATCACAAAATCGCCTAATTTGTTCGAAGTCACAAAAGCATGTTAATGATCTCAACTTTTGGACCTGTTCTGTACGCTATCAAGTCGTCTGCGTACGCTATTCTATGGGTGAACCTATAAAATCGTTTGTGTAAATATTGAATAAAATCGGCGAATTAACCGCACCCTGTTGCAGACCGTTTTTTTTAATATGAAATGTTCCAATAGAAGTCGCATCGCCATTTTTCACGATTAGCATATTATGAAGAATATTAAAAAGTGGTTTACTGATGCCCAGTGAGTCCATCTATCCATACGCGTGTCGAAGGTCTTTTCCAAGTGAGTCAGGCAGGCTTCAGTACTCTAGTTTTTGCTTTTATTCCATTGGATATCTGACACCAGTTGAGAAGCGGCATGTACGACATAACGCCCCGCCTTAAATCCGAATTGATTATCCGGAACTATATTTATGTCCGCAACCCACTGAGTCAAACCCTATTGATTACCTCTTCGAACACCTTACTGATATTCTGAGGGAGACTTATCTACCGGAGATTCGCCGGATTGGATGTATCTTTACCTCTTTTAGGGTTGGGATAGACCAAATTCTCTGGATAATGTGCATTATTCATTGCATTGTTTAACAGTGTGGTGTAAATGTCTACTGCTTCTAGAGGGACATATAGAAGCACAATGTTCTGTATTCCATCGATTCCCACTGATTTTTAACTTGAAATTATCATAAGTATAAATAGTGTCCAGCGATTCCAAAGTACGGAGACAGTAGTTAGAAAATAGAGGTAAGTTACTTACAGTCGACTAGAATCACATATGTATGTGATCACGAACATGGTAGATAGCTATCCTTTTATCATATAAGAATTTCCAAAATTCTTTAGATTTGAATCTAAAGAAAACTTTCTCGATTTTCCTCATGAATGAGAATATAAATTTACAAAAGACATTAGGAAGTCACACACAGAATTATATTCTGTATTTGGAAAACAATATTTCAATTCATTAATTTCTTTATCGACGCAATAAATATTAGAAAGTAGGAGAATGTAAACAACGAAAAATAACTCTTGCCAATCCTTGTTTCTTTGGACCAACAAAACAACTGAGAAATAAACCTTTCTCACGAACAACGAATAGAGAACGGAATAAGAACCTTCTCATCTTAGTCCTACTAATTCATATATCTTGGTTGCTTTGAAGAAAAAGTTTTGGTGCAATTAGCGGAAGCTCGCGCTTAATGGAGAGTAGCTCAGGTCTGTAGCCACATTAAGTATAGTAAGTAAATTTCTTCCAGTATTAACCGAAACATTTAAATATGTGCTGCTACTGTACATATCAGGACCAGTGATCGAGGTCTGAATGGCAACCCATCAAAAACAGAAATTGTTATTTTCAATAAGAGAATTTAATTGTCAAGAATGAAGGAAACTGTGTTAACTATTTCGGGGTCACCACGCTTCCTTAAGTGCTCCTTGATTACAAACTACGTTTGAAGGAGAACCTTGCTGATAGCATCTTCAGGTTTAAGAGTTTAAGACAGTTATGATACACTGGGTGAACACTACAGGTATAAGACCTATTCAGAAAATTGGTTCAATTTTCCAACATCATTTCACCAACCTCACCAAAGTCCCGAAAACAGTCTGTATCGGGGGTTTAAGATCACTGAGAGTAACTGATACAACAGCGATATAGACCTTGATTAAGTCTTATCACAGTGGAAATATACTGCAATAATGCGGTCTCTTAAACTACACTTAGCCTAAGGTAAACGGTTTATTGGAAATATTGATAGTGAATTCCGTATCAAAACTTGTTACTTCTATTTTATCTGTCCTCCATAATACTCAGATGACACTATTGACTACAGCTGGTTCAGATGGTCACCAATTAAAAAGAATTAACTTTCTAGGACAGCGAATCTAAGATGTCATTACTCGTATAAGAGAAATCTTATTGAGACATCTGAACACAATACGGCACCAGCGTACCAGATTATCTTTATATCAAGAGCAATGAACGAGTGAACAAAGCGCAAAAAATGGGTCATGATTACCCATTTTCGTGCCCCCTTCTCTATAACCAACACATATTAAAATATAGACGCATGTTAAACGGTTAGAATCCTACGGCCGATCTACGGCACTAAAAAATTGTCTCTTGATTGGTCATTAAGACGCGATTTCCTCTTAAGATATCATCACTAGGCAGAGTGTCATATTTACGAGTATTTACCTTCCGATTTTTCTGAATGACTCTTGCTAATGTGCTACAAGAAAGAAAAAGTAAATAAAACTATTCATCACCTGCCCATGTTGACATGTTGACCCAAGAATGAGAGCTTCGTGTAGTTACTTATTGGATTAGGTGAATGACTTAGGCTTAATTGATCTTAACAACCTGTTGAGATGTACATACGAGTATGTCCATATCTAATTGGTCCTAAACAAGCTATAAATTTACTTTTTCTAGGGTAAAATCTAAAATGTGGATCAATGGACCCAAGCTTTGGCCTAAGTGAGATGTGGCCGATTGTCACAAGGCAAATTAAAGTAGGTAGGTAAGAGTGGCTCTTGAAAACACCAACCCACTTAGGCCTATCGGCCCGTAGATTCATAATCCTCTTCCTAATGGAATCAGTTTGAGCTGACGATGAAGCATAGGAGACTGTTAACGCCTATATTCTTTAGATCGTTTCAGTCATTGTAGAAGAAAGCTCCTAAGTGAAGTTTTCTTCTCTGGGAGAGAGCTGGACTTGTACAGGGTAGGTGGAGGATTGTCTCCTCCTCTTCCTCGTCCATGCAGCTTCTATAGAAATCGTTTGTAAAAGCGCCAAGCCTTCTTGCGCTCTTGACTATGAGGCAGTGTCCAGTGATGACACCTATTATTTCGCTGAGATGTTTCCTATTTAGAAGGATCAGACTCCTAGAGCGATTTAGATCTAGCTTTGGTCAGATCTGTTTAGTCACTGGACATGTTGATGCAACAGTCTACCTATGGTCTGTTCGTTTATTGGCATCCAGCTTTAATATTATGCTTAAAGCGATTGGTATACCTATGCTACCCTTTTCCGGTAGAATAGGTAGAGTGGTTCCAAATTTGGCGAGTTCATCGGCCCTACAGTTCAGTGGAATGTCTCTGTGGCCCGGCACCCGGCAAAGGTAAATGTCGAACTGCTCTGCCATCTCCATAAGAGATGATCGGCATTCAAGGGCGGTTTGAGAATTCAATGAGACCGAGTCCATGGACATTATAGCGGCCTGAATATCCGAAAAGATGCGGAAAACCTTTGCAGATATCACGTTTTTCTTCAGCCAGGACAGATCACGCTAAAGTGATTTGGAAGGCGGAAGGAGAGGCTTAGATTTAGCTTATCTGAGAAAACACCGCCACCAACCTTCCAGCTTTGCAGGTATCGGTTTTGTCCCTAACGACCACGTAACGTCGTAACAGCGTTATATTGCCAGTTGAATGAGCTTGGCGGGAGTATAGTTCGTCTTTATAGATACTCGTACTATCATATGCGGCTTTGAAACCGATGAAGAGGTGCTGTATATCAATTTGGAACTCCTGGGTTTTTCCATGATCTTCCATAATGTGAAAATTGGATCTATAGTGGACTTTCCTGGCCTAAGACCTCACTGATAGGGACCTGTAAGACAGTTTACGAAGGGTCTTAGGCGTTCATGAAATGCGGTAGACAGTATTTTGTATGTTGATGAGACATATTCCCCTGTAGTTGGCGCAATTCAGGGGATCTCCCTTTCAGATATATGTATGCTCCGTATCCAATCATCACCTGCTGGTTTATGCAGCTCGGCAGTTAAGCCATCGGTTCCAGCAGCATTGTTAGACTTAGACTAGAAAAATTCTGTCCTGATTTCATCCTGATCGAGTGGATGGAAATGTTGTTTGTCTTCACCCATATTGAATCATTCATTCCTTTTTGATGGTGGAATATTGGTCGTTTTCACCTTTTAACAGTCTGCTAAAATAATCTTTCCACATTCTCAGCGCCGACTGTGGTTCTACTTTGAGGTTTTCTTCTCCATCTTTTCAGATTTCCGAGCGATTGCTCAATTTCCTTTTTAGCCCAAAGAAACAGTGCTTTGTAAGAGTGATTCTTCGTTTTATTTCTGCTGATGTGTTGTTGTCAGAATTGATAGCAGAGTCAAGGTAGACAAAGTCTCTTACTACCTTGAAATTATAGCGGTCGACTGTGAGGTTCTGTCCAAGATTGTGTGTCCCTTCTTATTGACAGCATATACCTGGTTTTGCTCTCATTTACCGCTAAACCCATTTTGGCAGCTTCCGTTTCAATACTAGCGAACGGATCGGTGATACCTCGCTGTGTTCTTCCAATTATGTCGACATCATAGCCGTACGCTAGACTTTTGAAAAATTGTGCCTCAAGTGTGCGCTTGTGATTTCCGCACAATTCTTTCAAGTATGATGTTAAAGAAGTCACATGACAACGCGTCACCTTTCTTGACATCAAAGGTCTCGGTTAACAAATGCTATTACGCCATAAAAATTGTCTGTTTGATGATGAGGTGATTGGCCCTTTTCTGCAGACATCGGCGGTCACAGTCAATAGAGACACCGTGTTTGGAATAAATGTTTAATAAAACAGCTGGGCAAATACGAGTAATCGAAAAATTAAACCCGAAGTTCGGGGACCGTGTTGTCGTTGAAAATTGACATCTATTGGCCACCTAGTTCGTATAATTTGATGCCTCAGGACATTTTTCTTAAGAACTACTAAGTCCATTGGCCTATGCCCATATTCAGACGATCTCAGAACAAATGTCGAATGCAAAATTTCTGGCATACATCACAGTTTATCAAAAAAAAATTATGGAAAATTGGGTTCATCGCATTCACACATTTAGTCCGTGGGGGCATAGAAATAAAATTAATTATGCAATAATATATGATATAATAGTACAATAAAAATATATGACACATTAAGTGCACATTGATCTATACAGGAAGGAGAATAGTACTCGTATGAAAGTACGACATCATGGAAGCAGGGTATAACTTCCCTATGTTGTCGCGTGTCTTTCCGTAATGAATTCGAAGACATTCGGGGCTAAAACGGTGGTGTTCACTTGCTCAGCGTATCCTAGCCATTGAAGCCGATGAATTCCAGCCCAACTGACCAAATCAATAGGCCATACAGTTCGTTTTCATATCTTCTTCTACGAACTCGGTTCATGCAGACAAGGACTTTCTCGTCAGCATAGATTGTGTTTTTACAGCGTCCGAGGGAACGAATGGATCTAATTTTTTTTATATAATTAGTCACAAGAGATTTTGTGACTCAAAATGTTTGGACGCAGCGTGGGCATATGAAGGTTAAGTTAGGTAAGGTAAGAGTGGCTGTGGGGAAACCAACCCACTTAAGCCTACTGGCCCATTATCATGCCATGTGAGTCTGTGATCCATCCTAGTCTTGGAAGCAAATTGAGTTTCTGACAAAGCGTAGGAGACTGTAAACATCTATACTATTTAAAATCATGGTGCCGGTGTTCGGTATTGAATCCTAAATTATCTAGCAATTGTAGAGAGGTCTTAGAACCATCTGATTATATTTGGGTATTGTATTCCATATTGAGGGCAGATCAAAGAGAGAAAAGTATTCCTTAAACCGCTTGGGGAAATCTGCAAATTTCAAAACATTTTTAGCGATATTGAAAGTTTGTCGGCGTCAGAAATGCATGTGCCATTCTGGGATAATAACTGTGTGCTTAAATTTTGCTTTAGCAACAGCTGTATTATGTTTTGGAGGCATTGAATTTCAATCGGTTAGTTCTTCACCAATTAATTATGCTGACAGAAAGCCATGTCTGATTTCTAAAATTAAAGAACTAAGTGACACCAATGTACCAATTTAGTACTGGGACCATAACTAAAATGGATTAGATTTTGTATCCAAAATACTGAAGTTATAAGCGTTGTTTAAAGTTTGTAAATTTGAAAAATGCATTTGAAGTGAAACACTTTTCAGTATACAGGTTCATAGAAACAATTAAGTACCACGTTGGCATCACTGAAAATCTTTGCTTATTTTGATATCTCCCGCTAGATCACCGAAATTAAGTAGTGTTGGGCGCGGTAAGTAGCAAGATTGCTGACCGCATGGGACCTCGAACCATTACCGCCACATGGGCATTGCACCCATTTATTTATTGTATCCTTTGAAAATAAAATAAAATTCAAATTCGAGTGTAAATGTAAAACGCCAAACCAATGTTATGTAGTAGATTCAACGAAAACATAGTAGATTCTTTGAAAGAGTGAAGTTTAAGTAAAAGCTGACTACCAAAACATTATTGGTACACTTTAGACTTAAGTGTATATTCATATTTAAGTCGCGACTAATGACACGCTGTTAGTAAGGCCTATTATATCGAGAATTAAAGAAGGTATGTACTCTCACAACCTATAAGCAGACGACGTGTAGTATAGGAAGTGCAGCCTCAAAGCACGGGTATACGAGATGACATTTTTACAATAGAATTACAGCACAAGGTCAAAACCGACAAAAGAGTCCTAAATAGTGGACGACGCACTATAGTTTTATGCACTACGAAACGAATTGGATTCCATCAGTTAAAACGCAAATCTCTTAAGGAAGTAGAAAGAATTTTAAGTTTGTGGAAGGGACGTACCTTCTCAATGCAAAGTTCAATGGCAGAACCCTTTGCCTAGTACCTATTTATTTGAACTGCAGTCACTGGATGCGAGACTACGATTGACTCTCCGATATGCTGCAGATCTTAGGATCGACGGATCTTCTCCTTTCTGGTGATTTCAACGCGAGAATAAGATTATCGCAGAATAATTTTTCAAATGGATCTACATCATTAATTATAAATGTAACTCGGGGTTCCAAAGATGAATTGCGTAATGGAAATTGCTGATGCATATAACTGCAAAATCTTAAGTGGAAGCTACTCGTATAACGGAGACATAGCTAGTGAACTCTCTTTCGTTTGTGAATCATCATGCTCAGTTATAGATTATTGCTTAATGTCCAGAAATTGTAACTCTACTGTCAACGATTTTTCAATTGACTCTTCTTCCGAAGTTCATTTAGAAGGATGGTTTTCATGTCGCTTTCGAGTCTACTCCACATATCGACGACTTAACTCAAATTATTAAAATATCTGTTCCGTCTAATGTCAGTGGAAGTCGAATTACAGTCAGCCAGCAGAAATGATTCGATTTTGACGGTCTGAAGGCGAGAAATTGATCATTTGCACTACTAAAGTGCTTAAAGACATATAGTACTATCCATTTTAAGGAATTGTACGTTGAAGAAAACAAATATTTCATTCGCCTTTGTACAGAAAAAAGGAAGATTTTTAAATAGGAGATCATCGGTAGACTTTTGAAGGCGGATAAAATGGTAAATAGAAGAGCTAATATGATTTCTTCGGCTTTACAAGCGTTGGAGCTGAGGCAGTATTTCAAAAATTTGCTCAACGCTTCCACAACATACTGCTCCACCATCACTGACGAGCACTTAGAAGCGCCATTCACCCTTTTTGAAGTTAGAAGAGCAGTCGATTCATTGAAGTGAGGAAAGCTCCAGGTAATTATCGGATTCCCTTTGAATTTTACAAGAACAGCTGTACAGAATTCCTCACTGCTCTTTTAAAGGACTTTCATAGAATATTTAACACAGCTAACGTTCCAGGAAGCTGTAAAAACGCGATAATCTTCCTAGTGCATATTAAAGGCGAGTTAGAAATCCAGTTAACTACAGAGGCATTTCCTTCCGGATTCCTTCCGCGAAAATATTTAGTGCTATGATTTTTAATAATCTTACGCAGTGGTTGACAAATAACGAGATCTTAAGTTAATGCCAAGCGGGGTTCAAGAAGCAAGTTAACACACGCACCAGCCCAGCGGAAATAGGATAGGTGTCAGTTTCCATCAGACGCTGATACTGCATTTATATATTTGCGCGTGCAATGGTGCGATGAATTTCGTGGGAACCAAGGTCACCATACTCAATCACGACGAGTTTAGATTTTAAGTTACTGAATCATTGTATGCACTTCTGTTTGAGTCGTGAATGAATCGACATTGAAATAAATTATAATTATAACGTAATTGAGCTTTTCATTTAGTTGATGGTGCGCCATTAGTTTCGCGCAAAAGTTAATTTTTTGTTGGATCCTAAAAAGGATCCTTTACTAGCACCACACAACACTGGATCACATTTTTAAACAAAAACACAAAAAGCTGTATGCTTTCTTTATTGACTTCCGCGCAGCTTTTGATTCCATAGCGCGTCAAGCAAGGTACTAAATGTGTTAAATGCGACATGGCAATGAAGTAAGGATGCATTTTAAGCACATTGCTCTTCATCCTTTTTATAAACAATATAGTAGAAGAAGTAGAAGGACGGTGAGAGCTTGGCGATGTGCGGATACTAGCACTAAAGTTTGCGGACGATACAGTGTTCCTGTCAGAGACAGTAGAAGAGATGTAGCTTATTATGAATAGTCTTGAAAATAACTGTAAGGAATGGAATTTGATGGTTAGTTTAGCGAAATCCAAATCAAATAGCAGCTTTGGCGCGGTTTATGGCATAGCGGCATGATTCCGGACCTTATACCTTTCGAAAAGAGGAAGCAGACACGGTTACAGATGATTGTCTCAAGTATAGAGCGATGTTAACCGACTTTCTGTGGTCAGAGCTCGATAACATCGACATATCCGAGCTGCGGTTCCAATAAGATGGCGCTATCTTCATGCGATATAGGGACTCTAGCTCGATTTTCCCTGCTGCTGGAGTTGCTGCAATTCGAGTTCTAAACTGCTTACGTTCGTCGATCCTTCTCCAGGTATCCTCGGAAAGCCACCCCCTATGTCTTTCCTGCGATCGACCGACAATCTTTTCTGCAGCTGATGCGAAAACAGTTTTCACAGCATACCAATGGTCTTGTATGGTGGTGGGCAGTGACCTGCTGATTATTTCCAGTCCACGTGAGATATGGTCCCTTAGTTCTTATCGCACTGTAGGATCTCTTAGTCGATCGATGTTGAACCTGGGCATTCTCGTGCCGTTAGATCTTCGAACGGCAGCAGTGCATAATTGGACAGTCGCTATCATAAGATGGAGATCTCGTACCAACCCCATGTCCGCTCCTCTTCTGTTTCGGACGTCTAGAAGACAACTTCTAAAACGGCAGATGGTAAATTTGGTTGGAGTTTACTTGCCTGTCAGTTGACACCCAACTGATTTTATGGCAGGTTTTGTGCTCAAACATGATGCCGCCTATGACAAGGCGATTTGCGTTGCAAAAGTCAACGAATCTTTCGCCGTTATCATTGCGGTTGCCTGGTCCGTGACGTCCCATCACATGTTTGAGCCCTTCGTTGTCCCTGCCTACCTTGGCATTCATCAGTATGACCATGTCGCCGTTGGGTGTTGCATTAAATACAGCTCCCAACTGGTTGTAGAAGGTCTCCTTTTCTTCCTCAGACGAACCATACGTAGGGGCATAACACTGTATAATTGTGACGTACTCTAGTCCGGAAGCTGGCCGTTAAAATCCTATCACCGTGAGGTTACCAGGAGATTAGGCCTCTGCGTGCTGTGGGTGTTAACAGCACTCCAACTATATATCCACAGGGGCTTCCGGTTGACCTTCCGGAGTAGAGTAGTACAGGGTTACGCGTTGGGAATTGGTACTCACCCGCATCTTTTTTTTTTTTTTTTTTTTTTTATAATGAGCGCGCGCTCAAGGGGTTTGAGTACCCTTAAGGTGATTGTACACAGCGCGGGCAAAGGAAATTTAGGGAGGAAGAAAAGAGAGGTACCGATGTACATTGTTTTTAAATGTTTGCAAGTTATAACGACCAGGAAATACAGAGATCGGCAGGGCATTCCATAAGCGAGTTGTACGGCTTAGGAACGAATCACGATATTTTAGAGTACGTCCGAAAATGGGCTTGAGGGTATACTGATGAACATTCATAGCGAGACGGGTGTTACGGTTGAAAGTTTGAATGGGCGGAATGCTACTGGCGATTTCAGTGGAGCACTGGTGGTGGAAATAGCGATAAAACAAAGTGAGACACGAGACATTTCGTCGGTGTTCGAGGGTGTCCATTGATTGACTGATATTAGTATCGTCAATAAGTTTTATCGCACGGTTTTGAATCCTATCTAGCAAGTGCAGAGATGTTTTAGGAGCACCTGACCAGATGTGGGAGTTGTACTCCAATTTTGGGCGGATGAATGCCTTATATATTGAGGCCAGATCAGAGGGGGTAAAATATTTCTTACATCGCTTGAGGAAACCTAGACATTTCGCAGCATTTTTGGCGACATCAAATATGTGGTCATTCCAACGTAAGTTGTCATTGACACACATACCGAGAATGGAAAGTTTTTCGGTTTCGACGATGCAAGTGCCATTCATAGATAATGGCTGGGTGTTTAAATTTCGCTTTAAAGACAGCAGACAGCATTGTGTTTTGGAAGCATTAAATCCCACTCTATTGATAGTTCCCCAATTGGTTGTGCCATCTTATCTCACTTACTCCCAATATTTCCAGCCTATATCGAATGAACTCATGTTCAAGTTGATGGAATCTGGCATTCTGAGGTCCTTCACTCTGTGAGTCAAGGAATAACGCCGCACATATTGGACCGATGGTTTGAAGCACTGCCAGCAAAGCCATTTGAATGATGTGCTATCCACACATAATGGCATGAACGTAGCTTCAAAATAAAGCCGGAATCAATTTTATATCTCACCACGTTGTTGTTTTATTTAATTTGTTTTTCTGTTGTTCATATCTGGTCACCCTTTACTTTTCACATCAAAAAATGGTCATATCAGGGATAAGCATTGACTTGGCATAGTGAAAGAGTATAAATATTTAGGGACGGTTATTCCATCTAACCTTGGTATGAAAATACACTTAGAATCAATAGAATTGGTATTAACAAATCTAGGACCAATTTTCCTTTTCGCTATACGTCAGTGATAGCGCTATCATTCTGTAACTCTTAATAGTTGGATGAAGGCGCTATAGGATAACGAGTTACGTATTAGTCGCACTACGACCTGATATCTGCATTGTCATTTCTTCGAAACCGCAAACACAGCTGCTGACATCTAGCCGAAGCGAATAAAATTTAAAATTTAAATATAAAAAGGAAATGGTGATGAAGTTGTCGCAGATAATATCGGTATGAGATATGGTGTTAAAACTCTGCAGTATTTTGTGCCAGAAAAATGTTATAGACCATAGTTGTTCGTCCAGCTTTCACATATGTGTCGCAATGTAGGACGAAGGAAAAATGACAGCGACGGAAATGAAAATGTTACAAATGTGAGGCTGGTGTGACAAAACGTGATGTCATATGAAGTGCGCACATTCGCGGAAGCCCCCACTTTGAAAAACCGACATGCCAAACATTTTTAACGTCAACATATCCGGTCCAAAAAACTATAGAGGCTCAAGTTTCAGATGAGGTTTCAGAAGAGGCCGAAAGGAAAATAATTACATCACTCGAATGCAAAAACATCAGCACACTCTTGGCTTCAATAATAAGGTGATCCGAAAAGAGCGGTCTGTAGCATTGCCATAAGGTTCAGTTATTGGAACAACCTCAATTACCGCAACAACCGAATTTCTACATATCTGGTATTTATACTGCGATCATATTATAATTATTTTATTTCCAATTCTTTTAGCGTGCTATTCGACTGAAAAATCTTTAAGAATGTAATCTTTTATAACGAAAAACAATTAGCGATACAATTCATTATGAAAGATTTGGTTCAAGCATAATTTCCCAAGATAAGAGTTTGAATGAAAAAATTAAATAAAATTCGTTGAAATATTGTAATTTAGGAAAGCAAAGACTCTGGGTTCCCTATATTAAAGGGTGATTCAAATCATTTATACATGGTCACAAGTTCAGAAGAATCTCTTTTGTTTTTGAGACCGAGAATTGATTGTCATCTCGTAGCAAATATAAACAAGAACTGCTTAAAACCGTACGCCAACCAATGTAGTGTCTAATCTCACTTTCAGAAAAAAAATATTATAGATAAAAACAATCGAAACTTCTGTGACAGTTTCGATTTATATTTGTATGAGAGAAAATCGAAAGTTATTTTATTTTTCTGTCACTCTTAATGGGGTTTCTTTTATCTTTTGATCTGAATCATATACTGAACGTCTTCTTAGAAACGAAACGAACTTCTTTCATCCTACAATCGTCTTACGACTTTTTCCTCACATTCCATGCAACACCATGTACAGAAGCAATAAAAACTAAAATCTTAGAATTGTTGGTTTCATTTTTTGAAATTTTTTTCTTACCCAAACATATCAATGCCATAGGTGATCCCATAATGAAAGTTATAATCCAATTAGCGGAATATGCATTCACATGCGAAGTTTAAGGGGGAATTCCCTCTTCACAAGCTTTAAAATTCTTTCCAACCGAAACACTGTGAAAAACCGAAACTGCACTTCAAAAATTTTGCATAGAAGGGTTTTATTTAAACGGCCATCACTGTAGCGATATTTGAAGTGAAAACGAAAGTCTTTTGCGAAATACACGAACAACGACGAAAACTGGTAACGAACCGAAATTGAAACCTTAAGGCTTTGGGATGACGCAGCGGCGGCGGTCGCAGTAGAGATTACAAGAAATTATGTCTTAACGAAAGCTCCGCGGAACTTGAGAGCTAGTGCGAACCGTACGTACGCACGCAACAGTTGCCAGAGGGAATATGAATTAAACAATCGCGCACAACAAAACTACAGTGAAGTAACACCAAAGAAACAAAATGAAGAATTTTCACTTTAGAGGCAGGCAATCAGTCAGTCGGCGGTGAAGGCGGCAAAGCTGGAAGCAAACTCGAGCCCAGAGTCGGAGACGAAGTTGAAGATAAAGATAAAGGCAGTTAGGTGCCCTGCATTTGGTGACAAAACAAAGGTAAACCTCAGTTTACGATCAATTGAGATCGTTGGAGATCGATTTTCGTTCGGATTGGAGGTCTTGAATTTTAGTAGGTTCACTTGCGGATATGTTTGTGTCGATTGTTACACCTTCCGATGGTAAATGCCAGCCGCCGAAGACTGCCACAGATGGACTTGGACTTTTGGTTTCAGTATCAGGTGGGTACATTGTCTGTAAGGTGATCCCCACTATTCCTGAAACGATCGCACCAGCCACAACTTCACAGTCGCAGCCACAGAAACCAACACAGCTGCTTACCATTTCACTAAAGCATTTCACGGTCCACGATGTCGACTCATAATCACTTTTTCTTTTTAATGAGCATTCATCGGGGGGTTTTGTAATACGTTGTTGAACGAACCGACTACGACGACGGCACGATGGTGATGACGATAAAGCCGAAGAAGAGACGTCTAAATTCATTCCAGATACACGAATACATCGAATTCATGCGAGTGCTGCTTTGAAGATGTGTGGTGCAAAAGTATGATACTTCAGCTTTGGCTGTGATCGTTTTTGAATTTGTTTTTAGTTTGTTATTTAACTCTTATTTATTGTTGTTGTTATCGTGGTTTTGTTTTTATTTTTCCCTTCTTTTAAATAAATTCATTATTTTTAGCTTCAGTCATTTGGCAATAATTAAAGAGTGAAAAACCGATACGCAGTGTTGAGCATCTCAGAGGAATATTATGCGGAGGCGGTAGTGAAAGGTTTTTGCATGTTCGTTTCAAGAGCTAAAACAAAAATTGCAATAACATTTTTCGGGAGATATTTTTTAGAGGTTCAAATGAACTTGGGACGGTGATGTTTGAGGAACATATTCGAGATATTTGTCGAAACATTTCATGGGTTAGGCATTTCAACATGAATTCAAATCAATATCTACGATAAACATTAGACCTTGGCTTAGATAAATTGGTAATCCCCGTTTAAAAGGCTTGTTCTGCCAGCTCCTCCACCATTCAACTTAGGTTTTTCCAATAAATTTTCGATTTGTATTTGAAAAACCGTTGCCTCAATCAGAGAAGGTGACTAAATTAGTTCATCTCGAGAGTAAAACCTTCAGTAGGCATTCAATTTCTAACGAATGTGTATATCGCCACTAAAAGGAGGAAATACTGTGGCGTCAGAAGCCTGCAATCGCATGAAACTGCGAAAGCTTTTGCTCGTCAAGTGTCCCTTCATCTCGCTCGATATCAGGGGCCGCCAACATACTGTCACGAAACTCAGTGGCAAAACTACCGACAAGCCATCAGAGATGGCTGATGAACTAGGTTTCGCCCGCCTACCGGCGTAAAGCCTGTGATTTGCGGATATGGAATATATGAGTAGCGCTGTGGACTAGAGCAACTCGTAAGCTCTACTAAGAAAAAAGGAGAAGAGCAGCGGCTTCTAGAAAGTGGGAAGGCGTTAGAAAATTGTATGGTAAAAAGAACATGACAGGTCAACAAGTACATAAGGACGAACACGGGATTGTAGTACTAGATTCGCAGTCAGTGTAAAAAAAAACCATTTCTGTTGAGATGAGAAGAGCATTGCACGCCCGAGTTCGAAGATCACCCTGTCTCTCAATATCATCTTTAAGATCTTCCCTGTCGTACCATGTGATAGCCTAAAACCTTTTGCCAACGAGCTGATTGATCTTTATCAGTATATTTTCAGATCGGAAAAATAACCAATCTAATTTTTCAACCTAACGGAATTTTTTTCAAATTTCAAATTACCACCAACAATTAATTGTTGGTTTTAAGACCGCCCGAGAAAACCATATCCGGATTTTGCATCCCTGCTTAACATGTCAGGCTATGGAGGTTGGCCATGGAGCCGGTAACGACTTCACCCAAACCTCTAATGTCAAAAGAGAATACCGACAAGGCGATATACTGTTGTAGACCTTACAATAGCGATGATAAAAAGAAAACACGTGTCGTCTTAGAGAACTTTACTTCAAAAACGTCCAATTCATTTATTCTCTTAATGTCAAAATTATAAATGATAACGTAATAGATTAGAATAGTTGATATGTAAGGTAAGTATAGAAGTTCGTAGAAGAATTGATACATATGCACGGTAAGATTAAGTTAAGTTCTTACAGGTTCCTACAGTACTCCCCCGCTAGTGAGAATACCACAATGGCAAATAAACTCGACGATCTGACTGGGTTTGCTGTTGATTCCGATCATGTGCACGATCCTTCAATAAATTGTTTGACAAATTTGGCTGACAAATTGTTTGGCTGCTCTTTTGGCTGAGGGGGCAATTGATTTTGAACGGGTAAGTTGTTTTCCACCAGCTTCGTTGAAACTTTTGTCTCCTCCGTCGTTTTGTTGTCTTCCGGAATTTCATCGACGACGGAAAAAGCGGCTTTTAATCTGTCTATAGAAACATTTTTTACAAAATCTTTAACTTTAACAGAAAAATATTTTGAGTGTTTTCGTGTAACTACGAGTATGAATGAATCGTTTTTTTTTGTTTTGTTCTTTCTTTCTTTAATTCACAATATACAATATTAAACACAGCAAAAGTATCACGTGATGGAAAAAAACGAGCGACCCGACAAAAAACGGGTAAAGTGGATGACGTAATGTCATCGTCTGACTACGCAGCTCAGACTGCTAACCCAGCAGAGGGATCAGTAAAATCAACAGCAAAGAGGAGGAGGAAGCTAAAACGCACTCCCAGCCCTGCAAAGCGCCCTGTCCTATTTACCTCAACGGAAAAGATGCCGGTTGATGTAAATACAGGGGCTACGACATCAAAATCAGTGTCCGATGTGAGAGAGGACCGCCACATGGGAGGAAGCAACAGTTTCGTTACACTGGCAGCCTCAGATTCAGACGACGAAGAAGAACAGGTCGAGTCACTGAATAGTAGCATCAAAATGCTAGAACAACAAATAGTGGATATAAAAGCCAAACAAATGGCAAGGAGAGAAAGGGAGCAGCAAGATCCCTACCAACAAAAACACGGGCAAATGGAGCAATCCACCAAAAAGCAACCGGAACAACAACAACAGCAAAGACCGCCGAAACAAGAACAGCAACCTAAACCTCAGTTGCAACAACAGCAGAAACAGCTACAACAAAAGCAGCAACAAAAGCAGCAACAAAAGCAACAACAACCGCAGAAACAACAGCAACAACAACACCATGAACAGAAACAAAAACAAAGGGTGCCACCAATCAACACCTTCAGGATGGAATTGCAAGACACAATCCAGTTATGTAAGTCGGCCATAGGCAATCATTTTTTTATTAAGAGATTAAGTATGGATAGGCATGCGATTCACTGCAATTCAGTGGAGCGCTATAATAAAATAAAACAATTGTTAAAGGACACGACGACGGAGTTCTTCTCCTTCACACCGAAGGGTGAAAAGCTGCAAACTATGCTGCTGAGGGGGTTAGAGCCGTCTACTGATCCGGATGAACTCTTCGCACTGCTCAAAGAGAAGGAGTGCGCAGAGCTCAAATTCGTGGGGGTTAAGCCATTCGTCACAGCTAGAGCCAAAAGGGAGAAGCGGAAGCTACCATTTTTTCTGGTTCAGCTGACTCCCAATAACAAATTGGATGGTCTAAGGAGTATCAAGGTGCTGGACTACCAGATTGTATCATGGGAAAAAATAAAGCGGAGCGACAACATTTTACAATGTGTTCGCTGCCAAAGGTTCGGGCACGCCGCGTCGAACTGCGAAATACAGCCTCGATGCATGAAGTGCGGAAAGAACCACAAGTCCGAGGAATGCGCTCTGGGTAAGGACGGAGCGTCTGAAAAGAGCCAACTCTCTTGTGCTTTATGTAGGAACACGGGACACACCGCAAATTATCGGGGTTATCCCAAATTCCAGTACATTAAAAGAATAAATCTGGCCCGGCAGCAGAAAGTGGAAGTTAAACGTCCACCCGTGCATTCACAAACCCCAGCCGTTACTCCCCACGTTACCTACGCCCAAATGGCGGCAGGTAGGGGAAATACGGTACAACAAGCGAAGGTTGCTTCTCAGGCCCCACCGCCCAGAGCACCGGGACCAGTTCCTGACATGCTAGCTATCTTGCTCTCTATCCAGGGGCAGATGGCTCAGCTCCAACGTCATCTAACTGAACAGACCGCGCGGGTTGATCAAGTATACGCGCTGCTGCCTGTCTTAATGCACCTTTTGCCGTAATGGGTACGTACGTGGCGGAGCAAACCCTGAAGGTCCTTGCTGTGAATGTGAATTCACTGATAAGGTTCGAACGACGAGCCGCACTATTTAAGTTGCTTAAAGACCAAGCCCCTGATGTGCTTTTCGTTAGCGAAACTAAGCTTATCAAAAGACACAAAATGAGACACAGAAGATACAAAATAGTACGGAGAAACCGACCCAACTCCATTCAGGGAGGTGGCGTTGCGATTTTCGTACGAAAAGGTATACGTTTTAAAAGAGTATACAGTCGTGTAGTACGTAGATTCCAGGTGCTGGAAGCATGCATCGTGTATATCCCTATCCGTAGATGAAAGCGGTTGTACATGGTGTCTGTCTATGCACCTAAGGCTACTCAATCCACCTTATTTATCTCAGAGCTCGAGACACTTTTTCGATTTCTGAGGCTGGAATTGGAAGACAACTATTTTATTATCGGCGGAGATTTCAACGCCAAACATAGTGATTGGGGAAATAATACACCAAATACTAGAGGGAACCTACTATTCAATTGGTGGGGGCAACACAGTGTGATGTATCGACTCGGGCTTAAGGCGACGGATAGTCCGTCGTTTCCCAGACACGGGTCCTATTTGGATCTTTTGCTGTTCGACGCATGAATACAACTGACATGCACTAACCAACAAACTACAAACTGTCTACGCACTTTCGTGTATGACAGTGGCCATTGCGGTTTCAGCACCGAAATAACTGTTCCCAACGAAATTGCGGAATTGCATGAATTTGTTCAAAGGTATTCCTACAATTATAGTAGGATGCGTTGGACACACTTCACCAGAACACTGACTAGAGCACTCTCCTCGAATTCGCTCTACCCACCGTCCAACAGAAATCTGTCAAACGAGGAGATTGACAGGTATCTAGGACTAATGGACGAGACAATCAAACGAACAATGGACAAAACGATACCTCGGTACCAACACACTGACGAAGAAAATTTATTCCGTAACGCAACTATTGTCGCACTGCACCGACATAAAAGTAGGCTGCTGTCAAGACTAAAAACCTTGTACAGACGGTTTACTGACAGACATAACCCGGAGATCATGACACTGAAGTCGTCGATTAAAAACCTCCAAACATTAATAAAGGAAAATTACAGAAATTCTGTAAGTTTGTACTGGAATAATAAAATTCGGGCTGTAAACACCAGCAACCCGCATATGTTCCCGCAAATAAATAAAATATTTCGGAGAAAAGATCAAAACGACCTTCAGTGTCTTAAAATCGCCCGAACGGCGGACAACGAGAACATACTTATAGCAGCAGGCATCGATCCAAATGAGGCCGTTGATGATGACAACTTCTTTGTGATCGAGGATCCGCAGGAGCAGGTAGAGGCTATAGGAGCGACTTTCCAGGAAGTGTACAAGGCAAATGTTATTATTGGCCCGAATCACGATCTGGAGAGTAGAGTCCTTGTGCACAATTTCTGCCTTCGAAATGAAATTGTGAATTGGCGATTCGAGAGCTCGGGTTTCATCCAGTTCAGTGACGAGAAAATGCAAATAATGTCATCACCAACGATAGGGTACTACCCCTGTTCATTTCGAAGGAAGAGCTCCAAACGATCTTCGAATCACTTAGAAGTAAGAAATCAGTGGGAACCGATGAAATACCGAACATTGTGCTTCGACATCTCCCTCAGAATCGGTGGACATTTTTACCATCCTGTTTAATAATGCAATGAATAATGCATATTATCCAGCGCATTGGAAAACTGCGGTGGTACATCCCATCCCCAAAAGGTATACAGACACTTCCAATCCGGCAATCCTAGCTCGATCAGTCTTCTTCCAAGCATCAGCAAGGTTTTCGAGAAGGTCATCAATAGAGTCCTGACTAAGTGGGTTGAGGACAAACATATAGTTCCGGATAATCAGTTCGGTTTCAAGGCGGGGCATGATATCATTCATGCTGCGTCGAAACTGGTTTCAGATATCCAATGGAACAAAGGCAAGAAACAGTGCACTGGTGCTTGCCTGATTGATTTGGAGAAGGCCTTCGAAACGGTATAGTTAGAGGGACTCTTTTTCAAGCTGGATAGGTTGAGCATTAGTAAACCACTGCTATACATTCTTTTTGATATACTTTCCAGTAGACAGTTCAGCGTGAAGAATGGCGATGTGACTTCTGCTGGAACATTTAACATTAAAAACGGTCTGCAACAAGGTGCGTGATGAGTAATGTTCACAAAAAAAAATTAAATGAATGTGGGTTGAAACAAGATACACACAATATATTTGATTTAATTTGAATGTTACAAAATTGGTTTTTACAAATCTACTTAGCTGTGGTCACTGCTGCTGTTGAAATCCAAGTGGACGAGAAGTTCGACTTCGAGCATGCACAGTCAAATCCTGCACACGACCGTATACACACACCTTAGCGTTTTGTTGTTGCACAAATCGTAAGATCTTACTGGATTATCATGTGATTTATTGTGTGCAAATTGTTGCTAGGATGCAACTGCATACTTGCCGTCCGATAATTTTATGTGCAGTGACTCACAGAAACCTTTGACAAAATTACTATTATTTTTTTAAATTAATTACTCAACAAACAAAAGTCATAATTCAATAAGCATTATCAAACATCCCGGCCCCCCTGGAACTAGTTTCAGGATAGCGGAAGAGCGGCAAGTTTGGTGATGGGGCGCAGAAATCGTCCACGGCTGGTTTGTACTGTGGCAACCCGTACTAATTTGTCAGGTCCTGGATGAACGAGCTCAACTCTGCCTAGGAGCCACTTTGTCGGAGGTAGATTAGGCTCCTGTATTACAACCAGATCACCAACCTTAATATTGACTTGTGAGGTTTGCCACTTAGGACGCTCTTGAAGACTTGTTATATATTCAGCTTGCCACCGCTTCCAAAAACCTTGAACCATGCTTTGAGTGTGCTTCCAGTGCGTCAAACGGTTTGCTGGTACGTTTAAGTAACTCGGTTCCGGTACAGCAGTATATGGTTCTCCTATAAGAAAGTGAGACGGTGTAAGTGGGTTTAAATATTCATCGGACATAGAACATAAAGGACGAGAATTCAGTATTGCTTCGATTTGAGTTAAGACAGTATATAACTCTTCATATGTTAAAACAGATTTCCCAATGACACGACGTAAATGAAGCTTAACGGAGCGTACCCCAGCCTCCCATAACCCGCCAAAATGAGGAGCAGATGGGGGAATAAAATGCCATTGATTCCATCTAAAGCAAGCGCAGTGGCAATGTCATCATTATGGGTCTGGGATAAAACAAACCTTTGCATTTCGTTAAGACAGCGACGAGCTCCTTGAAAGTTGGTTCCATTATCCGTATAAATGTTAGAACATTTACCTCGTCGGGCCACGAATCTTTTGAAGGCAGCGAGAAATGCATTTGTTGTCAAATCACTTACCAATTCAAGGTGGATTGCTTTGGTACTCATACACACAAACAGTGCCAGATAAGCCTTAGTAAATTTCGGGTTTCGACCACGAGACAGCCGTATGGTAAAGGGACCTGCGTAGTCACACCCAGTGTTTGAAAATGGTCGGCTGGGTTGAACACGTTCACTAGGCAAGTCTCCCATAAGTTGTGTGCTGGTTGATCTCCTCTGCAAAAAACATGGCTTGCATTGATGAACTACTTTGCGGATGAGATTACGGCTGCCCAGAATCCAGTAGCGTTGGCGCACAATGGCGAATGTCTCCGATACACCAGGGTGAAGATGGTTTTCATGTATGTGGCAAACTATAAGTAAAGCAATTCGGTTATTGGGTAGAATTACAGGGTGTTTTATGTTAAAAGAGACAGAGGCATTTTTAATTCTACCTCCCACACGAACTAATCCGTCCTTGTCAATAAAGGGAGAGTATCTTAATAGTTTCGATTTAGGGGCAAGGGCGCGGTTATTTACAAGATGAGTAATATCACTGCCGAATGAGTCTTGTTGCACTCTTTTAAGGATATAAAGCTCTGCATAATGAATTTCAGTGTAGATTAAACCGCGCGTGATTTTACTAAATTGATGAGGGCGACAATTTTTGATGAAACGAACACAATACGCGACGATTCGAAGCAACCGCGTCCATGATGATATCTTACCAATAAGATTTTGAAGAAAATCTGTATTTTCTGTGGTAATAAACGTCTGCTTTGGAATTTTTCTCTCTTCTAGTGTTGTCTCTCCTTCATCCAGCCTTGTCACTCGGAATGTTGATTCAGGCCAACATTCCTGTGTTAGCAAAAGCCATGGAGGCCCAGTCCACCATAGCGGATGATTGTTTAGGACGGACGGTAATATTCCTCGTGAGGCACAGTCTGCAGGGTTGAACTCTGATGCGATGTGCTGCCAAGCATATCGTGGGATCTTTTCAATTATTGCAGCTGTACGATTAGCGACGAATGTAGTCCATCGGAGAGGTGGAGAAGACAACCAATTTAGTACAATTTGTGAATCGCACCAAGCAAACACCTTGAGGTTTCTGTCGATCGATGATCTTATTAGAGTCAGTAGACGGCAAAGCAGTAGGGCTCCACAAAGCTCCAAGCGAGGTATAGAGATTGATTTGAGTGGCGCTACCTTGGTTTTAGCTGCAACGAAGACTACCTTGAATTGGTCAGGCGCGATTTGGCAGCGTGCGTACACAACAGCAGAATAGGCCACCGATGAAGCATCCGAAAATCCATGGAGTTGTATGTCACTTGGAGATGCGAAGATATAGCGAGGTACGTTAATTTTCTCAAAGTAATGAAGTTCCTGTTGATAGCGCCGCCATCGATCAGCTAAATGCAAGGGAAGTGGGTCGTCCCAGTTGAGTTTAAGCTCTGATGACCACAATTCCTGAAATAGGATTTTGAACAGTACAACTGATGGGCTCAGAAATCCTAAAGGGTCAAAAATTCGAGAGATTTCTGATAACAAGGACCGTCTAGTTGGGAAATCACATAACTGAAGATTGGACATACGAAACGAGTATTGGTCAGATGTTGGGCTCCAGTGCATACCAAGTACCTTGATCATTGATTTTGAGCGTTCAGTATCGAACCAAGAGAATTCGCAATCATCCTTTGGCAATCGAGCGATTAAAGGCCAGCAGTTAGAGTTCCATTTACGAAGTTTCAGCTTAGCTTCAGAGAGTAGAGATATGAGTTCTGAAGACAGATCTATTAGTTCCTCTGATGAATTTGCACCTGTCATTACATCATCTACGTACACATCGTTGAGTAAGATTCGCGCTGCATTAGGATAGTGTGATTGATAGTCCATCGCAATCTGCTTCAGAACTCGAACAGACAAAAAGGGTGCTGAAGCAGTCCCATACGTGACGGTTCGTAAACAGAAATGTCCAATATCATCCGAAAGGTTTTCGCGCCACACTATTCGCTGAAAGTCCGTGTGCAAGTCATCAACCCATATCTGTCGAAACATTTTTACTACATCGGCAGTAAAAACGTATCTGTGTTGCCGAAAACGTAAGCAAACTCCAAATAAGTCGCGTTGAATGGGTGGGCCTACCAAGAGCTCATCGTTAAGCGATTTACCAATAGAATCCCTAGCCGAGCCATCGAATACAACACGTAATTTTGTTGTTGAGCTGTCCACCTTCCAAACAGCATGATGAGGTAAGTAGAAATTCTTCCCAGGTGCAGTTTCAATCTTTTCTGAGGATAAACGAACCATATGCCCAAGGTTGATATATTCTTTCATGAAGTTGATATACATGTTACGCAAATTGGAATCCCTTTGAAATCTACGTTCCATCGAATGAAGGCGGCTGATGGCATGTCTCAGAGAGTTACCGAAGACCGGAGATGGTGTTTTAAATGGCAGCTGGACAACATATCTTCCGTCAGACGACCGCGAAAAAGTTTTGCAAAAATGTTCTTCAGCTTCATCTACAACAGATGAATTATCTAAGGGCGTCACTTCATCTAATTCCCAAAAGCGTTGCAATAAAATATCAACGTCGACGGTAGAATGCAGCGTTGAAAACGAAGTTTGTTGTGATTTGCTGGAGTCCAACAGCTCACCGGTTACTACCCATCCAAACGATGTTTTCTGTGCAATTGGCAAATCATCAGGACCTTGAATTTGATCTCCTTTGAGAACACACCAAAGTTTATCAGCACCAAGCAGGACATCAATAGGACCAGGTATATTAAATTGTGGATCGGCAAGATCCAGATTTTGAATATGGTGCCAGCCAGAGTTATCAAAGTAGTGCGAAGGAAGATTGGAAGTAAGTTTATTCAACACAAAGGCATTAACGAAAATATGGGATTGATTATAACGAGAACAAAGATAGAGAGAGATGCAGCCCCTTGTTTGTCCTGCATTTGTGGATGACAATCCTAAAACGGGAATCCTAGCATGCTTGCGCGGAAGACCGAGACGTTGGGCAAATGATTCAGAAACAAACGAGATCTGCGAGCCTGAATCTATCAACATTCGACACATTAACGAATTGCCTAGATTATCTCGAACCTTTGCCAGTATGGTTGGTAGAATTGTTTGCCTAAAACGACTAACAGTGAGCGACGAATGGTTATTTACTGGCGAAAGAGCAGGCGAGGGCAAAGAGGATATGTCTGATGGTTGATGATCCTGAGCTCGGGGATTAATTACACGATTTGAGCTTACAATTTGATTTGCATCCACATGTACCAACGAATGGTGACGCGATTTACATACCCGACAACGAAACGATGACCGACATTTACTAGCAGCATGACCCGCACGAAGGCAATTGAAGCACAAATTATTAATTTTTACGAAAGTCCGACGCGATTCCAAATTTAAGGCTAAAAATTGTTCACATTGCGGCAAGATATGATTTCCTTTACAATGGGGACACGATTGCGAAGGCGATGATGATTCAACGAAATGCGCACGAACTTGTCCTTGGGTCTTACTCCGTGAAACACTAAGCCGCGAAAGCGATTGGCACGATTCCAGTGCATCGCATCTGGATTCCAGAAATCTTAGCAAATCATCAAATTTACACTCATCCTGAGAACCGACGGATTCAGCCCAGGCTTGCTTAGATTCTGCGTCGAGTTTATTGACAATGAGATAGATTAACCACGGATCACGTTCATTAGAACCGAGGGCTTTAAGTCCACGCACGACTTCATCAGCACCATCTATGAGTTTTCGTAAATTATGCACATTGTTGCCAGACACAGATGGAAGCGACAAAAATGATTGTATGAAAGATTGCACGAGAAGATTTTTTCGATCATACCGTTTCTCTAGCCGTTCCCAGGCTTCTACGTAATTTGTCTCAGAAACTGGCAGATGTTTTATCAAATTCGCGGCGTCATCTCGAAGGAACGATATTAAGTAGTGAAATTTTTGAGTAGCCGTTAAATTCGATTTATTGTCCACCGTACCTACAAAGGTATCACGAAACGAAGGCCAATCCCTATAATTTCCCGAAAAGGGTGGCACAGTTAGCTTGGGTAATTCAACCGATGAGCTTAGCGATGTTGCACTCAATTTCTCTAACACTTTATTCTGTTGCTCCGCGAGTTTTTCCGAAACCGAATTGTCTTTAGCAACTGATTGTCTTTCACGAATAGATTTTTTTAATATGGAATGGGCGACAAAAAATCGATTTTCGTAGTCAATGAACTCAAGCTCAAGGTCAGCAACTTCCTCTTCAGTAGTTTTTTGTAGTACTTCCTCATGTAGAGCAGCGAATTCTGACCAGTTTTCTTCTAACTTAGCCAGACGAATCTCTAACATCTCGAGAGTAACAGTTGAGTCAATTGCATCCACGAAAGTTGCTGCTCTTGTCAAACGACCTTTCACATTTCCGCGTTTAAGACGAAGGGAATTCATTTTCACAAAGCTTAACCGATCACAGATATAAGATATTAGAGCGAAAGTTAACTTATAGTACGGTTGTTCACTATTTGAATTGAATGTATTCGAATTTCACAAAAATAGTTCTTTTATTAGAGGTTCGTGATTTTAATATTCGGCTACAGAAGGACCAGAAAATGATGAGTAATGTTCACAAAAAAAAATTAAATGAATGTGGGTTGAAACAAGATACACACAATATATTTGATTTAATTTGAATGTTACAAAATTGGTTTTTACAAATCTACTTAGCTGTGGTCACTGCTGCTGTTGAAATCCAAGTGGACGAGAAGTTCGACTTCGAGCATGCACAGTCAAATCCTGCACACGACCGTATACACACACCTTAGCGTTTTGTTGTTGCACAAATCGTAAGATCTTACTGGATTATCATGTGATTTATTGTGTGCAAATTGTTGCTAGGATGCAACTGCATACTTGCCGTCCGATAATTTTATGTGCAGTGACTCACAGAAACCTTTGACAAAATTACTATTATTTTTTTAAATTAATTACTCAACAAACAAAAGTCATAATTCAATAAGCATTATCAAACAGTGCGGTAAATTTGCCGATCCTATTCAACATTTACACAAGTGATCTGATAGGTTCACTTCACCATGCCATAGCGTACGCAGACAACTTAATCGCGTACAGATCAGGTCCAAAGATTGAGGTCATTAATATGCTTTTGCAGCGTGACTTCGACAAAATTAAGCGATATTGCGATGACTGGAAGTTAAAAATCAACTTTCAGAAATCGGAAACCATTCTGTTTAGGACGCCTTTGTCTGGGGCCAGAAAGAATTGGCGAAAGTTTTCTATCGTCGGACAACACGGACAGCCACTTGCTTGTCGAAATGTAGTAAGATACCTTGAGATCTGGCTAGATCAATATCTGTATTTTAACAAACATATAGATGTTGCTCTGGCCAATGCCAAAGGTGCTTTTGCCCTTACAAAGAAACTGTTCTATAACAGTCAACTCGATGCGAGGGTGAAGGTAATCTGCTACATGGCCCTTATCAGGCCCATGCTTGTATTTGGATGTCCCGTGTGGTTCAACGTGAGAGCAAATTTATTGGAAAAGATTCGGGTGTTTAAGAGGGCTTGTCTTCGCTTATACAGAACACCAGAGTCTCAGTACATAAAATTCTATCCCAATCAGGTCTTGTACAATAGGGCGAATCTAATAAGAGTGGACAATTTCGTCATTAGGTTAACTCGAAGGCACATTGCAAGAGCATCGAACAACCTGATCTCCGGGGCTTTCTACCCCAATTATATGTATCATGAGAGAGTTCGTTTTGACGGCTTTATTCCTCCAGAAGCGTTCCTCTATCTAGATAGTAAAGCTCTGATCCAGGACAGATTGGCGGTGCCGCTAATCTTCTACGTCGCTCGAACAGCTGCGGACAGGCGACTCACGACCCACGACGGCAGTGCAGAGCGTCTCCGGTTCAGTAGGGCGGTAGGGAGTCGCGACATGAGGGATGTTGTTCGGCAGCACCAACAATTTTGGTGGCTAGTTGAAGGAGGGGAAGTTTCGTCGTCCAATTCCTCCAGTACTAGGTAGCTCCATAGGGAGCAAAGTCGGTCGTCTGACTATTTCATTAGCCTTGGCCAGTTTACATAGTTTTAGGTAGGATTAAGTTAATTTTATAAGAAAAAAAAAAAACCCAAAAAAATAAATAAAAATAAAAAATGGAAAAAAAATATATATATACATGTATTTATATATTATGTATATACATATTATGTATATATATATTTATGTATGGCTATGTTTGTGTTAGATGTAAGTAGGTTAAGTAGATTAAGATTTATTTTTTGGTAGTCGGTAAGTTTTTAGTTTAAGTTTTGTAATAAAATTAAAATCAAAAGAGTCCATATACTAAGTTTTTTTTCTATTTAAAAATGTTTTCTTAGTTTAAGCTGTATTATCCTAACTATAAGAATAAGAAGAAAACCTGCCAAAACGTCGAAAGATATAGTTTAAATGTTAGGTTTAACTTAGAGTGCCCGCAGGGGGCCAGTAAGTTAGAATAAGTGAATTTTAAGTTAATTAAGCTAATTTGTAAGCGTTTTTTTGTATAGTTTATAAGTGTTAATTAATACAACATAACAAAAATGCACATAAACTGAACTGAACTGACTATCAGTTCTTATGAACACGTGAGTATAGCTTTCCAGCGCCTTCTAGATGAATACCTTTTGCGTCCCATGGGAAGTGGTGTTAGCTGGTCTTAAGGCTGACATAGCGTTCTGCAGCTCCTTGACAAAATCTTCGGAGGACATGTTATTGGAAGGCTTAGTGAGGTACTCTCCAGGCAGCCAGAAGTGTTTCGCCATATAAGAGTTCAGAAGATGACACCCCAGCTACATCCTTTTTAAAAGCAGTTCGCAGTCCAAGAAGAACAAGTGGTAGTACCCTAAACCAGTCCCCTGTTTGGTGACACATAAGGGCAGCTTTAAGAGAACGATGCCATCTCTCGATTATTCCATTGGATTCGAGGTGGTAGGCCATCGTCCTACAGTATTTAATTCGCAAGGTTTTGTTTAGTTCCGAGAAAAGCGTTGATTGGAACTGTCTGCCTAAGTCAGTTGTAATTTGGAATGGCACGCCATAACGACTAGTCCAACCGTGGACTAGACACTGAGCCACTGTTTCTGCTGTAATATCCTCCATAGGAAATGCCTCTGGCCAGCGAGTATACCGGTCTATAATTGTAAGAAGATATTTGTATCCATTCGATGTTGGCAGCGGTTCAACGATGTTCATGTTTATATGAGAAAAACGTTGAGATGGTAAACTGTATGAAACAAGTCCTGCTTTATTGTGACGGCTGACCTTTGATCGTTGACATTACATACAGCTGTTAACAAATTTTGCGCAGTCTGCTTTCATCCTAGACCAAACAAATCGATCAGTGAGTAGCTTGCAAATAGCTCTTACACCGGGGTAGCATAGGCTGTGAAGCTTTCTCATAATTATTTCTCTCGTCGACTCAGGAACGTACGGGCGGATTCTCGAAGCTGATATGTCGCAGTACACCTGATGTTTTGCTTCTGGAAAAGTAAAAAGCTTTAATTGCAATGAACTATGTTTGTTACCTTGTGCCAGTAAGGTTTTCAATTCCTCATCCTGCCGCTGTTCTTTTGCTAGGGATTCCAGATCGACTGGTTTCAATGCATCAATTGCATTAATCCTTGAAAGGAAATCGGCTACTTGATTCTGCGTCCAGGAATATGCAATATCGTAGTAGAGAACTGACTTACAAAGTCCAGTTGTTGCAGTTGTCCCGGCGATACTTTTTCGGAATTTTGGCGAAAGGCATAAATTAAAGGTTTACCATAAACCTAATATAACAAATGACCTTCCTTCCAACAAATGTCGGAAGTATTTCACAGCTTTGTAAATAGCTAGGAGTTCTCGGTCATAAGTACTGTATTTTTGTTCCGACGTCGTTAATTTTTTAGAAAAAAATCCAAGTGGTTGAGGAACGTTATCATACATTTGGTTTACCACAGCCCCAATTGCGATATCGGAAGCACCTGCGTAAAGGTAAAGCGCTGCATCAGGGACTGGATCAGCAAGCTGTGATGTGGAGGATAAATCAGATTTGCATCTTTGAAAGGCATCTACTGCTCCCGGCATCCACTTGATGGGTGTTGTGTCATTCTTTTTGCTTCCATTTATAAGTGCAAGAAGGGGGCTTGATTATTAACAGCGTGTGGTATGAACCTTCTGTAAAAATTAATCGTGCCAAGAAATTTCTTCAAGTCTTTTGCTAATTGAGACTTCTTGAATTCAAGAATGGTTGGCCTTCTCTGGAATAGGTTTTATACCATATTGATTAACCAAATGGCCCAAAAAACGAACTTCTGTTTGACCAAAACAACATTTAGCAGTCGCAAAAAAACCTGTTGTAAATGTTTTCTGTGTTCATTTCTACTTGAAGATCCTCGCAATGCCTCGTGAACGTATCTCTGCATCGTTTGTGGTGCATTTCGCAACCCGTAAATTATGTATTTGAATTCATACAGACCGAAAAGTGTTGTAATTGCCGTTTTTGGAACATCTTCTGGCTCCACAGGTATTTGGTGAAAGGCTTGCTGACATGCCAAACTTCAGTGCGATACTGTCTTTAGTTTTGTTCTGACAGCTGATGGTTGTTGACGTGTTTGGCAACATGTTGAGTATGGACAAAAACGATTTTCGTTCTCTAATAAAACATTATATTCTGAGAGGCAAAACGGCGAAGAAAACAAAAGAAAAGTTGGATAAATATTATGGGGCTAATGCTCCGTCAGATTACACTGTCAAATATTGGTTTCGTGGTGGCCGCAGCTCCACTACCGATCAAGTCCGCAGCGGCAGGCCCTCCGATGCGGTTACAGAGGACAATGTCAAAAAATTACATGAAATGGTGTTGACTGACCGGAAAGTGAAGTTGCGCGAGCTAGCAGATACCACAAAGATTAGCACTGAGCACACACGCCATATTTTGGGCAATATTCTGCACATGAAAAAGTTATACTGCCGCTGGGTGCCGCGCATGCCCACTCCTGACCAAAAACACGAACGCGAAAGCAATTCGAAAGAGTGTTTGGACTTGCTGATGCGGAATCGGGCGGACTTTTGGGGTCGATTGGTAACTGTTGATGAAACTTGGATCCACTATTACACACCAGAGAACAGAATGAGTGCCCAGCAATGGACTCATCGGTTGGATTGCGTTACAAAAAACTTCTGGTATTAGTAAAAGTAACAATGTAAAACAGAAAACAGGAATTTAAACCACTTTAAATCTCATGTAGAATGGATTCCAGGAAGTATTATCAAAAAAATTTCTAAAGTACTTTATCTCATTTCTATTAATGGTAGCAAAAGAGTAACTCACATAAATCAATTAAAAAAACAAAATTTTTCTGTCAGATTTAGCCCTACCTTTATTCAAACAAATAATAATAGAAACCAAAATGAAGAATTTAGAAATAAAACAAAAAACGAAGTAGAAGAGGAAAATGATGAATATTTAAGCGTTGAGGAAGATATAGAAATCGGTAGAGAAACTTTAAAGAAAGAATTTATACAAAACCAAATTAAGTTTAGCAAAAAACTCAAGAAATCTTAAATATCATTATAATTAAATGAAGAACACTATTATTAAAATTAGTAAAAGATTATAGCAATTATCGTATTATTTTAAAAATTAAAAATGAATTGTTAAAAACTAAGTGGGGGATGATTGATGTATACCAATTATGTTGTATACCAAATATAATACAACATAGCTCTTAGTGTAAGTTAACCATTAAATAAAGCGGATGATAAAACAGCCCAATCGCGAGTTTTATTTAATTAAATATAAATATATATTAGTTTGTAAAAACGCCAAGCCTTTTTGCATGCTTGCCTATAAGTCAGTGTCCAGTGATGACACTATGACAGCGCTGAGATGTTTAATATTTTGAAAAATCAAACCCTTAGAGCAATTCAGATACAGTTTGGCCAGATTTGTTTTTTTTTTGTCGGTTCTCTCGAAAATTTTTGAAATCTTTCTTCAAATAAGAATGGTCAAGTTTTTAGAAAGAAATCGTTTTTTCAGTGAGTGTCAATTTGGCTTTCGTTCTGGTTGTACAACTGAGGATGCTCTCCTAAAATTCTTCGCTGAAGCATATAACAATTTTAATAATAAGTTCGCATACGTATTTTGAAAAAAAAAAATGTTAATGTTAATCAGTTCAAATATCTTGGAGTTTTGCTTGACTGGAAGATGAATTGGTCGGCACACGCAACTAAGCTTAAGAAGTATCTGATGGCAGCTACTAGAAAAATCTATTTTCTAAAGTCTTACAGGATCTTCTCAAGCATATTTATTATGGTTTAGTGCATTCTAAACTGGAATATGGTTTACCTTCCTGGGGCGGTACTCACTATAATAAAATGCATCCTCTCCTCATTACCCAAATCATGTTATTCTTATTTGCTCAGATGTCTTATTTATAACAAAAACCGACGGTGTAATAGCTTAGTTCTCTTTATAAACCTTAACATTTTAATTTGAAACATTTATATTGTTATAAAGTTTGAAGGTATTCTTCAAAAGATCTGGCTACTTGTTGAATAGATGCTCATCTAACTACCGACTTAGAATAAATAAACAAAACCTCGTCCAAGTACCACATCACAATGTGCAAATCTTTTTTAATTTTTTTACGACAACCGCTCCTAGACTTTTTAAGAAGCTACTTTATAATAAGACGTATACGTAACGAGTCCAGTTTCCTTAAACAAATGAAATCATGGCTTTTAGACTTAAACTACAGAGATGTTTTTGGTCTGCTTTGTGTATTAACATAGACAATTTTCGCTTTTCATGTCTTGTCTTTAACTGTCTTTTTTTTCTTTTTTTTTATGATATGATTATTATCTTTATGATAATTTCTATTGATTATCATCTTTCATTTTTGTTACTGCTTTTTATGTTATTCTATAATGACCCCACTCATTCAATTTGTAATTTAATTTCTAATCTTTTTTTGCTTGTGAATCTGCTAGTTCCTTAAGAACTATAGATTGCAGATACTTTTTTTTACTTAATACATTTATTCCATTTGCATACACTGTTCCTTGTACTTTATGTTTATAACGTATTTGTAAAAAAGTATTAAATAATAAATAAATAAATAAAAATAAAAGTGTTGACCCAACAGTCCACCTAGGGTTTATTTTTCTAATAGCTTTCAAGTTTGCATGTAGCCATTCGTATACCGATGATACCCTTTTCAGGTTTTAGAATTTTGCGAAACTGAATCTAAGAATTTGATAGCGGCCTGAATATCCGAAATGATTTTGATATCTTTTGCAGATAGCACGTTTTTCCTCAGCCAGTACAGGACTTCTTTAACAGCCAAAATTTCCGTCCGGAACACGCTACAGTGATTTGAAAGGCGGAAGAAGAGGCTTAGGTTAAATTTATCTGAGAAAACACCGGCGCCAATCCCGTTATCAGTCTTGGATGGTATTGGAAGTATTCCTAATATATTAAGAATATTAACGTGGCCAAATAGTTTGTTTACTGTATAGTCGCTTGGAATTTCGGAAAAGATCTGTGTTTTGGGGGCTTACTATCAATTCACAGCGATACGCCCAACAGATTAATCTGTTAAGATTTTGTTGAAAGAGTTCTTTAATGATGAAGAGATGCTTTCTTGAGACTATAGCAACGTCATTCGCATAGGCAGCCACTCTGCTACCACCCGCTTCCAGGTGTAAGTTAACACCCAAGCTCATTAAATTCCGATATTAACAGCATAACCGATAGGGTGAAATTTAATACTTCCAAAACACAATGCTGTCTGCTGTAGTTGAAGTGAGATTTAAATACCCAACCACTATACACGATACACTTGCATCGTCGAAGCCGAAAAACTTTCCATTCTCGGTTAGCGTGCCAGTGACAACTTACGTTGGAATGACAACATATTCTATGTCGTCAGAAATGCTGCGAAATGTCTAAGTTTCCTCAAACGATGTAAGAAATATTTCACCACCTCTGATCTGACGCCAAAATATAAGGCATTCATCCGCCCAAAATTGAAGTAGAATTCCCAAATCTGGTCAGGCGCTTCTAAAACATCTCTGCACCTGCCAGATAGGATTTTAAACCATGCGATAAAACTCTAGGTGATGTCAGTCTATTGACCACCTCGATCACAGTCGAAATGTCTCCTGTCTCACTTTATTTTATCGCCATCTACACTACTAGTGCTTCATTGAAATCACCAGTACCATTCCGCCCCTTCAAACCTTCAACTGTAACACCCGTCTCACTATGAATGTTCATCAGTATACCCTCAAGCCCACTTTCGGACGTACTCTGATTCGTTCCTAAGCCGTACAACTCGTTTATGGAATGCCCTATATTCTATTCATTATAACTTGCGAGCACTTAAAACCAAAGTACGTTGGTATCTCTCTTTGCATGCTCCATCATTTTCCTTCGCCCGCGCTGTGTACAAACATTTTAAGGCTACTCAAATCCTTTGAGCGTGCGCTAATTATTGATAAAAAAAAATCTCCAGAATATCTTCTGGGGAAGAAGATTCACCTAGAATTCTAGGGTTCTAGGTCTGCTACGGATATCACCCTTAACCACAATCTCAAGCGTTGCCAGACCTCTCACAAACCAATTACGGCTCGAGAGATGATCGATCAGCACAAGCGATAGGCTTGACGTGCCAGCATCGCTTGTGATGGGAGGTAGCCCGAAGTCTTCCGGCATGAAATTGATATGTCAGCGTCACTTTTATGTATCACCGATATCGTTATCGCGTCTTTTAGGTCTTCGCTAAAAAACCTCAAAGATGTGACGTTGAAAGGCCTTGGGGAGAAGTCTTTGATTGCGGGCTTTTCGGTACCGGTTTCCTGCACTTGCAAGAGTCTTTTAGCTTTTTGATAAATGTGAGTAATCCGTCTTTCGGGATGCTTTTGGCCTAATTTGTTTTGTTTCTCATTTCCGCAGTTCTCCGGACCAGCGGAATAGATTCGAGAGTTATGATTGATTATTCGTACAGCATTTAGGCGTCTGATGTAGAACACCTTGAATGGGGCTTGCCGACGTGGCTGAGCTTCTGATTCCTCCTTTGAGAGAAGAATTTTGTTTTTGGCCTGCCAAAGACTTGCTGCTGCTAGCGATAGGACCATGGCTTGCAACTGTCCTCCCACTCCTGGAAAGCTTTTCGGATTTTGACTCATTGCGCTTGTCTTTAGAAAGTGCACCATGTCCTGCCACAGTTTTGCCTTTGCTCGTCATTGCAGGTGTCTTGCGGGTAGTGGGTGTAGTCACCGTATTACCATATTCCATATGGGAGGCAGACAAAGGGAGGTTCATCAGTACCAAGATCCGCTGTATACAGAAGTCGCCAGGTTTCCGGATACTCTGTTCACGACTGAGCTATTATATTTTCAAAAATACAGATCCTCGGCACGGGTCGTATAACATGAGATGGATCAAGAAAGTGCAGAATGGAGATGAAGAATGGGGGTGAACATCCTTTAGTTTCATATCTCATTTGGAGAACTTCTCTGGAGTCATTGACTTTACTCAGCTTCTACAACTCGACATGTTCGATTCTCAGAGTAGAGGATGCATTCTACTAAGTAAATAAAAGACATGAAAGAGCCAAAATAGCTATACTCTCGGATAGTCAATCGGTGGTCAAAGTAATATACAAATACTGGTACATATCAAAGACATTCTTAGAGTGTTATAAAGTACTCAACAACTTCGCCAGCCTTGACAAAATCTAACTAGTATGGCTACCAGGGTATGAGGGTTAGGCTTGCATTGAAAAGACGGCCCATCAGGCCAAGAAAAGCACAGAAAATCAGTTTATCGGACCCTGCCCAAGCTCTAGCTTTCGTCATAACAACTTAAAACAGGAAATAAAACACTGAGTAAGAATATGCACAGTCAAATACTGGAAAGATCTAGATAGTCTTAACCACTCAAAGAAATTCGCAAATTATAGCAACAATAGAGTCGATTAGCCTTTCTCCTTGATAGGAAACAAATAAGAGCACTGTTCAAAACACTAACCGGTCACTTTCTATGTAATAAACATCCTTACGGATTGGGAATCATGTCTACTAGCATATGAAGATTTTGATTCGAAACAGCAACATATAGGCCAGCAACTTTTCTATACAAATACGAGTACATATATTCTCCATGAAAATGATCTGAAGCCGATTTTGCAGAAAGTGCTGATCCAATTCCTGGAAATATTAAACAAACAATAGTGGAGAAGGCCTTCGCCCTAGCCATACCTTGTCAGACGGAATCCTATACTTATGCTACATGCAAACATTTCATCTACAATAAAAGTAGCTCATTACCGTATAAAACTCAAGGCAAAGTGTTCAAGGCTTCAAACCGGAAACCTTCTTTAAATAGACCAAAATATGTAAAATAATACGGGTAATGTGTTAGAAGTAAATAGAAAACAAACAATACATCAAACTGCATACATTTCAATGCCAAGCTTTTGTTTTGACAATGCTCCGTACAAAATTCAATATTTAAAGTTTTATGTCAACAAATTAATTGTATTATCTGCTATTTAAGGGGAATTTTAGTTCTCTAGATACGAGTAAATGTTTACAAATATTTTAGTAGGTCAAACATTAAATCGAACTGACTCACTCATCACCAGTTATGGTGGTATTACCATGAAGTCAGACTTCAGTGTAAAAACCAACACACTACCTTGGTGCTGCTGATCGTTTCGATATTATCGTGGCACAATACGAGTTCATATGCTGACTCTATACTTGCTCCATAGTTGTACTTGCCAAGTTAGTATTGCAAATTAATTAGCACATTTGTAGTTGACTGACTTGTTAATGTCACATGACATTATCAAAAAAACAATAGACTGAGGAAGAAAATTAACCTGAAATTAAAAATGCACACCGAGTACATTTTTCTCAGATTTGAACAACATTTTCGCTATTGATGATCCGTTGTTTAGGTGTTCCACTTACTCCGTACGAAAGAGATAGAACAACAACTAACCTCGGATGTCATTGATTCATAGCAACCGAAACTTCTTCTTTCATTAACAGTAGAAATATATAGTATAACGCCTGATATTGCATCGAATGCTACATATTTTTCTCAGGGATCTGCATTGCTACTGCACCGCGTGCAGGGTTGGCTAAGTTTGCAGACCCTAGCGCCATTCTAAAGGCAACTCTTTTGAATAACCTGGTCAGTGAGGAGAGTTTGCTGATGTTTCTACATTCTACATGTTCCGGGGAGGACGTGGGCCTCAGCTAACATGTCTCTCCAGTTAGAGCGGTCTTTTGTCAGCTGCCTCCAATTGGGCACGCGAAATTGGCTGAGGTCCCCTTCCACCCACGTGCGCCACCTAAGATGAGGTCGTCCCCTACTGTTCTGTGCCTCTAGGTTTTTTTTTTTTTTTTTTTATAATGAGCGCGCGCTCAAGGGGTTTGAGTACCCTTAAGGTGATTGTACACAGCGCGGGCAAAGGAAATTTAGGGAGGAAGAAAAGAGAGGTACCGATGTACATTGTTTTTAAATGTTTGCAAGTTATAACGACCAGGAAATACAGAGATCGGCAGGGCATTCCATAAGCGAGTTGTACGGCTTAGGAACGAATCACGATATTTTAGAGTACGTCCGAAAATGGGCTTGAGGGTATACTGATGAACATTCATAGCGAGACGGGTGTTACGGTTGAAAGTTTGAATGGGCGGAATGCTACTGGCGATTTCAGTGGAGCACTGGTGGTGGAAATAGCGATAAAACAAAGTGAGACACGAGACATTTCGTCGGTGTTCGAGGGTGTCCATTGATTGACTGATATTAGTATCGTCAATAAGTTTTATCGCACGGTTTTGAATCCTATCTAGCAAGTGCAGAGATGTTTTAGGAGCACCTGACCAGATGTGGGAGTTGTACTCCAATTTTGGGCGGATGAATGCCTTATATATTGAGGCCAGATCAGAGGGGGTAAAATATTTCTTACATCGCTTGAGGAAACCTAGACATTTCGCAGCATTTTTGGCGACATCAAATATGTGGTCATTCCAACGTAAGTTGTCATTGACACACATACCGAGAATGGAAAGTTTTTCGGTTTCGACGATGCAAGTGCCATTCATAGATAATGGCTGGGTGTTTAAATTTCGCTTTAAAGACAGCAGACAGCATTGTGTTTTGGAAGCATTAAACTCCACTCTATTGATAGTTCCCCAATTGGTTATGCTGTTGATATCGGAATTTAATGAGCTTAGCATACGCTGCCGTTCTTGTACTACAGCCGAAGAGCAGGGCCGTGAGTCCGGGAACGAATATGAAAAGCAGAGAGTACTGTCATCAGCAAAGGAATATATTGGATTAGAAGTAGTAGACAAGAGATCGTTAATGAAAATTAAAAAGAGTGTCGGTGACAGAACAGAGCCCTGGGGCACACCAGCATTTATTTTGTGAATATCAGACTTGAAACCGTCCAAGACAACTTGAATTGAACGTTCCGAAAGGTAATTTCTAATCCATTGAAGAAGAGAGTCATCGATCCCAAATGCACGCATTTTCGACAAAAGAGCCTGATGCCAAACTCTGTCAAATGCCTTAGAAATATCAAGTGCAACTATCTTGCTTTCGCCAGATTGATGTACGCTTTGGTTCCACTTTTCGGTGAGACATGCCATCAAATCACCAGTGGACCTGTTGCTACGAAAACCGTACTGCCGGTCATTGAGAAGTTTTCGTGTTTCGAGATATTCCATGAGCTGACGATTTATCAGTGTTTCCATGACCTTGGAAAGAAGGGACGTAAGTGCAATGGGTCTGTAGGAGAAGAGAGAAGATGATTCGCCTTTTTTAGGGACGGGCTGGACAAATGCTGTTTTCCATCTGCTCGGGAAGAGTCCTAAAGTGTAGGATTGATCAAAAAGCTTACGCAGTGGTTTTGCCAGCGAGGAAGAACACCTCTTCAGAAGAAGGGGAGATATACCATCTGGACCAGCGGATTTATGTATGTTGAGATCTTTAAGTACTCTTGCTACCACACGAGTGCGAAAGTAGATTCGTCCCATTGAAGATTCGACGCACTCAAGTGTAGGCGGAGACAAAGCACAATCTGGGAGTGTTGAGCTGGCCGCAAAGATGGCAGCAAGCAGATTGGCCTTATCCAAAGAGCTGACAGCTGGAATGTCATTGTAAATGAGCGTTGGGATGGAGGATGAGGCGGAACTTTAATGTTTTTGACGAACGACCAAAAATTTTTACTGCCATTGGGACATTGCAGTATTTTTTGCCTCAGTTTTTGGTCGTATAGGAATTTCACACGCTTAAGAAAGGCGTTGCAGTCATTTCTGGCTCGTTTGAACTTTTTTCGGTTTTCCTCTATCGGGTTGGTCTTGTAGGACCGAAAAAACATTTCTCTAACCCTGACGGCCTCTTTACAGCTCGAGTCGTACCATGCCTTTTCTATTGGTTTGATACTCTTCATCCGATGAGGAATAAAGGATCTCATTCCAAAGAGAATGGTGTCTGTAATCATATCAGCAGCGGCATCCACGTCGTTATCGAGGAAGCATAACGACCAGTTAAAATTCCTAAAGAAGCTGTTAAGACCGCTCCAGTTGGCTTTCTCGTATTGCCATACGGTTCTTTTAGGAATTTTTTCTCTAACTGTGTGGTCGGTGTACGAGAAATTAGCTGATATGACACAATGGTCCGACGAGCCTAGAGGGGAGAGTACATCAATGGTGTACTTATCAGGGTGAGAAGTTAAAAACAAGTCCAGGGTGTTGGCGTTATAACTATCAACGTCTGGTATTGGCGTGGGCTCATTTACAAGCTGCGTTAGGTTGTTTTCCGCAGCGAAGATCTCAACACACCGTCCTTCGGGTGTTGTCTGTCCAGAATGTCGAAGCCACCCAGAATTGTGTATATTGAAGTCGCCCGTAATAACGATTTCAGTATGAGGATACAGGGATACAATTCTTTGAATGGAGTCAGACAGCGCATCAAACTCGTTAAAGGTTGAATTGCTGTCCAGTTTGGGGCTTCTATAAATAAAGCAGTAGTGTATAATTTGCTTACGGAGATGGAATTTTAACCACATGAAGTTAAATTCCGGATTGGAACATGGATCACATTGTGGTGGAGTTTGGTAAGCTACATCACTACGCACATAAATGGCGAGACCGCGGTGAGAGAAGAATAATGGCACTAGTTCGTAGCCAGGTAGCTTCAGATCAGAATGATCTGAGTGGTGTGGGCGGGGATCTACCTGTGTTTCACTAAGTGCCAAAACAGCTGGTCTGTACTTACAGACGTGGACGTACGCAGAAAAGTGATTGCTTTTTAGCCCGCGTATATTGGCTACGTCTACCCTGAATTCCCTAGTCATAATCACAGACAAACACAGAAAACACAAACACCGACGATACTAAGCAAGGCTGCGAAGTGGAAATTCTGACGTTGGCTTACCGAATCAAATTGTTGTAGCTGTTATGCCCTTACAACAATATGAAACAGTGCACCAACAAAATTTTCACTCACAACCCCGCTATCCATCAGTTGTTACATACACTCAGCCACTGCCCGTACCGTATGGTAAATACAGTAACGGTAGTGACTGAGTGCAAGCAACAGTATTTCGTCTAGGAGCGGGTGAGGTGGGATACCCGCATTGTGTAATATTCACTGTCACTGCACTGCACTGCACTTCTTTTTGTTTTTTATATATTTATATATATATTTTTTTTTTTTTTCATGAGTCTGGCGCATAAATCAGGCTGAATTTGATTGATGGCATGGGTTATGTTGGTTTTGAAGGCCGCTGTGGTTTGTGGCTTATTCGCATAGACCTGCGACTTCAGTAATCCCCACAAGAAAATGTCTAACGGGGTGAAATCGCACGATCTCGGCGGCCAGTTCACATCTCCTCCACGTGTCCATATCATCCCATTCAGGCCAAAAGAAGTTGGTAATCATCGACCTATAGTGCTGTGAAAGAAATATGGACAGCCCAAAATCCACACCAAACAGTGACTTTTACAGGATGCATTGGACGCTCTTGGATCTCATGTGGATTGGTATCGTCCCAAATTCGATAATTTTGTTTTTTGACGTACTCATTCATCCAGAATGGGCCTTATCGCTGAATATGATTTTTCGAAGAAAATTAAGGTCAGTTCCCAACTGTTCCAGAGCCCATTCAGCGAACGCACGTCGTTGTCTATGGTCATTTACCTTCAGCCCCTGGGTCAGTTGAATTTTGTACGGCTGCAGGTCCAAGTCACAATGCAAAATTCGCCAAGTTGTGGTCTGCGAAAGACCGAGTTATACTGAGGAACGCGAAATCAACTGCCTCGGATTCTCCGCCACACTCTCACGGACAGAGCCGATGTTTTCGGCAGATCTTGCGTTTCGTCGACGTACGGGTGTTGGTTTATCGTTTACTGAACCAGAGGACTCAAATTTATCCACCACACTGCGAATATTCCTCTCGGTAGTACGATTATGGCGAACGTAAAATGGTCGAAGCGCGCGGAACGTTGCCCAAACAGAACAACCATTTTGATAAAACAGTTTTATCATTTGCACGTGTTGTTGAACGCTATGTCCACCCATATTTGGCAAAACAGACTAATTAAGTGGCAGCCAATTTGACAGATGTAGCTTCAACAACATGGCCGCTATCAACTGTCAAAATTCGGAAGTCCATATTGGAAGACCCTGTACTTTGTTTTTCCGTCATTGAGCACTAGACCCATCTTTAGTGATTCTGCTACAATAGTCGCATTTCCCGGATTGACAGCTCGCTGCATTCTGCGTTACTGAGCGAGTAACTGAACAGACTTATGAGAGATGAGTTTTGGCTTGCGAGTTTCGTACAACTCTTTAAAGAACGGTTACATGACAATATCGCTTTGTTTAAGACCTTTTTTCACACATATAAGGTCTCGAATGAACTTGGTACAGATGCTTATAGTTCTATAGATGTTGTCATATTCGGCTTTGCAATCGATGGAGAGGTTTGGCATATCGATTTGGAACTCCTGGGTTCCTTCCAAAATCTGCCGTAGTGTGAAAATGTAATCTATGGTGGAGTTTCCAGGCCTAAAACCGTACTTATATGGACCGGTCAGACTGTTGACAAAATGTATTCGGCTTTCACATGATCTGGCAGCCAGGATATAAGCAGTTCACTGGATCTCTCTTCTTTAGAATCAGAAAAATTTATTTAGGATCAGATATTCGTCGGGCATACTTTCCTCGAACCAGATTTTAGAGATGAGTTGATGTACGAGTATGCTCCATATCCATATCTGCTTTAAATAGCTCGGCAGTTAAGCCATCAGGTCGAGTAGCCTAGTTAGTCTTAAGCTTGGGAATGACTGTCCTGACTTCATCTTATGCGGGTGGATGGAAATGTTGTCTGTCCTCATACAGGTTGAATGGTTCATTCTGCCAGACGTTAGGATGATGTTCGTCATAGAGTCAGAAGAAATAATCTTTCCAGATTCTAAGCACAGACTGTGGTTCTACTCGTCTTAACAACTTTGACATGTTCATTTTATTTGGGGTACATTTTTAGAACTTCATTCTTCTGGTAGCACCTCTTTAAGTCCTCGATTGAGCGCTTATCGTGCCCTTTCTTTTTTCCTTCTGAGGAGCTTATATGCTTTCCTGCTTTTGTTCTTTTCTGTAGGGCCGCTCTGCACATTCGTTTTTTTCCGAAATTGGCCCGTTTGCATTCGTTATCGAACTAGACTTTTCTTTTTTGGGACGGTTTGAAGTCCAGAGAGACCCTGGCGGTCCCTTAAGATTGTGGCCGTTCGACGTTGAGCTGCATTACAGTACTTTACTGGCCTTGAGCTGTAAAGGATATCCGCATCCGTATTTTGGCTACAACTAGATAATGTCCAGGTCGATGTTAGCTGCTCGAAATGATCGAGCATCCAAAACACTGGAGTCAAATGGTTTGTTTTTTGTTGATCAGGAGTTAACCAGGTCCCTTTATGAATATCAAGGTGTGGAAACTTTGTCCTGGTTATAATTATATTACGTTCCGTAGCAAAATCAATAAGTCTATGTTAGTTTATGATTGCGCGGAAGATGTTCTTCCCCACTATATCAACAAAGACACCCTCCTTACCTAGCTTGTTTTACATATCAGTGATCCTATAATTTGTTTTCTTCCCCCTCCTCGAATCACCGCTCTGAGTTGGCTTTTTGAAGTGGATTTTCTGACGACCTCAGTTGAACACCAGCAAAACCAGCAAATATATACTCGTAATTATTAAAAGCTGGGTTAAAGTTTGACATATCGTTGTTAATGACAACGCTGTCATCAGCGAAAAGAAGAAAGTCTTTCCAGATTCGTCAATATGTTACTTCAATAGATAATCTTGCATGACATTAAAAAGCGACGGACTTTTTACACTGCCTAGGTGTACTCCAATTACGAATTATCCGAGTATTTTCGCTGTGCAACATCATTGTATACATCTAGTGTGTCATTCTTGTATACGTTTCGGCAAAATTTTGAGATCTTAGTGACGTCTATATGAGAACTCTTTCGAATGTTTTATCCAAATCGATTAAAACGATATGCAGATCTTTCTATTCGTTGAAATGTTTTTACACCATAATCCGTAAACTTTAAATAGAGTCGTATGTCAACCTGCTCTCACAAAGCCGCACTTACTGCCGTAGATTTAAATAACATTGCGTTGCCAACTATCCAGAGCTCTCTCGTATAGTTTCATAATATGAGAAATTAGTTTCAACGATCTGTAGTTTTTGCAATTCCTCGTGTCGCCTTTGCCTTTAAAGAGTGTTACCTGAAAGTTGTTCTTCCGCTGGCTTGGCCATTTAAATTCAAGATCTCCGACAGTCGCCCATTCAGAGATGTAATGAGTAATGACCTTATGGCACGTTCCCTGTTCCCTCTGTTTCCTGTTTCGCTAACTTTGGCTTGTGTAAAATCTATTCGTAAGCAACAGCTAATGGAATGGTACTACACGGGTACTACTCGTTGGTTAACATGAAGTGTACAGCATCTAGTATAAAGGCAGTTTTCTCACGATCCGTACGATTTATCTCTACCTGCCAGTAACCGCTCTTCAAGTCAAGTGTTGAAAACCATTTCGCTCCAGAAAGCATATCCAAAGTGTAATCGATTCTCGGAAGTGGGTAACTGTCCTTTTTAGTGACATCATTGAGACATCGGTAGTCTACACAAAATCTCGTGCTGCCATCTTTCTTCTTCACGAGGACCACTGGAGATGCCCACGGACTTTGCGATTCTTCAATCACTCCCTCAGCTTTCATCTTCGACATCATTTCGGCAACTTCTGTTTGCTTTGCCAATGGAAGACGCCTTGCAGGTTGACGGATTGGTCGAGCGTCTCCAGTGTCAATGTGGTGTTGAACAATATGCGTACGTCCATATTCTCCGTCTTGTGTAGCAAATATATCAGCGTACTCACCGATTAGTTTTTTGCCAGGATTCGCTGATCTTCGTCCAGATTACAGAGGCTGAGAATTTTTTTCTTGATTTTTATGCTCTGAACTCTTGTGACCGGTGTTGCACCATTTTTTTCCGTTGTGGTCGATATAGCCTCAACAGGTACGCATTTTCCCACTATCTTCCCCTTTTTCACCTTTACACTGAATGTCTTTGGATTTAGAATCCTTACAGGGACCATGTTGTTCTTTGGCTCCACTAAGGTCTTTCCCACCATGAAGTCTCTTCTCTTTTCTGGCTCCACCAAATAGAATCGGTGGCTACCAGGACCACCTTCCACTTTTGCCCACAAAATTGCTTCTGACGAAGGCTCTAGCCTCTGATTGCCGCAGATGACGACATTTGAGACTGAGGTATTGGCGTTTCCGTATATCATTGGTATTTCCATGTCTCCGTATTTCAAGGTTTATGCCCCGAAGTCGACTACAAGTCCATGTTCTCTCATGAAGTCTGTACCAATGATGCACTCGTCACATATGTCAGCTACCAGAAACGCGTGAGTGAATGTTATTCCGGCCAGTTGGATTTTTATGCGGACTTCACCATATACCTTAATCGTTGCTCCTGTTGCTGTTCGCAAGCTGCAACTGCTAGTGTCATGCAGCCAAGACTTCTGCACAAGATTCCTCCTGATGATTGAGGCCGTGGCACCGGTGTCTATTGTTGCCATCCATTTTTCTTTTCCACTGACTACTTTTACTAGAAGGCTTTCGTTGCATCGTTTTGCCAGCGAGACTTGGATGATGGTCCTGGGGCCGTCGACTCCTGCTACCAACTTCTGCCCAGCGAAGATGGTGCTTAAGCATTTCCCTACTGATGGCTTCGGGAAGGTTGACCGGCTTCTTGATAGCTGTTTCTGCGGGTTTCTTCCTCTATTTGCTTGTCACCACAGTGAGGGCAGTCTTTTCGTCGCACCGGTTCTTTACACTGCCTTTGAAGGTGTCCTATTTTATTGCAATTCCAGCAGCGCATTATTCGTCTCGAGTATCTCGTTCCTCGGCACTAATTCTTGTGCAGGAGCATTCGACAGATGCTACTTCCCTGACGAAATGTGTTCCCCTGGAAGCCTGATTGGCTGCTTCCATCGCCAGAGCGAAGGCAAGTGCTTTAGCAAGGGTTCTTTTCCCGGTCATTCTTACTGCTGATTGTAGCTTTGAATCTGCAATTCCCCTCATAAATGCTTTCTTTGCTATTTCGTCGATAATTTCCTGGCCTGCGGTGGGGTATGAAAAATGTGCCAGTCTACTTACGTCTGCTTGGACCTGCTGCAGTGTTTCTCCTCGCTGCTGCATTCGACTTTGCAATTGGACCTTGTAAACCTCCTGCATGTGGCTATCCCCAAACCGTTTCTCGATAGCCTGTACTAAATTCACATAATCTTTATGCTTTTCGATGTCTACTGTTTGCAACAATTCTGCTGCAGGACCGTCCAAGGCCATTGTTAGGGCAAAGCACTTTACCTCATTGTCCCAGTCGTTTGCACAGGCAGCCATTTCAAACTGCTTCTTATAAGTAGACCATGAAGTCTGCCCATCGAATGAGGGAGGCTTTAACTCTTTTCTCCTTGGACCGCTTAAAGAACATTCTCGTAGTTTCTGTTTTCGCACTGTGTCGAGCTCTTTTGCCAGTTGCTCAACTTTACTCTCCATTTGTTCGAATTTTTCGCCAACATTCTTCTCTATTCTTTCAAATTTGTTATCGATTTCTTCGAACTTTTGGTGTAGAACGTTATTTTGTTCTTCCAGTTTTTGTTCTAGACTATTCTTTTGTTCTTCGAATATTTGTTCAATGCTGCTCTTCTGCTCGTCTAGATTTTTCTTTTGTTCATCCAGCTTTTGTTCGAGGCTATTCTTTTGTTCTTCAAGATTTTTCTTTTGTTCATCCAGCTTTTGTTCGAGACTATTCTTTTGTTCTTCCAGATTTTTCTTTTGTTGGTCGAGACTGTTCTTCTGTTCGTCCATTTTTAACAAGAGGAGTTGCATCATCGCAGCCATATCACTGTCAGTACTTGTCTGTTCATCCTCGTGAACATCAAAGGAGTATGCATCAGGATCATGTCCCTCGTTGTTCAAAGCCTCCTGAAGTCGGAGCACCAGGTCACTTTTTCCTCCACTGGCGCTGAGGCTTCTCTTGTTCAACTCGGATTTGAGTTGGACGAGGGTCAACTGCAATAGTTTTCGACCCATTCTAGCTTTTTCAAATAGTCAGAAAACAGTTTTTTTTTTTTTTACACACAATAAGTCCTATCCCACTTCTGACACCAAAGTAAAATGTTTGTGTGGGTACAAATGATAGAACTTATTCTTTGCAATACAAATCCCTTTATTCAGTACAGTTACAATTCACTATTTAATTGTTTCTCTCATTACAATCCAATTTCTCAACCGCTTATACTTTTCTTATCTTTTACTTAAACCTCTTAATCACTTCCCCTAATTAACACTTCAGATTTCACTTTAGAACTGATTTGCATACCTTGGGGATGCTGGTATTTATACTCGAATGACATACTTCGAGAACAATCCTCGCCATCCAGCGTCCCATACAATTTCCAATTTGCTAGAAAATTCGATTCCACTCTCCAGTCATCAATGGTCGAGACTTTGTTATTCAAGTATCGAAATCTTCTGGTCTTCGAGTATCGACATCTTCTGCTCTGTAAATCTAGATGTCGCTGCTCACATTTAAGTGGTTATCACAATATGAAGCTCTTTTTTCTCCTCTTTGTGCATGTCCAAGTCATCTTTTGAGCTAATTTGCATAAAATTGTCGCAATTCAGACAAGGTCTTTCCAGGACTGTGTTTTTGTCCAAACACCTGTTCCCGCGAGAAAGAATTTTTTAAAAGAGGATGCATTTGAGAGAGTAATTAACTTCCCCACCCTGCCAGTTCTTACAAATTTTTACATCAGATTTCTTTGTGCAGAAATTGTAAACAACGTCAAATCAATTAAATTTGAAAAGAACTGTCAAATTCGTAAATGTTTAAATTTGTGTAAATTGCCGCAATTTTATGCAAATTAACTCAAGAGATAACTTGGACATAGACAAAGAAGAGAAAAAAGAGCTTCAGGCGAATTGAAGAGAAAAAAGAGCTTCAGGCGAATTGTGCGCCTAATACAATAGAGCTCATTAAACGCACATTACATCAATAAAATAGTAATAATAACCAATCTAAAAGTCCTCCTCCTCTCTTACAATTTCTTTTTTTGTTGCTTTTGACGTTTGAAACACATTTTACAAAAACGTGTTCTCACGAGATGTTGAGGTTAAGAGAGAATTTATTCATACTCCTCAAACTTAAGCAAAAAATTCTCTTCTACAAATTCTTACAGAAATCTCGCGGGAACAAACCTACAAATTTAAACTCTAACGAATTTGACAGTTGTCTTAAAATTTAATTGATTTGATGTTTTTACAATACCTGCCTAAAGAAAAATCTCGTGTAGAAATATGTAAGAATTGGCAGGGTGGAGAAATTAATTACTCTTTCAAATTGCGTTCTCTTTTACAAATTTTTTCTAGCGGAAACAGTTTTTTTTATACAAATTTGGAGTCCTGGAACAGATCTAGTGCCTTGCACTTTGAGCAATTGATATGATACAAAGTTTGATGAACGTAATAAAACTAAAAATATAATAAAGACATATTTATACATACTCATATAATCTCGACCATATTTTCCGAAAATATGACGACAAAATTAAAATTTTAACTTTAAAAAAAGAAATCATTACTGATCTTCAATAACTTACTCATAATTATGAGTTCAACGATACCACATTGGTTACCAGACACGCAACGATTTGAAAGATGTTGTCTTCAAAGAAGTCAAAGCAATACGTAATTAGAATAAAACACGCTTTTCTTTTGAAAGCAAATCCAAGATTCGGCTGAATATCGTTTTTTTCTTTGCACGGATATGACGTTTTTCAACGCAAGACAAATGACGGTCGTACTAAACCATGTCTGCGCAGTGAATGCGTTCAAAAACACACTAGGACAGATCTGCGATTGTAGTAAGTTAGAAATGCAGTTGTTTATGAACTGACCAAGCTCCCTATATACTCTGTATTAATCACAATAACATTTACCCAGTTTATCCGACAGCTCAATTTGCGTTAAAGCAATCCGCATTAGTTCAATACGCTCGAATAAGCACCACTTCAAACCGCATTAAAATATTCAACACGCACACGTTCATTCCTGCTTATAAAACGCATTGAAAATTTGTAACCGCTTTGAAATATCGTATAAACATTTTCAAATCGCATAGAAACATTTTACTCTCTCGCGCCCTCATTATTCTTTCATCATTGGGCAAGTATTAGTTGTGTATTTAAAATATGGGGTTGCAAATGAAATATTTGGAAAGAGAAAGAAATCAGAATAATGTATCAGTGTTAGTGTGAAGTGTCAGTTCAACCAGCTGTTTGTCAAACTTCTCTCAATTTTCTCTCGCTCATGTCGGATAATTTCATATAAACACCAGCATTTCTACGGGTATTGAACCAATGCCAATTCCTTCAACGCAAATTGAGCTGTCGGATAAACTGGGTAATTTGCATATTTATAAATTCAAGACAAAAAATTTTTGTCTATTGGGTTGAACCACATGAAATGTCCCATTTTATAGTAAACATTTAAAAGCCAATATTATTTTTCCGTAAATTTTTATTCAATCAAAATATTTAGAATCCGTTGGCAGCTATGACTTTCTTCCAACGTGATGCAAAGTCAAATATTCATCTTTCGTAGAAGTGCTGAATTTTTGAGGCTATGAAATCTTCAATGGCTTTTATGACCTCTGCTCGGTTCGAGAAGACCTTCTGCTGGAAAAATGAATCCAGATTACACCGTTACCTGTCAGGTATGTGGTCTAGCATTGTCATGCAAAAGGATCGGACTGTTCCTATTGACCAACGCAGGTTACTTTTCAGTCAATTTGACATGCAATATGTCGATTTCCTCACAATATTTGATAGCGTTTATCGTTTCTCCTGGTTGAAGAAATGAAAAGTGGATTGGTCCTTTCGATGTCAACCAAATTGTCACCATAACCTTTTTTGGGTGAAGATCGGGCTTTGGGGTGTGTTTTGGATTTTCATCTGCATCCAACCACTGCCAAGATCTTTTACGATTATCATACAGTATCCACTTTTCATCACAGGTGACTATCCGGTGCAAAAACGGTTCAGCTTGGTTTCTTAATGTAAGCAATGCTCAGATTTCCAGGCGCCGCAGTTTTTGCAATTCGTTCATTACATGGCGTACCCACTTATCGAGTTTCTTTACCTTTCCTATGAGAGAAAGGTGTGTCGACTTATTGTCATTGGGGATACTCCCATGCTTTGTGCAATCTCCCGCACCGATTTCGTTAGGTCCGCTTCCACCATTGCTCTTAAAACATCGTCGTCAACTAACGTTGACCCAATCCCACGTGATTCATTTTCGAGGCTGAAATCTCCCGAACGGAACTTTCCAAACCAACGTCGTATAGTGCGTTCGTTTACCGCTACATCCTCAAATGCGTCATTAATGTTTTTCATTGCCCATGACGCATTCTGTCCCATTTTAAATTCGTAAAGGAAGAGGGTTCTAATTTGAACTGCCGACAGCATGGTAAATAATTGCTAGAAAAAAAAATGACGGTACTTGTAACGAACCCTCAAAATTTTCACACGTCAAGCACACGTACCACTTTATTTTATAAAAAAAAGAAAATTTAACGTTCTGTGCTCACTCGAGAAGTTCTTATTTCCAACTGAGCGAAAATCGGACATTTCATGTGGTACAACCCAATAGTGAAGTCGCTATCGAAATTTCAGCTCCGCAGACCCGAAAGCAAAATTTCTGATATACTCGTAGTAAGAGGTTACGTTGTTACTAATAAGGCCCATACACGACACAGACACGTCGCTGTAGACCAATATATTTTGTTGTTGTACACATGTCTGCGCAGATCGTCTGTGTCGTGTGTAGTCATGTCGCCTGTTTGCAACGACCGTCTGTGTGAATTCAAATTTTTTTGAATTTTTCGTGATCTGCAGCGACGTGTCTGTGTCGTGTATAGTCAATTTTACACAGACCAGTGGGAAAGTTCATACCGTAAGCATGAACAAAAACACGGATAAAAAATGTTTGTGCAGATTGTCTGCACCGTGTGTGGCGAAGGGTTGTTGGCAGACTTACAGCCCTATTCTGCTATACGCCGGGGGGAATGTTTATGTCAAATACGAGTTTTCCGATCCTGCTATCCTGCTGTTCGAAGTGAAACACTCACTTGTCGGTAACGCAGGTCGGTATTCCACTATGCGCACGAATCGAATGTCCTCATAAAAATGATTAGAAACTCTAGTTCCCGAGTCAAAATTGAAATAAAGGCCGTTTTCGAAAACGTCATTTGATCGTCATTTGCAATACTTAAGGGTTGCGAACATCAAACTGCAAACGTCATATGGTATCGTTGATCTGTGTCATCTACATGATTATTTTCTTGCAAGAGCATTTGACGTTTTCGAACAGATCGGTTCTAATAAGCATAATATTTAGTTAAAACAAGTAAATTAGCCGATTTTATGTACTTACTGTTCACGAGTCTGAGATTCCCCTGAATATTCGGATTCACTCATTTTTTTTCCAATTTTTTTAATGCACAGCGCAGTTGACGTTTATGAACACCTGCCCTGCAAACACTGCATTATCGAACATGCTGCAAATGTAGGCCGTTTTCGAAAACGTCATTTGATCGTCATTTGCAATACTTAAGGGTTGCGAACATCAAACTGCAAACGTCATTTGGTATCGTTGATCTGTGTCATCTACATGATTTTTTTCTTGCAAGAGTATTTGACGTTTTCGAACAGAGCAATCATTCTTGAATGCATGTTATTACGCAGTGCAAATTTCTGGCTGTTTTTTTGCAGCGCATATGACGTTTATGAACATCTGTCCTTGATTTCTAATGTCGTTTTCGAACAAATGACTTTTGCAGCTTGCGTTTAAGAACATTTTGCAAAAGCAATTTGATGCAGATGGCGTTTCCGAAAATGCCGTAGTGTGATTTATGATGTTGTTTTCGAACAAATGACTTTCGCAACTTGCGTTTAAGAACATTTTGCAAAAGCAATTTGATGCAGATGACGTTTTCGAAAACGGCCAAAGTGCTGCGCTATCCATATTTGTTTTTCTTTCCACGCAAATTACACAGTTGAAATGACATTTAAATTTCCAAACGTGTGACGTTTAAATCTTCGAAACTTTGAAATAAAAAACGGTAAGGCAGTTCACCCGCCGTATAGCAGAATAGTCCGCTTTTACACAGCGCATGAGTATAATGCGCATGTTTTGGTTATTTTCTTTTGAACTGTCATTCAGTGATGCTCGCATTTTTACTCGAAGCCTTTCCCCTTCTTTGATTTTTCATGTTATTTGATAGCTATCTTACATTTCATCTTTGGCGCTCAGTGTTTCATAATTGAAAATGAGCCCGGTTGTTAAAATTCTTTGGTCCATTTAAGTTCATCCGCCATACTGAAATGTTGTGCTCGTAACAGCCAAGGAAATATTGAAGCAAATGCGAAAAAGAAAGGAGAGAAAGAAAATCTTACCCACATGCATGGGGAATTTGGTTAATTGGATATTTTTTATTTCTTCAAAACATGCGACGTGTAAAAGCGGACATACCCAATCGAAGTGAAACTGAATCGAATAGTTGAAGGAACGTTCGATCCGCACGTATAGCAGAATAGGGGTGTTAAGGTTTGCAGCGACGTGTCTGTGCGTGTATGGGCGACCTATAAATAAAACAAATATCCGTTTGCAAAGCCAACCAGTAGGATAGGATAACTCACCCTGCAACAACCAAAGGAATAATAAAAAGACAAATATTTTCAGTTTTGTTTTTTTTTTCAATACTCATTGTTCATATATTTATTTCAATATTTTGTTTTTGTTTTGTTTTTGCCGTATCATCAGCTTGTTCTTGTAAATCTTTCCTTATTAATTAAATAAAAATAAATTAAATATTAATTACACAAAAAAAAGATCATAGTTTGAAATTAAATCTAAATTTAATAAAAAAAATTCTCTTCTGCGTCATTTGTGTTTTCGCTCTTGCAGTCTTGCAGACCTTTTTTTTTACACAAAATACACTTATATTCTCGTATAGCAATCACGCGTACAAAAATTCATTCAAATGTTTTGCTTCATTATTATTTTTTTTTTCTTTTTATATAAATCCGTTACGACTATATTCTTTTTTATTTTGTTTAACAAATCTTGCGTTCATATTACTCTTTTGTTGAAAAAATAATCGATTTTCACATACTCGTCGTTTATATAGTTGGTGTTTTATTTTATGAAATATAAATCATTTTAGCTTAGCTTTTCCTTTTATTTTAAAATTAATATAATAAGAATAATTTGAACAATGAAGAGAAACCATTTATAATGTTCTTTTTTTTATTGTTCTTAGCCATTTTTCGTTTATTTTAAATGTAGAACTAAAGTTCTGAGTGGAACTTGGCAAAATAAAATAGAGAATAAATTGTAATGAATGAAATAAAATAAATATTTCTTTAATATAATAATTTTTATGAAGTTTTTAATTTGTATAAAAAAATAATACATTGCAACATGACATGACTAAGATTTTTTTTGTTGATTTTTTTAAAAAAAAACAAACCAAAGCAAGGAAATATGAAAATATGTATAAATTTACTTTAAAATAAGTAAATATTTTTCTACACATACACTTATGTGTGTATGTATATATTTACAAAAAAAAAAAAAAACTTAGAGAGAAAAAGGGAACGTTAAACAAAAGTGCAATATATACTGAAAGAGTTCTTTTTTTTAATTTGTCTTGTGAAAGTTGTTTTCTTGATTTTAAAACGAAATAAACAATTTGCGAAAGATGTTAAATGGAATTGGTTTTACTTTAAATGTGTAGTTAAGAAATAGGATTGCTGTTAAGAGTTGTTGAGGAGTAGAAAGTTAAAATGAATTTGACGTATCTTTCCGTAGGAATGGCAAGAAATGTTAGCCCAATAATGAGATATGAAAAACAAATCTCAGTCAAACAGACCCTGCGAACGTAGGCTTCTCAAAAAATAAATAAATAAAAACCCGAACTAATAAATAGGAGCCCCCCATACAAATTGTGGAATACAATGGCATAGAACTCATGAATAAATCTATGCTTCAATACTCAATGAATACTGAATCACATCACTTACATAGCCAAGCCAACCAATAAGATGAAACATAGTAGAGAGAGCATTCCACATTTCTTTCCTGACCACATGAATTTGTAGGCAAAGAGAGCCGGTCTACACTGTTTTCTTGATTGCGAAATATTGCCAAAAGAGGAGAGGATAATTTAAAATTCCGATAAACGATTGTTTCAACCAAAAACGTAAGTCAAAAATGATGAATGTACCATCGTTCTTGGACCGTAGGAAATAGAATACATACAATAGCTGATAAGATGGGAATGTTAAAGATGAGATTATTTGCCACAACTGACGGTCAGCAAGTCGCTACTAGAAGATTGCGTAAAATTTTGAATTTTGTATTTTGCACACAAAAAGCTTTGAATTTTTATTCTTCGCAATCCATGTATCCCCATGAATTGGCAGATACGGCAATACGACTTGCTGGCTCAGCATTTGAGGCGAATTGGAATTTCTGCAACTTGGAAAACAAAAACAAGAATTTGCCCACGGGATTACAAGAAAAACTATTCTAAAAAATGTATTGGACGAAAATCCTGGTTCTCAAAGCCGCATACGACAACATTCATCGTAGGAAGGTCTCGACCGATGATTTTGTGATCCTGAATTAAAACCATTGATATTAAATGCAACATTTGCTATTTAAAAATTTTATAACAAACAATGGATGTTGCCTCTACACAGGGAGATTCAACAGATGGCGTTTTCCTTTCCGACAAGTTTTCGCTGCGAAAGGTTGGCAGGTTGGGACTAAGATCCGCGTCTAGTGATGCGATATAATCTAAAGCCCAGCAGTGGCCGGAAATCCAAAATATTAATGCTCGTATGGTGGGGACATGGTTGGTTTAGATTACACACAAATTGTGCAAGCAAAACGAGACAAATTTCTTGCCACAACAAACAGGCTGTACTGGAATGAATTGAACTCAACAACATATGCTGAGTGGGAACTGGAAAATCTACTTGAATTCTAAACTCTTCGAATGAATGCCAACAATCTAGATCAGATGTGATTAAGAACTACATATTTTCGATATACGAGAGCACATAAGTTTATAAATTATTTAAGAAGCATGCGAAAAATCAATCCTTTCCCTGATCTTTACTTCTCTACACATCGTCGAATGTTACTGTTACTAACACATGCTTGGTGTTTTTTTTTTATTTCCTTTTCATTTCAACGTTGTTTTCAACTTTATCGCTTCCTCTATGTGATAAAATTTTCAATTACTCGTATTAGGCGATTTTTTTTTACACTACTCTATTAAAGAATAGTTGTTTGTCTTAAACTTAAGAAAAAAAATACATTTTTCTAGAGTTTGAAAATTTACCTAATTGATGAGAAATCTTTTACTTTGTTCTTATGTTTCGTTTCATTGTTTTTTTAATTATTTTTTTTTGTTTGTTTCTTGTTTTGTGTTTCAGTATATCACTTTTGTTAACGTCGATCACATTTATTTTTTATTATTATTATTTTTAATATTATATATTAGTATATTACTTTTATTTTTAATTGTACAAAGTGTGTTTGTTTTTTTTCTATACATAAATGTTGAAGTGATTTGTTTTTTTAATGATTTATGTTTGAGATTATCTCATTTAAAAAATGCAAATGTGTATAAAAACAAAGTTTTCATCTTGCAAATTGAATCACAATCAATTTCTTTAAGATATACATACAATTAGTATTAGTATTCGAATAAAAATATTTAAGAATTCTTATTCATCTTTTTAAAGTGGCAGCCATTTGTACAATACTTGTTTTGTTTGTTAGTTTTATTTTGTTTATATTTTTTTGTAATTTGTTTGGTTCTTTTAAATGCTGCATATTTCTTTTTTTCTTGTTAAGACAGTCTTTCCTGATTTTTTATTTTTTTTCTTGTTTATGATTTAGAGAGAAAAGTAGTGTTTTTTTTGGTTTTCTTTTTTTGTGAGATAAATTTTGTAAAGGAAAAAACGAATTAAATAAAAAGTGTTTGCATACTCACTCATCTTGCATCAGCGCAAACGATTACCCGCGTGGTAAAAGGCAAGGCAACAGCAGCTACAGGATTTTGAGAAACAAAAGAAAAATAACAACTTTTCTCAATTTCCTCTCTGTCAAAGACACAAAATGAATGATAGACCGAATTTGTTTAGTTTTTTGCATATAATTCGTGTCAGGAAACTCCACCATGAATGCTAATGAAATTTCCTCACGCAAAACTTTTTATTCCGTTCGATTTTGTTTTGTTTTCTTGTTGTTGTTTTTTTTGAATATCATTTACAAAAAAGACTTAGAACTTAAGAAAGCAATTTGCAGTTTTCTTTAGATGTTAAGTTTTTTGAAAGAAATTTTTGTCGTTTTTCCCTTTTTGAAAATTTTATTTGATGTGATTCTCTGTTTAACATTTGTTTTGATTTTTGTATTTTCTATTTTTTAAATACAACTTTAAAAGGAAATAATAAATACATAAATGGAGGAGAAGAAGTAAACGAAAAAAAAAGGAAATAACAAAATAGATACAACAATTTAAAATATATATCAATATATACTTAGGGTACGTTTTCGTTTTATTTTTTTGTTTTTTAAATTTAAATCACAAACAAGAAAAATACATTTGAAAAGGAAAAACTTTTTCGGTTTCGAATTGAATCACTTACATAAGTTGTTTTGTTATTTTTTCCCGCAGAGTAAAACTCTCTGGTTGTTGGTTGTTTTCTTTTTTGTCATTTTATTATTTTTCTTTTTCTTATTAAACAAAAATTTAGATCTGATGAGATTATGTATTGGAACATTTTTTTGGATTTTATTCTATTTTTGATTTTTTTTCTTTAATCTACGTTAAGTATTAAATGGTTTTGTTTTTTTTCTGATGTTGTAATACAATCTTTTAAAAAAAAAGTTATTTTTATTAAGAAAAGTTACTATTAGTTGTTTAAATGAAGAGGGAAAAAATGGGGAAAATTATATTAATATTTATTGTATTTTTTTGTTGTTGTTTAAATATTTTTTTTACTAAATAAATTTTTTGTACTTTTTTTAAGATTTTTTTTAATCGGCATTTTTGAATATTTTTTTAAGTCTTTTTATATTTTTTTATGTTTTTTTTTGGGAGTTTTTTTACGTTTCTTCTTAGTTGTAGTTTTGTTTTTTTTTCTTTAAATGTAAACAAAAAGGAAAAACATACATTTAAACACAAACTATTACAATTTACCACTATAGAGAATTTTTGTTTTTCGTTTTGTTTTTTTTCGCTGATGGATGGAAGTTAGCTCTTCCATTTAACCATCTTTTGGTTGGCTAATTGGAAAACAAATAGTTATTTTAAATTTCTTTTCTTTTATCATATAATCGTCCGGAATAATATCCTGCCTCCTTGGGTTTAAGAGTTTTGTTTTGTAAATGTTGTTTCGCTGACTTCTTACCTTAGCCGGGGGAATATGATATTTTGTTTTTTTTTTTGTTTGCATTTTGCTTTCTTTCATTTTTGTATGACAACAAAACATGTACATGGTGCAAAAAAAAGGGAAAATACAGTACATACACATCCAATTCTAATAGCTGTAGATCCAAGTTATTAATTGGCATAGGTGTTGTTGGGTATGGAATAACTTCTGTGTTTATCCAGGCATGTGTGTGATTGTACTAACACTGCTCAAATATTGGAATAATGGGAGAAGTGGGCCAATCCTCTTCTTCTTCTGAACTAATACTTTCAGTTCTGGAAAGAAAGAAAAAAATCCAATTACTATTTATGTACAGATGAGTTCAGCCATAATTTTTATTTGAAATAAAGAAGTCTTTTTTGGAACTGTAAAACTGCTTTTAATAGATCTTTTTGAATCTGCAAGTTTTTGCCAAATGCATTCTATTCAGTTAATATTTTGAAATCGACAATTTTTTTCAAAGCTCAATACGTTAGATAGAGTTTAACACGGATAATCAACAATAAGAAACCAATTTTCAACAGCGGTACAAATAAAAACAGAATTTTTGGTGTCAAGTGAAACTGAAATTGGTGTGCATCAGTGTCTTGAAGGCTTACAAAATATTTATAATATTTAGTAAAACGAGAGACAGTACGATACCTCGGTATCAAGTCACTGACAACAAAGATGCATTCCATAACACAGCTATTGAAGCACTTCACCAATACAAAAATAGACAATTGTCAATACTAAAAACGTTAAACAGATAGGTTACTGACGTTCATAATTAGGAGGTTATGACGCCACTAAAAATCTACAAACATGCACTTCTGCAGGTTTGTTTCGGAACAATAAAATTAGTTCTGTAAACACTGCATAAGATTGCCCAAATGATGGACAAAAACCAAATAACGTCCCCACGCATTTGTAAAAATTATCGAAGGCAACGTTCCAGGCGACCAAATAAATTTAATGGGATGGTCGTCTTCACACTGTTGGCATAGAACAGCTGGACAAGAACAATTACAGCCAAACATACAAAATACAGTACTCCATTACCGTCTCACCACTGTTGCAAGGTTTTCGATATATGGCTTACTGTTACCTTGAAGTTTTATTGGATGAAGAAAAATGATCTGTTTTTGCAGTACTACAAATTGCGCAAATACCATTTTGTTTTAGTTGTAAGAACAATTAATAGAGTTTTGCTTTTCAATGACACAATACACATAGCCGCAGAGCTATTTGCTTATCCCTTGTCCGAACAAAAATTGTGAAAAAATGGCAGCCTTTTAAGAGAATTGTACCAATTCTATTCATACGACTATATACCCTAGTCTAGTTATAAAGAGTGATACAAATAAAAACTTATGCCAAGTGAAAACGCGCTGATATGTTTAAAAACAAATTTATACTTTTTATTTGTCAAATCTCTTGCTACAAGTTATGGAAGACTTCATTCGAAATGGCCGCCATTTGCCTTAAAGCACGACCTGAGACGTATTCACCAATCGCATTACGGACCTCATTCATCAGAAAGTTGTCGACAACGCGAACAAGGGCTCGCTTCAAAGACTCAATATTTCGGTGATGAGTAGAACAGGCCATCCCCTCTAAAACGAACCCCAATTTTTAATCCAAAGTAGACGTGTAAATACCAAACTAGAAGTGTATGAGGTGACTACTACGTTTTTGTTTTTACTGCTATAGCCATGCAATCAGCTGACATCACACAAATACAACGCAACGGTTATTACTTATTTTCGTGTTGTGTTGTTTGTGAGTCACATAATGTGCGTTACTTTGTGTTCTTATTTCGCGAAGCAGAAGAATCGTACTGAATACGAAAAATACCCACTGAGTGAGTGAATACTCGGATAAGTAGATACTTAATTACTTTCATGTATTCGGTACTCTGTAACGAGTGAGTACTTTTTCCTACAGCACCAATCCAAAGAGCCGAACTACCAGTTGGTCGGTGATATGAAGTCGGGTAAATTTTTTTTTTCGTCTTTTGGGCTGGAGCAGAGTCTTGTTAAAATGTCCAGTGCTTGTTTGCAAACATTGTTCGGTTTAGCGGCTTAACGACGTCTTTCAAAACAGTGGTTTGGTAAAATTTCGCTGAAGTCTTGGCTCGTTCTTCACAAAAATGGAGGTTGGTTATGCCATCGTAGCCCATACCCCACCACACCATAACATTATATTTGCGGAGTGGTGGCCTCTTTCAACCCTTGGAATATGTTCTGAAGCTTCTTTTGATGAGCATACACTCGACCATTTTGCTTATTAAAAATTTCTTGGAAGGTAAAAATTTTCTCGTCGGTAAACAGAATTTATCTGTGAACATTTTTAGCGTTAAGAGAGCTTTTGCTTTTTACGTTTTCGCTTCAATGCGACTGTTAGCAGGTGTTCAGTGTGTCTTTCGTAGACACTTAGTTCCAAGTCGTCTTTGATGATGCGAGACATGGATTTTTTCCAAATATATAGTTTCCGCGACAAGATCTTCTGCTTTCTCTCAGTGGTTTGTCTGATTCGAGCCTGCACGACTTTGATGGTTCCCAGTGTCCTCACAGTCGGTTCTTTGACGGTCACGTATTCCACCAGTATCCTCAAATAATTTAATAGTACGATAAACAAAACAGAGAGTGATTGCAAGCGGTCGAAATTACACTTGAATAAGCCGATTACAACGACACCATTTTCGATGTAACCCCATTCCATGATTGTAAGCGACTAAAAACAATAATCTTTTCCGCGACAAAGAAGCTTAAAAGCAACGGATTTAATAACGGTTAACATAAAAAGAGTGCAACTAAATGGGAATGGGAAACATCGAAAATCGCACTCTTTGAACGCAATATTTCACTAATCATCAAACTGTCACTGTCAGTTTATTCAGTAAACTCAACATTTCATCATGGTAAAGTACACGAACGAGCTACGTCAGCAAATTATAAAAATTTTCTACCGAAATTCGGAGTCGGTGACTGCAACTTTAAGAGCGTTAACTTCAATTTTCGGTCGTAATTCTCGCCCTAGAAGACAGGCAATAACAAGTTTAGTGCAAAAATTTGACTCTACATATTCGTTGTGTGACGTTGTCGTGTCTGTGAGTCAACGGGTTGGTCGAAGTGTCGAAAATATCGCTGCCGTTCAGGCGTCCGTAGCAAACGATCCAAATCAGTCAATTCCACGGCGTTCTCAAGAATTGGGCATCGCTCAGACTATATTATGGCGTATTTTGCGTAAGGATCTTGGTTTACACCCATACAAGATCAAGCTGACTCAAGAATTGAAGCCGATTGACCATTTGTACGTTCTCCGATTAGGTTCTGGAGAAGATGCACCAAGATGATGAATTTCATCGCAAAATCATCTTCAGTGACGAAGCTAATTTTTGGCTCAATGGGTTCGTCAATAAGCAAAATATGCGTTATTGGTCGGGTGAAAATCCACATGTGCTTCATGAATCACCACTTCTTCCACAAAAGTAACTGTTTGGTTTGCATGCCGGCGGCGTTACTGGGCCATATTTTTTCGTCGACGATAACGATCGTCACATTACTGTGAATGGTCAGCGTTATCGCGCCATGATCACCGATTATTTTTGGCCCGAATTGGAAGATATGGACTTGGACGACATGTGGTTTCAACAGGATGGTGCCACAAGCCACACAGCATACGCTACAATCAATTTATTGAAGAGGAAGTATGGTGAGCGTGTTATCTCAAGAAATGGGCCAGTCGATTGGCTGCCTCTTTCGTGCGATTTAACGCCGCTTGACTATTTTCTGTGGGGCTACGTTAAGTCATTGGTTTATGCCAACACGCCGACGACGTTCGAAGAGCTCAGAGCCAACATTGAACGCGAAATAGCGGCCGTTTCGGCCGAAATGTGTGGCAGAGTTGTTGAAAACTGGGTCCAACGAATCGACCGCTGCAAACGTGCCCGCGGTGGCCATATGAACGAAGTCGAGTTCCATTCATAAATGTTTTGATTGTACTTCAAGCAGATAATAAAGTTTTTGAAATATCTCAAATGGTTTGCGTTTTATTTAAAAAAAAGGTCCTTATTGGAAAACCCTATCGTTAGACTTTACAAATGGTTGTTGATTCTGTTTGGAATTATTCGTAATTTTTTGTATTGTAAGATTGCTGTCAAAGCCACGCAATGTCGAATCAGACAAAAATCGATGTAAAAACACAATATCTGAAACTTCTAAGAAAAGGAAGCCCACTGACAAATTATGTTTATTGATGAAAAAAACTGCACCGTCGATGGTTCTGTCAATAATTAAAACGAATAAGTGAATGTGGGGGTCATCAAGAGAAGCATTGCGTTATCGAGCTTCATTTTCTGGTGAAGAGTCAAAACTTCATAATAATAACTTATTCTCATTAGGTATTCTTCCATTGTTTATTACTAAACCAGGTATGTATGCGGTTAACGCAAAAGGAAATGTTATGATTAATAATCTGCAGTTTCATTTATTTGGAATTAATACGTTTAACTCAGCATAGTCCAAATGTAGCTTATGTTAATAATGAAGACTTGACTACTACTGTTAAAGAAATCATTTCTTTTTAAAAACAGCAAACCATAATTATTGTGATAAACAATATGGCCAGCCAAAAAGTCAAATGTTTATCTTAAATCACGGATATTTTTGCCATCTATTGCCTTTGGTAACAAAGTGCAAAACATCCGTTTGAGAGATTGTCCCACGTATGCTTCCAAAAATAAGCACAAAAACAAACGAATAAACAACAACTTATTGTTATTTTTATCAATATAATTGCAATTATTTTTAACAAAAGTAAGAAAGATAATAAAGACAAGCCTCTCACCAGCCCAGACCCACCTCAAGCAAAACCATTATATTATAAACGAGCAAAAAAATTTTGTAAAATAAATTCGCATGACTGTTAAATTGTTTTCCAAGAAAAAAAGAAATAAATAAGAAAAACAACAAGTCAACTTGCCGTCCACATAATAATAAGAAATAAACAAAATAAATACACATGCACGCGCTAGCTTGATTTCTAAAAATAACGAATAAGCTATTGCTCGCAGATCGACTTAAGGGGGCTACGCGAAAACAAAGTTCTGCCATTCGCTATGTTAATTGGATTAAATTTACATAACTGTGCGTTGGATTCTACAGTAAACAAATACATGTGTATATACATATGTTATATATAAGGAAGAATACCTACATATGTGCTGGTAGGTGTGTAAAAAAAAAATAAATAAAGTAGAAATCATTTTATTTTGAAAAACAAATTTATGTCAACGGTCACTACGAGAAGAGACATCTTGTTTGTATACGACGAGCAGAACCGTTCTAATCAATGATTTGATTATTTTCTCTGTTCGAACTGGTTTGATTAAAAACTTGGTTTTATCGCACAAATCAAAGGCCATCTGTCTTGAAAGGAGGACACACATAGACAATGTTAATTGGAGACAGCTTGTTGTTATGTTTTCTAAACTTTATAGACTGCAAAACTAGCAGAACTAACAAAAAAATCTTTCTTTTAAAGGATTCCATTTGAAATCTTATCTAAAATAAATAAAAATTCAAAGTATGTATATGTTTTCTTTATAAAATTGGTGGCAATGTTTATGAGCTTCATAAACAACGCCCAACAATATTTTAAGCTAAAATATTATCGAATACGTGCTTTCTGCGTATAATGGATAGTGGAATAGTTTTAGTCAAATAAAATTAGTAAACAGTTTAATAGAGCTATGGGTTTTTTTTTTGCTAACTTTTCGAGGCATTCTTAATGAAAATTTGTTTCTTCTACGTCAAAGTCCCTTGAGGCCAATTAGCTTTTGCACGCATAGAAAAAGAAACAAAGTTGTGCTGCTAAGAGCAGTATATACTTCCATGATTTGGAGCCATAATTAATTATGACATTATCGCGGGCGTCGACACTTCATCGAGATGGAGAAAGTAGTTATGTCTTGCCAGCAATCTTAATTGACCTATTTCACATTAACAAACAAAATTATGTAAAAATTCCAGGCAATAATTAGCAGTTTTAGTTAAAGAAGCATACGAACGGGTAAAGCATACCGGAGGCATCTCTTGGGGATTTTCCCTAGATTGTTGCCCTGTTTCCTAAAAATGAGATTAGACGATGGCCTACAACTTACTATTATACGACATCTAATTAAATCTACAGAAGAAAAGGAGTCCTCAAATAAACAGCAGTCAGTAGAAAAGTAACTAATTGAATGAAGATTTGTTGCCTGTCCTGTGCAGGGTTATTCCTGATTATAAGTATTTGTTTCTTTAAATAAATCACACAATTTCATCCAATCTTCTGAAACCTTAATTTCAATATTTTCCTCTGGATTTATTCCAGGGCGTTATTCTTTTATTTATTTTTTTTTTGTTTTTGATGACTTTTCGCTGTTTCTAGCTGCAACTCGCCATTCAAATACTTGAACGTCTTCCAATTACCCGGAACATTACCCGGAACAGACACGAGTCTCCATGTGGTGTTAAATCGCATAAGCTTTGAAGCCTATGACGTCTCCAAAATCTGAGATTATGCGGCAACTAAATATTTTCAGCAAAATTCTGTCGATTAACGTCTAACACCATTCTGTTCGAAACACATATCGTCCAAATTAAAACCTTCGATTTTACGCCAAAAATAATCGTTTATTTTGCCATAATACACGGGTCATTGACCGTAACTGTTTCACCTTCATCGTTTCGAAAAAAGGGACTTCTCCTTAAACACATCAAACAATGAATTTTTGTGAATTTAATTGAATCAGTCTAGGAGGACTGTCTTCGAAAAGTTAGCATTAAATGCCTCCTTTTACAGTACACAATCTGAGCGAGTTATTCACTTTCCATGCTCTCAAGGCTTGAGTTATTGTGTTTGTTAACATACATCGTGTATGAAAAATTCGCAATGGAAATCCGTATGAATGTAAACGTCTTGGGTGAATTCCATTTTAGCTCTTGCAGCACATTTTCAGTAATGCCCAGATCTTACTTTTTTCGCTGTCACTAAATCAAATTGTTTGCTGTGTTGCTCGGTTACATCAGCCATAATCAGCACATTGATTATGGTGCATAGTTATTATGGAATTGTTAATTTAGTTAACAACTTTTACGCGTTGCGCTTTCACCTCCAAGTTAAAGTTACTGCCTACCAGATCTGGGCGGTTCTGTAAAACGTCGGGTAACAGCAGCCACTGACGTACATCTCCAAAAGGTGTCAAAAACCCAAAATGAACTTGGAAATGGTACTGTGTATACCTAATTCAAACCAAGAAGATCCCTATAAATCCCTAGTCATTTAGAACAGGGGATCAAGAAAATCAAGTCAATTGATATAGACTTTTTAATGGATAGCTCTTATTAAAGCTACATATTTTATTATGGTTAAGGTAGTTGAAATTAGTAAAACAAGCTGGATCAACTAAATTGTAAGCTCAACAAAACGCTTTGACAGATTTAAGTAAAGATATCAAAGCAAGATCTTAAACTTTTTAAAATCTTTACAAGGCCAAGGATAGGTACTATGTTTTGACACTGGACAGAACCTACCAACGGTCCTTCTCTAATGAGAAGACAAACACAAGCTCTTACAGAAAACCCAACAGAATAATTGTAAAGGGTCCGCCATCTAACGTTTTTTTTTTCAACTAGTGCTTATTTCGTGAATGGTAACACTTAGCTCATGTCTGATTTGACAGATAATTAGTTTTATCCTTCCGGATGGAAAATAATTTCATTCAAATGGCTGCCTCGGCTGGCCATGCAGTAGCCTACACGATCGGTCCAATTTTTAAGCACATTATCGATTGTGTGCAGTTGTATTTTACCAATGGCTTCACGAATATTGTCCTTTAAAGAGTCAATTGTCTCTGGCTTATCGGCGTAACACTTATCTTTTACGGCACCCCACAAATAATAGCCCAACGGTATCAAATCGCAGCTCCGAGGTGGCCAAACGACATCAGCTCTGCGGCTAATAATGCGATCTTCAAAAACAGGGCGCAAAACATCGAGTGTAGCTTCGGCTGTGTGGCACGTAGCGCCGTCCTGTTGAAACCAAATGTTGCCAATATCCTCCTCTTCAATTTTTGTGAACATTTATCATATTTTGAATCTGGAACGGTTAAATGTCCTTCCTAATAATAGAATACAATTGTTGATGATTTGTGGCAGGATATGTGTCCTTAATTCGTGCTTTCAGAAATAAAGAAGTCTCTCGATAGAATCAACTTTAACTTCAAATCTCAAAAAGAGCAAATAGTAGTTCGGTTAATATATTGATTCGCCCAGTATCAAGGCAGGCATGTCACGCACATTATCTACTGCGAGTCCACAGTTGCTTGTTTATTCAACTGATGAACTGAATAAGTGCAGACATTTACATTTTATTCACAAATGTACCGCTGCGGTGTCAGTTTATTTATAAATGCAAACAATTTACATCAATCGAAAGCTGAATCAAAATTTATGTAAACGAAATTCGACGTAAGTCGACCAAAATTAAGCGAATCCGCAATTACTGATTCTGCCGCAGATTTGTGGATGATGATGTTACAGTTCAGAGCAGTTCATTGATTAAGAGGCATTCGTCCATTGTCAGAAAATCCTCCGAGGGAGAGTACTTGAAGCATAAACAACGTGTAAACATTTTAACTTGACTGAGAACCAGGCCACAAACTCCATATGTACATACATATATAAATTTCCGTATGGTCTACAAAGCATCTATACTATAAATAGCCATAAGATCACAGGTCAGTAAATAATTATACCTATCACTCCAAAAGCTTACATCCCTCAATCATTCATTTTGTTTACTTTGACGCATTAAATGACCTCTAGATATCAAGAAACCCACGCAGACTATATTAATCATATGTACTCGTAGTTGTATATTATGAAAGACCTAAACTTGCTTTGAATAACAAGTTTAAAATAATCAAGTTATGCAAAAGTGATCTATAAAACATCAGAACAATCCTGCCTAGGAGGTCAAAGTGGCGGTGATTCCATCGATAAACGATGTAAAATAAAGTCTTTTCCCTACAATAGGAAAACAAAAAAACTAATCTCGGTATTCTCCGTGGATTACTATTAGATGCAAAACAATTTGACAAAAAGGGAGATATACGCGCGCAAAATAACAGCCAACTTTGCTTATCAATAAACAACTTTACCTACATCCACGAATTAAAAACAAAATTTAAGACTAAACAATGAGAACTCAATCATTCACGAAATTTTCAATGTCTTTCACTTATCTGAAACGTTTTATAGTATTTTTTTTTCTTAAATAAATACAAGAATTCCCGACTCATTGTTGGAGCAAGAGTTCATTGCTATCAAGCGCAAATGATCACATGATACGTGTACATATCTATCAGCACAAAAACAACACTGGATGCGCAATTAATTTCCTTTCTTCTAATTTTAATCAGCAGTAGAAGTCACTATCGGTAAATGTCAGTAGCCACGCGCGATATTTATGTTATGACCTGGCCATGGTCTTGTTCCACTATTAATTCTAAGTGTGGAGCACAGAACTCATAAAACTAAGGCTAGACTCCAACTACTTTCAGCTTTACATAATTCGTAACCAATCAGTTATAATAAAAGCAAAAGCCAGTGTCTAAAATGTTTAAACAACGATGTTAATGACACTAAAAAACAAAAATAGACAAAAACAACACTGTAACCGTGAAATAACCGAAAACTGTTTTGAAAATGAAAACATCGAAAGTGATTTGGCTCTGATGTAATTAGTTGTTGAAGTCATTACTAATTTAGATGTTACTGTTTACAATTGATTCACCTTTAAATATGCTTAACCAGCGAAATATGATACATCGTAATTTATGGTATTCATGCGGAACTTTTGTGTCTTTTAGCATGCGATAGATAGCCTTAGTATATCGGGTGGATCGAGGCGTTGCTAATTATACGAATGAACAAAAATGACAAATGATTTAAGCATGATCAGTAAATAAATACAACCTGAATTATGATTAATGAATCTCAATTAAATAAAATTATATAGTTTGGGTTTAACTACCTATCGATCAAGACTTATTTATTATGTGAAGCTAGATTTTTCGCTTGTGCGAAAGAAAATATTGAAATTGTGATAATCATAAAATAGCATGTGGTAATTATCCATGGAGCAACACACTTGATAAATGCACTCCTCGAATTTGTTGTCACATTTGCGTTCTTTCGACAAACTTCTCAATCACGGTTTGGAATAGATGTAGCTGAATTTCAGTGCTAATCTTCTCCTACAAGGCTTAGGTGATCGTGACCTAAACAATAAGTCTTAAAACGTTAAATCCGTGGATCCCTCAAACTGGAGATTATATAGCCATAGAACACCTTGTGCAATAATTCTATTGTTTCACGTGATGTGTGGCATGTGTATGGTTGTACTGCTGGTAGAACCATATTTCTAACGATGAATTCAGCCAAAATCCACACCAACTAGGATGCGTTTCCTTCCCATTTTCATTCACATGTTGCAGTTCAATGTGAACGAATTGAGGAATTCTCTTCGCTGCAGTATGGTCTGGCTGTAGGCTTGAATTATTTGAGTCAGCTGTATTTTTTAGGCATGAAGTTTCAAATGCCATGCATAGAACTTCTTGAATTGTTCAATTCTTGACTAAAACGTCAATATACTTTTGGCTCGTGATGTTTTCTGCTGAAAAGTATTGATGAATACGTGTCGACGCTCTAACATCAGTAATCCACCCGCTCTTTCCATAGTTGATACACTTGGAAAATCGAATGGCTGCTGTTATTATTTGATGGTTAAAGAACAACATTAAAAATGTAAGTCAAATTTTCCGTTTTTTTATGGTTAACAAACACATAACCATAACCAGCGCTAGCAGGTTCTTCTTCAAGATAAGACCAACACTTTCCTGTGCTTGTAAGCAATGGTTTCTACAAATTCTGCTCAAGGCTGGAAGCCTTTTCATATCAACAAAAAAAAAAAAAAAAAAAAACAGTAGGTAACCATGATCCTGTACCACCCAACAGGAATACTGCTAAAATAATATTTAAATTGTTACTCCTTTACTGAGATTGTAAAATGGTATATTTTAAAAGGATTTGCTAACAAACATTTGTTTTAAATAGAACACCGAGCTTTTTTAAAGAGACAGCATCCTCATTTTCTTTATACCAACAAGATTACTGGTAATAGTCAGTCTCTCATCCCTGGAAAAAAACACCCATTGCTGATCTCATATTATCAAGTTTTATGTCGCTTTTAAAAAATGTTCACATTGGCCGTCAAGTAATCATGAAGGTCCCAATCTTGAAAATCTTCGAAATTTTAAAAAGAAATGGATTTCACCTGTTTCTAAGCGAGCAATCAGATTATTGTGACATCGTGTTCGGTCCGATTCAACCAAGGGAATCAAATATAAGATCCAATACTCCGTCCCTAGCTCGATTTTCGCTCTCAGATTGTTAAGATTAACATTTCAAAGTGATTTATCACATTGTGGGGCAAGACTAGGCTGAACGGTCAGTTGTCAATGGACTATCCTCAAGTATGCAACCAATAAACGAGCATCTTATGTACATATACTTCTATCCTATACAATGTAAAACGTATTATAGGGCAAAAGTCTCGAGGAACCAAAGAACTAAAATCACGAAACTAATACATCACTGACCCCATCAAGCATTTTACAGTCGAAAAAACTTTGTAATATGAGAAAAAAATTTAAAATAACTCACCTCGATCGGCAGCCGTCGTCGATGTTGTTCGAAATTCCTTCTTCGATGGTGGGCAGGTCCGATGAGAAGCGATTGGTTGGTCGTAGTACACGTAATGTGCGGCTAGACAATTTCCATACCAATCGTTGCTTATACGGTTGTTTATTTTGACCATTGTAGTGCGACAAAATTCCAGAGGCAATACTGAAACCACAAGTAAATACCCGATCGGGAATCTATTACACAAACACAAAAAAAAAATTAAACTTGAAATCCTCTTACGTATATAGTCAGTGTGTTGTAACAACTTACCCTCATAAACTGCTGCAAGAACAGAATATAATCAAAGACATGCTTTAATTCGGGACTACCCTTGGTGTAGGATTCTTTAATATGGAAATCCAAATGCAAACAAATTAAGACCAGTGCCAAAGTTGATGGTGAAATGACAGTGGTCTTAACATCACACAATAAATTCTCCAAACGATTCTCCAACTCTTGTAATTTGATTAGTTGAGTGTAGAATTTAAAGAATTCGGGATTAAGCTCCTTGGCCATGTTGCGGAAGAGTGCATAGTACATGCGTAAGAAATTTACCGCAGTAATGGGTGCATGATCCATTTGTACGCCCAATTTGTTGGCAATAACTCCCGCCATACGTTCCAAGTCACCAGCTGTGCAACCGCACTAGAAAAATGTGTTGGAAAAGAGAAATTCGCGATTAATATTAATCACAGCACAGGTGAAGTAAATGAAAATGGCATAGATTGTGGATATGTATGGAAAAGACTCGTTTCTTGCTCATCCAACCCTGACTGATGCAAATAAAACACACAAAAAAAAAAAACAGCATAGAGTACAGGGAATACATAACGTACTTGAGATATTGTCACCAGATCCTCGGCAGGAATTGGTTTTAATCCATACTGTTTGATCGCCAAGTGAAAAGATGCCACACTCATGCAAGCCATATGTTTCGGTTTCACTGCCATACGATCCAGAAATCTGTCGACTAAGCTCATGGATGAAAAGAGGACATCTGACGGCAGCTCATACCACATTTTAAGGCATCGTAAAACATATGCCGAGCCATCACGTCCACCTGTTGTTACTTCGCGCTATACAAATGCAAATGCAAAAAATAAAAAAGCAAATACATGGTAAAAAGAAGAAAGTTGTTAAGTGTGAGTTATTTTGAACTTACCCTTGATTCCTTGGGCAATAGCAGTACAGTGTGGTATTTATCCTGTAGAGCATCATATTCCTTAAGGGCATTGAATAACTCCTCCGAAGTCATGGCATGGAGTTCGTTTTCCAAAATTTCACGTTGCTCTTGTTGGATTTTTGATGTCGAACTAGTCGACGATGATGTGGATGATGTTGATGATGAAGATGACGATTTTTTTGTGGATGATGTTGATTTAACTGTAGATGATGATGTAGATTTCTTGCCATTGTGTTCTTTTCCATTGTCCGTTAACGAAGGCCCCATTGGTTGTTGGTGTTGCTGCTCAACTAAATTATTCTCATGTTGATATTGTTGAACTCCAGCAGCACCCGGTGTTCCAAGCCGGCCCCCGTTTGGCAACATCCACTCATCATCATCGCCGCTGCTGCTGCCATTTACTGCTGCCGCCGCCGTCGTTGCTAACATACCATTTGATTGCTGAGACAACATCATTTGATAATGACGCGATCCTTCTGAATCTAATGTAGCTTGACAAGACGCTGTAGACGACATCATCGATGACTGCTGCTGCTCCTGCTGCTGCTGTTCCATCAACAACTGCTGTTGGTGTTGGTGGTACCTAAACTCTTCCTCGCTATTACAAGTGTAATTGTGATGAGCAAAGAATTGTTGTTGCTGTTGTTGTTGATAATGCTGTTGTTGCTGTTGGTGGTATTGCTCTTCTTGTTGTAGATTTAATGACAAACCACTATCAACGACGGCGAAATTGGCGGCAGCAGAGTAGCGCACAGGGACAGACATTGTGAGGGCTGGCCTAGTACCTGTGATTTTAGTTATAAATATTTTTTTTCTTTTATGTGTTGGTTGGTTTTTATCACTTTTTTTTTCTTTTTTTTTAGTTACGTTTCAAAGCAGAAAAGCCAATTGAAACGAGAAAAATCTCTAAGCAAGTCTTTTATAAAGCTTCGCTTACAAATTTTTTTTTCTTATGGAAAAAATTCAAACTTAAATGAAAAACAATTGCAAGAAGAAGACAAAAGTGTGCTCTGACAAAGAAGCAAAATGTAATGTAGAAGAAAGTGTTAAACCAAACCAAAGTAATTTTTTTTAATCTTTGTTTGCTACTTGTTTTGTACACATTGGTCGGATAGACTCAGAGAAGATACAGTACAAAATCAAAGTTGAGTACTATCTAGGCTCTGTTAATTTTTGCATCTACCAACCTTAGTACAATTCTTTTGATTGTTATCTCAAAAACAATTTGCAAACAAAAACAATGTGGCCCTGTGTACGCTGCACGTTGTACGTTTTTTTCTTTTAATTATGATTATTACGGTACAAATTGGTTTAGAAGCGTCAATCAAAGCTTTTGCTAATAAACCTTAGTACGTCTACTAACTTATGTGATTAGCTGGATGTTTAGTACTTATTTTTTTTTTACTGAGCAACACAACTGATTACTTATGTTGCTGGGTAGCGCAATAAAAATGCTTATATCCTTTTTTTTATTTTTTTTTAGAAATGTCTAACTTACGATCTGTAAAAGCTGAAGGGAGGAAGATAAATGATTAAATTAAATTTATACATGAAAGCAAAATTAAAGTCAGTAAATTTTATGTACGAGTATTTGCATAACATGTGCAAAGTCACGTCGTCGTTGATCGAGGAACAAAGAGACAACGATCTACTTTGTTTCGATGTTCAAATACTGTTTTTAGTGTAGTTGTAGTGTTTCGACTCTTGAGACTAAATAAAAAAAAAATAAACAGGAAAATAAAAAACCGTCTACGGGTAGAGTTTGGCAGAGGTGAACCTTAAACTTCATGCTAAATCGTATGCGGTGACGTTATTATGACCACAGAGCAGAAAGTGGAACGGAAAACAAAAATTGTATTTCAAATGGATTCAGAATTACACAGGTCGTCACCTTTGTTGTGGATTTAAATTTACATTTAGTTTGTAGTTTGTTGAGGTATTACAAAGGCCAATGATCTTTGTGGGTTTTGGAGTGTGAATCTTGGGTGTTGTTATACGAGTAGATGTCAATGGATCATATGAAATGTTGCGTATGGCAGCCAGTTACCGCCGAAACTCTTCGCCTCCCATTTCGAATCTTTAAATAAAACGTAAATACAGACATATCTGCATTTGCATAGTCGTGCTATGCCATGTGTGATAATAGTACGCTCTGGACTGAGCTGTCTCAATACTGAACAGATCGTAGCAAGCAGATGCATTTAGACGCGTCTGTAGTTCCAAACAGATAATGTACGCAGGTCTTATCCGGGATATTTTTAGATATCACATTTGTTTCCATATGCATGTGTGCATATAGTTTTTGACTGATGTTCCAGAAGCCATTTAATGATCAATCATGACACAACTTAAGTGACATTTCCGTAAACTGAATAAAAATAATATAATCTGAAGGCGCAAGATTCGGGTGTGGATGAAGGCCCAGTTTTCCAACTAACTCTTCTATTTTCTGTGCACAGGCAGACAGAAGGATCTACGATTTTTTATTGTCGACTTTTTTCAGAGGCAGTTTTTACTTTGGGAAATTACCCAGTGCCTGTCTAATATGATGGTGAAGTCAGAATTTGTTTTTCCTGTTTTTTGGTGTTTGACTAAACCGGATCACGGCTGCCGTGGTTGTGCACCTGGTTTTTGATCTGTACCTGCTATCATCTTAAACCTCGTACAAATCGAATAGCCATATCAGAAAAGTGTAAACTGAGATTAGGGTCCGTTACCACCTAATTTATTCGATGTGCAAAGAGGGTGAATGGAGACAAAGGCATAACTGCGGAGCAAACTCTGTGAGCTTTATCTTGACGTGGATGGATGAAAGTTAAAAAGTTAGGATATAAAAATACATCCACTCTGCCACTTCAAGCCAATGTACAACAAAACTCCAACCAAACAGGTCTGTAAATTTCAGATCTTAGATCAGACCGTAGATAGAAAGACTCAACCTCCAGCTGCGCTGCGGAAGTTATCAGAGGACTGGAATTAGATTGCGTTTAAGACACAGACATTCAATGATTTTAAAGTTCATTCAGTAAGACATATTGACCGAATGTATTTGCTTGATCTTGCATCATGATTCCATATTGTAAGCTGAACAGACTTATAAATCCAATATGTTGTGTGCGTTAACTTTTACGTATGGATAAACATTTCATTCCACCACTTACTAAGAACCCTTGATACCGAAGGTTCATCAGCCGTTTCCAGATAATTGATTTAGCTGATTGAGAAGTTCTGCAGAGGAGCGAGTTAAAGCTATCTATCACCCACGAACTGAGTAGCGAACAATTTTATATTCTCCACTGACAGCAGCATGACCAAAACCTATGGGGTGAGCTGATTAAAAATGAAACGAAATACCTAATAAAACTAAAAAAGAGGAAGGATTGCTTAGCGATCACTACTCAAGCTTTTTGCCAACATGAGAATCCTACTATAGAAGAACACTATGTAACGATCGCAACTACTTAAAGCTTAGGGGTGGGCGTGTTGTAGTGGTACTAGCAATCGCTTCTCACTCTGAGGGTCCAAGGTTCGAATCCTGCCCATGGCAAGTTAGTTTTTCATTTGTGTAATTGGAACTCAGACAGAAAAATTCTGCGTGTGAAGGCATAACACTGACACGTAGATTTGGCTGTTGTAGAGTTTCAAGCACAGAAAAAAATACTGTGAATTATACCTCGAATCACTCTGAGTGAAGAAAAAACTCTCCGTCCTATTCGGACTCCCCGAAACCTAATACACCTGAGTTTCAAACCACTACTAAACAATTTTCCTTTCTCCTCCTTATACCTTTCCGCCCGCGCCCTGGCAACATTAAAAGGGTATCTAACCCCTTAGGCGCGCGTAAATTATAAAAAAAAAAGCTGGATTACTGAAAAACGATCACGATCTCAATATATAACTCCAGTCTGTGTAAACAATTGCTGGCCATTTAAAGAATTGAAAAGAAGCTTGATAGTGCTTCTTAGAAGCATATTAGAAACGTCTTTCAAAGAACATTGCCAAAAAAACGAGAAGTAAACACCCCACAGAAGTTGCTAGATTTTGCAAGACCAATCTATTCACCACTGATCTTGACGATTTTATTCTTTATTTTTGAACAGAAGTCAAATAAATGAATTGATGGCTTGAAAATGGGAATGGAAATAGATTTACCCAATGCTGAACTGGTCTGTGTAAAAACCAATATCAAGCGGAAAGTGTGTATCTTACATGACCAATTCCAAACGTCGTACATATGTACATATGTCGAAATGATTTAATTTATGCTGTACACAATGGACCATAGGGTTTATATCTCAAAATCGAAGATTATTTTAAACTCTCATCAAATAAAAGAAACAAGACAAAAGTATACGTTCTTGAAAGCATAGACCGTTACAGTAGCATAAGTTGGAGAAAAACAAGCACATCAACAGCGCAAACGAAAATAGACAAAGATCTAAACAGTCTTTCAATTGCAATACGAGTATTATAAACAATGATTTCCATTAAAAATGCCCTACACAGTTTCCAAGCCATATGTAGTGAAATCCAGCAACAAAAGAACAGCGATTTGTATATGTTTAGAGTACTCTATATATGAAAAAAACAAAACTACTTTTTTCTCACACTACCACCCGTTTAGCTAAACAAAACATAAACTTCTCTTTCATCAGCACTGCTTGCATAAAATATCGTTACTTACAACGGGCGCTAAAAAAAACGCTATTATTGAGGAAATGCCCTGGGAAGAACGCTAAATAAAACAGCAAATCCAAAAGAGAAGATACGAGGCGAAGTACTCTAAGCAACTCATTTCAATACGAACTAGGTGTACTCTAATTTAGTATTCAGTGATACGAGTACATATGTAATTGTATCACGTCTTGCTCGCATGGCACATGTTCAACAGTAGTTCATGTTCGGGTATTATGATAGATACGATTTTTCATGTTCTTCTCTTCCCCGTCATCGTCTTTTAGATCATCTGCAGTAATGCCTGAGTGAAATAAAAAAAATAAAACAACAAACGAAATGGATCACCATTTATCAGATTCTCGTATATATATATCCTATAGCAAGCCTAGTGCAATCCAATCCGCACGGTCGTCATCGTGGTCTACGACGATGTAAGTCACTTGTAATTAGTTGTTTGAAATATTACACTCCATGCAGTGCAATGTAATGGATTGGATTAATGATGGATTTGAGCGTCACAGGTGTGAGTTGAATAAAAAAGATGTCGATGGAAATGAATCTCTGAACAAATAAAAACAACATTTCAAGGTGAATTAGGAGGAAGCAATCGATTTCCAAAACCTGAATAGAGGTTTTCAATTTAAATCTAAATTCATCGAACTCTCTCATGTATGGACCTTATGAATCACTTTCAAACAAAGGCAAACATAGAATTTTAGTCTCATGACTAAATCAGATAAACTTTAAAGACTTATCAGTATTCGTACTCCCAAAGATAGTAACGAAGCCAAATCGACATGGATATGACTAAAAGTTTAGGGCTTTCTTTTCCTAAAATAAATTTCCCGGAATACAGACGCCAAACCTACTTGTTTATTTACTATTTTCTGCGATTTGTACCTTTTTTTTTTTTTAAGGAAAGAAATGTGATACAAAAGTAATAAGCCATGAGCCAATACCAGTCCAAACATCAGTCGTCTCTTAAAACAACAAAGCAATTCACTTCAATGTCAGACTCAATCTTAGTACACACACACACACACACACACACGCATACTTAATACCATATTTAATAACGCTGATACCCATTGGCTGTTACAAATCCTGCTGGTAGCGGAAGAAACATATAGAAGACGACCTATTGTATTCGACAAGTTATACACAATAAAACCTGAGCTTACTGTTGGTTGTCGGTCGGTCGATTGTATGTATGTGGGCATTATGTATGTTTTGAAATTGAAAACTTGTTGTTGAAATCGATGAGTGACTATAAAATTGCTGACCTTCAGACGCACGCACTTGTGAGTATTAAAAAAAATTACACGTTTTAATAGACGTAGCTAGGTACATATGAACATGGCATAAACATAACGGTGTACTACACCTCAAAGTGCAAAAGCTTTCTCCTTCATATAGTTTATTAACATTTTCCCCATGTCTCAGGGACTTGTTAAACAATTGTGACAACTAAGATAAATAAACTTTATAAACTGGCCATGAGAAGTACTACACTTAACGAAGCTCATCCCGAGCGCAATATACAACAGTTAAACAGAGGAAACTCTGCCGTCACTATCGACCATCGGAGGCACCATTTCTTAATTTTATTATTTTGGTTTTTGCTTTAAGGCCATATTAACATGCGGAAAAGAAATTTTTTTTTGCGAACATACCAAACAGGGCGGCTACAGCGCATAGAAAACAATTGGTAAACCTCTGCCCAAGTTGAGCGTACTTTATACGAGTAAAAGACACACCACAAGTCTTTGGAACAACCATATAATAAATATGTATTTAAACCTGTCCCATCAACATCAAGACTTTTATAGATGAGAAGTAGAAGTAGGTAAAACAAATCGCAAACTGGAGAAGAAATAATGCAAAGAAAAAAAGGTAAAGTATGTCATATTTGTATTTCGAATCATTTCGTCACGTAGTTGTTGATTTTTTGTTATCGACTTGTCTTCTCTGAAGTAGTTTCTTTTCTGTTTTGTATTTGGCGAATCCGGAATCTCATTTGGATACTGGTTTCCTCATAAACAATATTTTGAGTTTGAGTCATTACGAATAGAGGATTTCCCTTTATGGCTTATATAAAGAAGGGCATACTGAACCATCACGAGTCTCGTATTTTGTTGCATGAGTTATTTACATTTAAACCACATGTCGTCTTTATAAAAAAAAAAAATAAATAAAAATTGAGAATCACTCGAAAAACCCTCCAATTTGGCTTTTCTCAAGAAAAAGGAAGCCTTTTTTCCAAGTAAGTCTTCAAATTAATTAAACCATGATTTTTTTTCATTGAAATCACAAGTCAAAATCGCGTAATTTGGATCATGGAAAAGCTGAATGACTTTGACGTCGATCCGAAAATAGAGTTAATTTGTTTCCATTTGAATGGTAAGGACTTAACTGATTCTCATCGCTTTATGAAGTTAACTAGGGACGAAACGCTTAACATAAGTTTATGGCTGATTGCATCATTTTTGGAGTAAAGAGTATTTCACTACTTCCAAATCGTAATCATCAGCCTCGTATAGTCTTTTAATACCTTTGTATGTTTCGCCACTGCTACATGGATAACAAAATTCATCGTTTTAGTCAGCCACTATGCTCTTTGAAGATTGCTGGATTTAATATTTAGATTGATTTGCAATCATCTACCAAAAAGGGAGACACTAAAAGTATTCTTCTTCTGCGCAAGTGTTCTTAGGAGAATCCCTGGTTATGAGGGTTCTGCCATAAAGTTCTTATTGCAATAGTTTTGGGTTTACAAATCAAGAAGACTTGTCTCCTAAAAATAAACTGGAAAGACACGCCTAACTTTTTTTTATCCTAATCATAATCTAGTCTTAAAAATCAAAACATCATACACCATGTGTTTAAAAATCAAACCTGCATGGAATCCAATTAGATTTTGCTAATTATGACTTTCAGTTTGTAAGTAGTCCGATCACTGATCTTAATTTTTGCATGTTTTATATGGTTTTCAACAACGGTCATTAGCACAGTAATTAACATTGATCTTGGAAACATTCTCCCTCAAGCAATCTTGGCACGATCGTTGATCTGAGAGTTTGCATGTCAAATTTTCTAGGAGATACAACGCCAAAAATCATCTAGGGAGTTTGTAACGTAGCAACGTATCAAATGATTGACATAGTTGATGGAAAGGATGATTACGATCTTTTACCTTTTGTCTGAGTGATTTTTGGCCATATAGGTATGTATTTCACCTCTTTAGAAGTTTTACGAGTAAATTCATTCCTACATATACATACTCGTATAACTGGTGAAAACGGGGATGTTGTCGAAAACTAACAGTTGTAGCGTATTCCATTTTGATCGAAAACCTGTTTATTGCTTTCACATTATTGCGTCTTATTTAACAATTAGGATGCAGACATTTGGATTGTTATTGTATTCAATATTCAATTACATCTTTATTAACTGCAGATGTATTGCCTCTTATATGTGAAACACATAAGGAGAGCAATGAACTACACAGTTCTCACCAGCTCAATCGTCTTGGCTCTTTATTGAAAAGGCAGACAACCTTTAGTGTTGCTTTCATTTGATTTATTTGCGCCTTTGCTCAATCAATTCCCTTCAAACACATTGCCTTTTCAGCCCTCTTCAAATGCAACTCAACCAATATTAATTGATAATGTCTTATACAACAAAAACAAAAAGAAGAGCAAAACGTTCGTCATAACCCACTCAATTGCTATAAGTCTATGAAAACACTTACAATTCCTGATCTAGATTATTAGGTCATTGTTCTCAATTGAAATATGCAAGTACCTTAACCTAGGCGTATATACCCATATTAGTATGAGTTATGTTTCACAACAGTTTCAGCAAAGTAAAACCCCACCAATAGAACCGAACATTATACATATATACCTATAAATAGATATGCACCGAAGCAAATGATTATACGACACTGAATCAAAATGATGAAAACGTTATTGTGCGATAATTTCAAGGTTGAATTGATAAGTCGTCTCACTTTAGTGTTAATAAGCCTTTTGCAAATACAATAACAAAAGTAAAAAAGAAAAGAAGCAAATAAACTAAAATCATAACAACAAATATCATCACGCCATTGCCAGCAATTTATTAATTTATTGAACCCACCTTAGACGGTGGTGATTGCAAGGCAAGGCAAGTATTTGTAGAGAAGACAACCCATAAACTTGTTTACACCTCCTTTTCTTTTTAGTCGCACAATCTTATCAATAAATGGACTTTGATAAGTCATTCGACAGGTAATGGCCCAACCAGTTTACCTGATTAAAACAACATTTATTCGTACTCGTATAGAATGTTGGTTTCTTTTTTTTGTTCCTTAGTCCCTTGCTGGTCTTTTATTTAAGGGACTGACAGAATAGTTTTACAAAAAAAAAACTATTCATCCATACGCAACGCTTTAAAAATATGTAGTTGATTGCATGTATTTTACCATATGGGGTTGCACAAGTTGTCGAAGCACCTGGAGTTTTAGCCACATGCCATTAACTGAGGCGTATTGAAACGGTGACAACAAAGGTGGAAACTATGAATAGGGTGCGAATATGAGTATGGCACGAGGCCATATCATTTGGGAGATGATTACATACAATAGAGACAAACATTTGGAAAAACGAAGGGATTATTGCAAGGGTTGATTGGATTCGATTATTTTCCATGCAACTGTCTAGAGGGTAAGTTTTGAAAAGTTCTTATCAGGGTGTAGAAGTAGTAAGTAGTAAATTGGAAAAATTCTACTAACGCCAAATTCTATTTCGCCAATTACGTGCAGCCAGGAATAAAATTAAAGAGAAATGCCTGGAACGGTCTCTTTCAGTGACTCGAGTATATACCTATTTCATAACTTAGTGTTGGAAATTGTTCAAGAGATTTGAGTATTATACTTTATCGTTTATCGGTCAGAAACAGTACACCACCACCATCCATTTAAAAAGGAAGAAAATCCTTACAAAATCGGTGAAGTGGATACTATGTCCAATTTTTACTGGTACTCATTACAATTATCGATTTTACGCAATTAAAATACAATATTCTGACTACAAAAAATCATAAAGAATGTTTTTTTTAAGTGCAACGAAGCGTTTCACTGACACTATATCGGCTTTCACAGTAGTGCTCTAAGAAACTGCGACATATCAACACGAAACATACGTTGTGTGCATCGTATAATTGTATACTCTGTAAAACTTAATACATTTCAGACGGTTGTCGACTAAGTCAATTGTTTGTAAAAACCAATTTGCTAAAAGAACAATAAAAACAAATGTTCACTGAGAAACACTTAAAACATAAACTAATCTATTTGTCCGCACAATTATTTGTCTAGACAGTCTGTTAGCTTTGTAGAAGCGTTAAACAATATTCTAGCATTCAACAATAAACGAATATAGACATACACATAGGTACGATGTACACATAACTCTACTCTAATGTATTGAGGACACACTTTGCTCTCGTTCGTCCATAAATAGTTTAGATATGCGTTGAGTACAAACTGTCTACACGTATACTTTATTATATTATACAATAAATTGCATCTCCGTTTTTAATGTTTATACGACGAAAAGTACCAGTACAGGTTCAAACATTTTCTAAATTGTGTGTTCCACAGCTGTTGTTGCATTAGCAGCTACTACAGTACTGCTACTAATGGGTGGATAAGAATAAAATGACAAAGAGATTTTATCACAATCGTGTTCATCACACCTCCATCTATGTTTTATTTTCTCATAACTCGAGTAGATATGAACACACATGCCATATCCTATCTATAATACTTTCACCTTGCATCAATTTTAATAAGAGAAAAATAAAATCGAAAGTTTTTGTTTGAAAAACTCGAGGTACCATATATGTGATAAATTTAAATACTTTTGAGTGCGGCGAACACTAAGAGGCATGTCCAATTGGCAAGGGCTAAGATCTAAATAAATGATCTAATCAATTACAAACGAATTGACCATCATTTGGAATAGTTTTGTCATTGCTTTGAGTTCAGCTTGTATTTCAATAACACCTGTCTGACCCCAATTGTATGCAAATGTGTACCTATACACCTAACTCTCTTCTTATGGCATACTAAAAATAGAACCCACTGGAAACCACTGCAAATTATTTCTACAACGTTAAACATTTAGATATGCATACATACTAATAATACATAGCCATCAGTGGAGTTAATTACATGAGGTGACTTCCGATCAACCCTCCAAAATAAAAACTGAAACCAGATTTCTGAAACCGGAATTTAGGTCTTCATTGCTAACAGTATTGAAGGGTTGATCACAAGTGAGGGAATGTTGGCTACTCACTGGTTAACATTTTGGAAACAAGCAGATCCAAAGAGGGCGAATAAAATTGTACACCTTTCCGGTTAAAAGCAGCTGCATGCCCTAATAACTGAACGAACACAAAACCTTTTTCAAACATTTGCATAGAGCCCTTTGTTCTATTTGGTATCCCTCTGTATTCCAGTAGTTTTTTTATCACTTTGGGATATAGAAATAAGTGGATTTAAACGTAATCTTGTTTGAAAATTAAGTGCAGTTATATGAATCATCTATTACTGTATTTGCAAACATTGAACTCGAAAACAAACTTTGCTGTTGTCAGATGTGTCTTATCGCCCATAACGTCTCCAGAGCTATACACAATAGTTTAACATAATTTAGGTCTATTCTTGTAATGTAAAATCGTACAACAACCACACAGATTTTTGCTTGTTTTTACTGTTTTTTATGTATCATATACCCCAACAGACGTAATATGTTGATTTGGGGCAATAATCCATGACTGAATTTGATAATTTTGCAAGTTATTACTTCCGTTATGATTAGAGAGCGTTGGAGAACGTATAACTCATTTGATAACAACGAGCTTTCAATAATAATTTGGTTGAGCAATTAGAAGACGGATGCATACTAGCAGCTGAAAAACTAGAGTTGCTTCACTTTACTTTCAACTAAACAACGACTCTTATATGCAAAGCAGTAAATTTACACCCGAAACTATAGTTTTTCAGAACTAACGAGTGTCCTCACGATAAATTGATTTCGGAACAGCTCCTGAACATGAATGATAAAAAAAACTTAGGAAAGTTTCAGCTAGACACTGAGTCAGATTCTACATATTACGCACGATCAATCATATGACAAGTTTGTTCATTTCAAAAATAATAACTTTCTCTGGCATCCAACATCGCTTCAGTTACATCCCGGACTAAGATGTAAGAAGAAACATCAATACGATTGATGCAAAGCGTTAATTTTCCCTTAGAGTTCTTCGATTATTTGCTCTAGATGAAAGCCATGTGTTTGATTCTATAAACCAAATTTTCTCATTTGCACACAGCGACCTCAAGCTGCACTTGTTACCATTCGTCGTCTGAAGATCTATCAGATGATAGCTTCTTTGTCAATCGTGTTAAGCTGATAACACTAAAAACTACTGCTCGTAACTTCGTGTGTTCCATCAGATATCAGAGAGGTGATATTAATTTAAAGCTAAAGAACATTATGCATGGGCAAGTGTTGAAAAGAAGGAACTACCTTCATCAAGCTCTTCCAGCTGTTGGGCTTGTTTGACATTAATGTTGTAAAAGCTTTTACGGCATTTTAAACGTAGACAACAAAAGCAGGATATATTTCAATGTTATGATAGCAAATGTTGTCGACACACAGAGTATCAGATGCTTATTGACAGCTATAACCTTTACTATGTACAATATTCGCCTTCAGCAAAGTATCCGACACAAATAATATTTTGACAAGATTCGACGAGAACTAACACGAGCAAACCATATTCACTTTGGTTTGGCGACCAAAATTCAAAACGTATACCTCGAAAGACCAAGACGATGCTCTACAAAACCTTAATCCTAACACAGTGTAGAATGTTGGATGGTGAAACTGATTTTTTGGGCTTTTTCGAAAGAAAATAAAAAAAAGATATAGTTTAAGAAGCCTAGGTACGAAAACTAACACTACCTCGACTTCATCGAGAAAATAGACAACAAAGCTAGAACCAAGTGTGTCTTTTAAGCGAAGCTATCTGATTTGAGTACTAAGGAAAGATCGAATCTCTGGTTCGGGGTGAATTGATCATGGATATCTCCGGTGACATAAAGAAATAGCGTGAAAGCTCTGTGCGACCGCTCGCATGATTTTAAAATGTCTGGGACCTTAAAATATGACCTCAATCAAACACCGATTTGTAGGGTGGAACGTATAGAAAATACAACATGTATGAGTTGCGTAAAATGAAGAAAATGTAAAATATTGTATACCAAGTTACACAAAACAACAAAATATCGAAACCAAGCTCATCATATTTAATGCCTCTATTCTGTACGCCATAAAAGCGTCAAAATTTCCATCCAAAGTTTTTAAGGTCTTTTAGATAATCCAGACAAAATCAATAACCAACAATTTGATCCAAATAAAATGGCAATAGGCTTCTAATCTCAGATATTATTTTGATCTTATTTTAAAACTTGACGATCCGAGCTGACGAACGATTTCCATTCTAGGAAGTCTATACTTTCATTGCATATGCATATAGAGGATTTATTTACTCGCCGCATGGGTCTGTGAAATTTAAATCGTTGAAAACAACCTTCAACAACTTCTCTTACACACGCAACGTAATTTTTCAATTTCTCCAATATCAATTATGTGTGCAAAGTCATGTCATCAGAATTACTGTGTGCCTGGTCTGGGCTATCTGTTGCATATCATGTATCCCCCCCATAGGGAGTTGAAATTGCACACCACAATTTATGCTTGTTTCTTGTCACTTGACTCAAAATTATTTACTCAGCTAAATGCCATAATTTAATCAAAAACAATTATCAAGTGTCTCCGAGACAATGGGTCGCGTACTGTCAGGCGACAGCTAAACAATTCCAAATAGAAATTATTAAATAAACAATGAAACCAGAATCATAGGCAAGGCAAACAACAGCAATTAGTGGTAAAGAAGTATTTCAAAAACAAAAGGAAATTGAAGATTTAGTGTTTTCATTGTGGCTAGGCAAAAGGCAAAGCAAGACCCTATTCAAACTCAAAAGACAAATATCTCACAGGGTCAGAGGTCTTCTTATTTGCGGCAGAATAACACAATACCAGAAATTTAGAGGTTTTTAAAGGTAATATGTCTATTTTATGACCGACAGATTATCATGACCCACAGCAGGTAGACCAAAAGTTTTGTTTCTTTGAGTTACGATGAATACGACCAGGTGGGTGTAGGAAGATGCCTTTTAGTACCTACATACATTTTCTTTTTATAGAAAGCGTGTCAACGCCTTTTTAATAAATCACCAGTATGCTGGCCAGATACCATACCTAGTACATATGAGTTGATGGTAAAGGGAAACTCCTCCACTCGTAGAGTGAAATCTCAAAAAACGAATTTTATGAGCATTAACGGGTAAATATCAAACTAATTCGAATTTCTGATATTCTTTTGATTTTCTAAAATTCCTTTCGGCTAATTAGTATGAATATTTAAAGTGTTTTATCGCTTCATATCCTCACGCAAGGTTATTTACCGCAGACGATATAATAAGAAAAAGAAAAACACAAGTGGGAGGAGGAGGTGTAAGACCCAAACAGATTCAACAACCCCAATAATTCAGTTGACCTATTAGCAACATGTAGGATGAGCACAAAAACAACTAAATCTTGTAACAGTATATTAGAAGGTGCAACAAACTTGCTAGAAATTTGTTATACAACAACCATAGAACATAGAAGCGCTTTAAAATAAAATAAAAAAAAAAATCTCTTTGTTTGCGAAAAAAGGGTAGAGCTTACGCATACATCAGATATCGTAGAAGCGAATTTCAAATTTTCTGACGCAATTCTCAAAACCTGATTAATTTTTTTTCCTTTTTACAAACATATTTTGTGAGAGTATGTGTAAGGTACAAGAGAGACGCACACAACAGCAATAAAATAACGTAAATTTTGTTTACCAACACATAACAAGCTTACCCGACGTATGGAGAAGAGTTGAAAAATAAAAAATAAAAACAAAGGCGTGAGAATAAATGAAGAAAACAGAGAATGGATGGAATTGAAACATAAGTGATACCACTTTTAGCAATTTTAGGAAATGACTCGGAGCTTTGCTGATTTTGAAGATAATTAAAGGGTTTTCACTAGATCTCATATTTCCGTTCCAGATTGTCTATCATTCAATCATGGTACGCTTCAAGAACGTTTAAAGTCATCCAATTTTTTGTTTTTCAAAATTCGGGGCCACTTACTGCAGTTTTCGGCCGTTATAATTCTCCCTTTCAGCATTTAGTGAAAGAATCCCATTACTTACTCCATAATGTTGCCGTAACAGTGAGGTAGAGTAATGTCAAAAGCTAAGAGAATATTTCCGGTGAACGCGAGTGGGTAGGTCAAGACTGGGAATCTCTCAAACATAACTGTGGAGAATTTTGCAAAAAGACTAGGGTATACGTCATATAAAATTGAGAGCTGTTATCAAATCACCATTTCAAGCTTTCGAGGATTGGAAGATTCGGATTTTCACCGAAAAATTATCCTCGTTGGCGAGACAATTTTCAATTTGGTCTCAGCCGAGCAACGGGTGGTCTTCCTACAGCAACTATTGTATACGAATAAATTGAATGCTGCATTTTGAAAGATATTCCTTATTATAAAATTTTGAAAGATAAAATTCCTCTGGTTGTCGCCTGCAAGTAACCATAAACATTTCCTCTATATTGGAATTAATTTGGGTAGGTACATCAAATCAGTAATTAAGAATTACTATGTCTCTTTTTTTTAATTATTAAAATCCAAACAACGGTGAGAGTTAGCTATATTCACGTAAATACCGTGCTGCCCATAAAAACAACAAGAAAGGGTGCTCTTCAACACTGCCGTAGCAGCGAATGGGATTGAACTGAAATTCGTTGCCCAAATTTGAAATGCATAGGTAATTCCTAACTCGAGATAAAGTTAACGTAGACTGATTAAACTGTTTCTTTTCCACAATTTTAAATGAATTGCTGGCGAAAAAAATGGACATCACTTTGAGCTGATGGAGGAATTATATATTGAGTTGCATACTAGCAAATTGTGTCAGTGTTCTCACATGTCTTCATCGGATTAATAGCTAGTGATCTATCTGTCATACAGAAGATTCCAGACATACGAGCAATTAAGTTCAGATTTCAAAAAGTTTGAAATCAGATGACCAGCATATACAAAGTTCTACAATAAGATACTTGCCGGTAAAAAAAATTGGAAAAAGATGGCCAGCATCTAAAAGATTTCAAAAGATCGAATGAAAAAGAATGATTGCGAAGAATGTAATTCGTTTCCTTACAACATTGAATACATTTTATATTCACCTCTTTTCATCAAATATACCTGCTAAACGAACTAATAAGGACTGTCGTCTTTATATTCAGATCCAGACTGCTTAACAATGTCTACCTAAAGTGATCTTAACATATGATTGTGCTTTTTTCCAAACTGTCCGCGAGTCCGGACGAGTTAAGATCGCACGTGCCACTGATTTGCGATGGGAACAAATTGGGTGTATCAGTTTTAAGCAATAATAACTAGATGTACCCCGAGATGCAGAAACGAGATATTACAGAAAGTTGATTTTTATAATTATGTATTTGTTTTATGATTCTCAAGTTCTACGTATACATTAAGATTTTTCGAAATGATGGGTCGTGGTAGGCACTGTACAGATGAAGAGAAACGTTTTATCCCCCAGCTCCGAAGTAGTCTTGAGTCAAAATGCGAACAATGTCATCAAGTCCCCATTTGCACTTGAAGAAAGGAGGTCAGAGTTAAACATTGCAATGGAATGCATGTTTATAGACTTTCACAACTCTTGGTGCTGTCTATGATACATTAGCAGGAGGAACCTAGACTGCGTGACATTTCTGTAAAAAGAACCACCTTAAAGGACATTGAAGAATAATTATCCAACTTCGGCCGCGCTGTGTACAAACATTTTAAGTCATTAAGACTTGAGCGGAGAACAACCTACAACTATTATAGAGAAATTAAATTTCTCCAGTTTGAGATATCTCATCTATCGTTTCCTAGATGTAATCTTCAAGATCGAGTCTGCACAAGTCATTTACTTAGAAATAGCGACAAGTGGCAGCACTGTGTGCACTCCCCTTTCCACAATCTATACACCCACACTTGTGTCATTATTTGTTAAGTTTCAATTCCATTTAAACATGGCCTGGTATATACCTTTTTTTTTGATTTTGTGAAATTTTCCAATAGTTTAAAAAAAAAAAAAATAATCAAACCCAACTTGATCAAAGTCTGGGCAGAGAGCATTGAAATTTGCAATACCCTTGGTCACAGCCTTTATTGGTTTTTTGGCTCGTCTCCGCATATACATATATATACATTTTTTTTTTCAACTTTCTCTAAAGACAAACTTTAGGCTCTCTTCTTTGTTCTCCACAATCGTAACACTTTTTTTCCTTTTTTCGTTTTCTACTTCATTCTTTGTCAAAGCATAAATTTGATATTTTTTCTTTGTTGTAGAATTTTTTCCATAAAAACAAATTAGAAATGAACAATTTTTTTTTTAAATTCTTACATTTTGACAGCCATTTTTGTTGAAGCAGGAATGTTGATAGAACGATTAACTATTGCCCTTAAGAGATGATGTGGTGTGGGGGGGAGGATTTGATTTTGCTGAATTTAGCTATATACAATACTACGAATTACTGTATTCCATTTATGTAGTCTAATTTGTACTTAGAATCACAATTTTAATTTTACGCGGGTAGATAGGAGCACACAGTAAAGTTGACTACAGTTCCTTTTCAGCAGATATACATTTTGTATTTTCTTTCTTTTCCTTCGTCTGTAGTTCTCTTATTTACATAAAAACATGTAAATAAATTTATTGATGAATACAAAAAGAAAAAAAACTATTTTTTTTTCCTTTTATAGAGACAAATTACTGATAAAACTCTAACAAAACAAAAAAAAAGTAACAATAAACTTTTTGTGATTCTTCTATTTTCTGTTCCGTTTCAAACGATTTTTTCTGCACACTTTTTCCGTTTGGAAAAGCAAAATAAAATTAAAAAAACCAAACACACAGAACCTTTCTTAATTGTTGTCAAACATAAACTGAAAAGTTGAAATCAAACTTAACAACAGCAAATATACAAAAGTGGCCATACACATCTTCAAACTCTGATGTTGCTGGTATTTGTGGGTAAGTGCTACCGATGTAGTTGTGGATTAAAAACAAAGTGGAATCGAATCAAAATGGTTGAATAGCACAATGGCATTGGATTCGAGAACGGGCTTTTTGCATTTTGTATCTACACACATGCATGTATATCGAAGGAAATTTGTGACTGTGTGGTTTGTATTTGAACGTTTTTTTTTCCTTCCTATAACTGGACTTTGTTATTTCAATTTCTATTTGTTCCTCTGTGGTACTGTGGTAGTCAGACAGTGTTTACATTTTTTCTGGATATGGATTGAGTGGAGTGATGTTACGATTTTGACTGATTCGGATATTGGAATGTGAATCGGCCTGTTTTCTTCTCTGTTTTAAAAGAATACTTTGTTTTGGTGGGATGCCTTTAACCAAGTCAGCGCAATATGACGAAATGCACAGCGTCTTACCATCAGACACAAATGTACATTGAGTCATTATTCATATTCCGGCATTGGGAATTGCCCTCTTTCATTCAATATGTTGACTACTATTGGCATATAAAATTTACGTAATGATTTACCCATGAGCTGATTGTTTCATCAGCGAGTGGCTGAATTGCATTAGCTTATCATGTTCTTTCAAGAAACTCGACTACACTTCGATAAGAATGATTATTATGTAACGAGTCTCAAAGTTCATATACATAAATAGTACTCATGCGTTAAGTTTCTAGAAATATATTCCCAAGTTTCCATGGTCTATAATTTGTTATTTAAAATTTTATAAATAAACCCGTTGTTGACCTTTCTTCATTATTAATGATCTATTAAACATCAATCGCCATAACCGTGCCCCTGAACTTCGCATGCTATATACTACATACATATGTATATACTTAACGAGCTACTTGTAGATGTGACATTGGTGGTGTTTTGTTCTGTGCGAGAAATGAATAAATAAATAGCTTGAGGATTTTTAGTGTCTTAATAATAACAAACAAAAGTGTTTATATCTTGAGATATTCTAATATTAAACATTTTCTAGAATACCAGCGAATGTCATGGAAACTATAAGTTGGTTTTTAGTTAGTTGCGTAAATTGTCCACCAACACCGAGAATCTTTTTGTCTATATTTAGTGGACACGAGCGACGAAAATTGTTGGTGTAACAAGTCCACACCTGTCGAAATCAGGTGAAAATCTTCTGACTCAAGTTTTTTTTTATTATTAAAAACTTTCTTTTACTATTCTTTATAAATAAAAAAAAAGCTTCACTTTTCTTTGGGCTAGACCAATGTTTTTAGACATGTTTGCATGTCATCAGATCAGTTTCTACTTTGTTTGATAAGTCAGAAATATTTAAACAAATATTGACATAAAATATAGGTACATACATTAATTTACAACAATTTCTTCAAGGATAGATATAAAATGAATTAATGATGAATTGTTGGCATTTGCGTAGTGAAAATAACCGTTCTTATTGCTGCTAGCAAAGAGCCCTTAAAGTCTCAGATTCAATTTCTTGTGAAAGAATTGATTCAAAGCAACCTGGATATCCTTAAATACAAAAACAGATCGCCACTTAGATGTATTAGGGTGACTGCCAAGTTAGTCTTGCCATATTGACGACATCAAAAGCCAGGGTCATTTGATTGAGTGGATCTATCTCCATATAAAAGGGTGGAACTTCTTACAAACCTCACTTATAGCTGGCCACACAGAATAAAGCTTGAAATAGAACAACAAAAACTAAACTCATACATTTCGCAAGAAAGTATTGGATTCCACAGATAGATCCATCAAGAATTGGCATTTGCTAACCATGTCAAATTTCTTGTTTGTTAGACACATTTGAGTGCTCCGTATACCATAGAAGAAACAACCAAACCCATGAAATCCAACGACGTATTGGACTTGACTGGGTCGCCTTCGGCAAGCTTTGAAATATGCTGAAGAGCGAAATTCCAATGCGCCTAAAGAGAAAAGTATTCAACCAATGTACGTATACAGCCCATTATTACCTCCGGAGCTGAGACTTTAACCCTTACAAGACGGTCTATTAACAAACGCGAAATAGCCCAAAGGACAATAGAAAGAGAAATGCTGGGACCGCATTCCAAATGAAGAAATTCGAAGAAGAACATTGATACTTGTATAACCAGGCATATTGCAAAGGCGAAGTGGAGATGGGCAGGACACATGACGAAGATAATAGAGAACAGATGGACAAAAAGACTTATGGAATGGAGACCAAGAGAAGACGTTAGAAGCAGAGGAAGGCCACCAATACGTTCCAGAAAATTGATTCCAAACAGCTTAAGATAGAAGAACGTGGAAAAATTTAGAAGAGGCCTATGTCCGACTTTGTACTAGGCTACAGGATGATGATGATGATACCATACTAGAGGCGAAGTGCAACATCACATGTACAAAGAAAGTTTACAAAGAGGTGCATCAGAATATCATTCACAGAAGCTCTGGAGACCTATTGCAACAGGAAGCATTAAACTTGAGAGAATCGTCACTGCAGGACTCTATTTAAAAATGACCGACTACTACCAAGTTGCCTCCCAAAACTTCGATGTTAAAAATCAAAATTAGAATTACCAGTAGCAGAAAATCTGATACGAATGTGAGATAAAAACAAAAACACTGTACACACTACACAGGTGGATGGAAGATAACCAATGGTGCATCCATCGATTCATCTGACGCGGAAGTAAATCTCTTACACTATCTCTGTGACGGAACCCAACAAATTATCTCTCTGAAACTGGAGGGATTTCACAACAGAAGAGAACCTCAATTAGAAAATGAAAAAAACTATTTCTATGATGGATTTCCAAACAAACAAATGTTGCCGACGATTACAAAATAAATTAATTGGCAAGACAAGTGTCAACGCATGACCTATCCAAATATAAATAGGATCATCACACGCTTTTCGCATAAGCAAAATTCCAAGTTTACAAAGGGGCAATTTTAGACGTCCAGAGATAATGATATTTTCATGATACCCGATTACTCTCAGGAACTACTCTCAATCAGTAGGCCTAACTGGGCATTTGAAACCTAGAATCAATTACTCATTACTCGTATCTTATGTAGCTGGACAGCACTAGCGCCAAAATACAATATAAATCGCCACCGGTTCAGACTCCGTGTCACCACAAGATCTTAAACTTGACGCACGCCGCTCAAGTTGAAGAATCTATACCCAAATCTGACATCGATCATCCATCTCTACCACTCGCCAAGTGTGCAGGAAGGTGATATCTTTAAAATCCCCGAACTCAAAGGGATCCCATTCAAACAAAAAGCAGCACACATGAAAGTGTTTCAAATAAGGGCGTTAAGTAGAATCAGCTAATAAGAGAAAGACTATGTCTCTCCTGCAGTTAAAGAACGGAAAACAAATCGGCGTCAAACACTTTATATTTAAGTATCAGGTGTTGCCCATTCAACCTTCACAACTTATTGGAACCGAGCCTGCATGTTACACAACACGAAGTTATACTCCATGATCATGGGAGGGCACATGTAAAACATATAACCGTGCAAAAATGGCATCAACTACATTATACTACACCATTTAATCGATTATTGCCAAAGAATGTGATTAGAATGTGTATACCGTATTCCCTCTATGGGCACTATGATGTTGAAAACTTTGTTGAACGCTTCAATTTTGAACATTTTTCTGAAGCAGTTATTGTACTCAGACAATCTAATATTTTACATGCATGACCCAAATCATAAATCCATAGACCCGACAGAATGACGACCAAATTAAAGATAACTATTGTACAAAATGTACTTTCATACATTTGACTTCAAAATCTCTTTTTATTATCGAGAAGAATGGGAACACCATTCTTTCATAAGTGACTTTACTACATGTATTTTTAATGGCGGACTTCTTTGCCTTGGTTTGAACCAGCACCCAACCTCATATTAAATCAGAGGAATTAACATTTCGTCTAAGATATTGAAGCAAAGAACTGCAGGCTATGCAGCCACTCTATTATCACAGTCTTCCCCCCATTGAAAGACTTGGAAAGCGAATAAGATTAAAACAATAATTCAAGTTGACGGCTCAGTAGCAAATGTATGTACCAGCCCTATATTTGTGTATGAAGGCGCGATAAGGATGTCCATACCAAATGAAAATGGAAAAGAAACAGGTATGCACAGTCCTATTTTATTTGTTTTTCCTTCCGGTAAAAGCCGTAAATGACAGGAAATAGGTAGAACAATATACAATGCAGTAATTATGAACTTTGATTTATTGTATTTTTTATCATATAAACAGATTAGGAACCAACTACAAGTCAAACAAATGTAGGTATGTTTAACCATTATACACATTCATTGTCATAATCTTTTTCTTTTCGAAATGACGTGTCATTTTTAACAAAAGAAACGACCGGCCTCAAAAATTGACCCCTTTTACTGTCAAGCATACAATAATCTTCGACCACGACTTCGTGTTTCTTTTGTATTTTAAATAAATTCACTATGTTGGACAAATAAAAAAGGGGGATCGACGCACTCAGGTAGATTGTTTAATAGCAATAAAATCAGGATAGCCGCAAATAAATTGGTGGGTATGTATTGTATATACCAGTGCGTACAGGTAACAAAATGGTATTGTATAAAATCTTAAGTGTTATTAGCCACGGCTTTCCCTTAAAATGATAAAAAACCTAGCCGAAGATTTCACGAAAGTAACACTCCGCAAATGGATTAGGAATATTAGAGGAGTCACGTTGACTAAGCTCAATTTAAAGTCTTTAATTACAGACAGTCAAGGGGTTTATTTTGACAACAAAGAATCAACGAATATAATTATTTAACAAGTGCATTGGAACCTGGTATCAAATAATACATTGTACACATGTTTATATTCAGTAATAAATTTTGAATGAAGTTGACAGTGAAAGGTTAAGTGACAAAATTATGATGATTTGATCTGTCAAGGATACTGGTCAAGGCCATGCTCTTATTCAAATCATTTCTGCGAATTAAACACTCGACACTTTACAAAACTTAATCTACAATAACTGCAGACCTATTGTTTTCATAAGTGGAGAAAAAGTCTACAACAGTAAAACCTTATCCATAAAGTTGCAAAAATGAATGCCTGTCAAACTTCCAAAGATAGGCAATCTAACAAAGTGCGAAAACGATCGTATTGTATAGGGTTTTCCAATAAGGACTTGATAACTTTTTTTTTAAATAAAACGCAAACCATTTGAGATATTTCGAAAACTTTATTATCGGCTTGAAGTATAATCAAAACATTTATGAATGGAACTCGACTTCGTTCATATGGCCACCACGGGCATGTTTGCACGTTGTACCCAATTTTCAACGACTCGGCCACACATTTCGGCCGAAACGGCCGCTATTTCGCGTTCAATGTTGGCTCTGAGCTCTTCCAACGTCGTCGGCGTGTTGGCATAAACCAATGACTTAACGTAGCCTCGCAGAAAATAGTCAAGCGCCGTTAAATCGCACAAACGAGGCGGCCAATCGACTGGCTCATTTCTTCAGATAACACGCTCACCATACTTACTCTTCAATAAATCGATTGTAGCGTGTGCTGTGTGGCTTGTGGCATCATCCTGTTGAAACCACATGTCGTCCAAGTCCATATCTTGCAATTCGGGCCTAAAATAATCGGTGATCATGGCGCGATAACGCTAACCATTCACAGTAACGTGAAGATCGTTATTGTCGACGAAAAAATATGGCTCAATAACGCCGCCGGCAACAAACCGCACCAAACAGTTATTTTTTGTGGATGAAGTGGTAATTCATGAAGCACATGCGGATTTTCACCCGACCATATTTTGCTTATTGACGAACCCATTGAGCCAAAAATGAGCTTCATCACTGAAGATGATTTTGCGATGAAATTCATCATCTTGGCGCATCTTCTCCAGAATTCAATCGGAGAAAGTACGTCGTTTCAAATGGTTCATCGGCTTCAATTCTTGAGTCAGCTTGATCTTGTATGGGTGTAAACCAAGATCCTTACGCAAAATACGCCATAATATAGTCTGAGCGATGCCCAATTCTTGAGAACGCCGTGGAATTGACTTATTTGGATCGTTTGCTACGGACGTCTGAACGGCAGCGATATTTTCGATACTTCGACCAACCCGTTGACTCACTGACACGGCAACATCACACAACGAATATGTAGAGTCAAATTTTTGCACTAAACTTGCTATTGCTTGTCTACTAGGGCGAGAATTACGACCGAAAATTCAAGTTAACGCTCTTAAAATTGCAGTCACCGACTCCGAATTTCGGTAGAAAATTTTTATAAATTGCAGACGTTGCTCGTTGGTGTACTTTACCATGACGAAAATATTGAGTTTACTGAATAAATTGCCAGTGACAGTTTGATGATTAGTGAAAGAGTGCGTTAACAAATTAAATTCAAAGTTGTCAAGTCCCTATTGGAAAACCCTTTACAAAGGCATCAGTTTTTTTTTTTGATATCGTTATTAAATAATGAGTCGAGTATAGATTTGCGATACAACTGTTGATCATTGTTGCCTTATTCAGGTCCGAAGTGATGATCGGGAAGGCTTTAAACTTCACCTGTGCTTTTTTTGATGATGCTTGATAATATGCGAAGAGCTGTGTCGGCAAGATATGGAGGAAACCAATGAAGCGTCACAACCTATCCTATGGTGACAAAATTCGTTTGTTATCGCGAAGAATTGTAGGCGTGTCTTAAACGACCAACGGTTTAATTGCAGAGGCAAGTTCAGTAACACTGAGGAGTAATTTCGCTGGAACCAAATTCCCCACAACAGGTGGGGAAACTAAATAACTTTCGTTAAGTTGGAAGTATCATTTTTACTGACAGTTGAACCAAATTAGCAAGCGCATATCGGCTGCTGCATTCGGTACGTGTTCAAGAACATTGTGAAGCAGCGTGCTACGCTTAAGCGTGAATAGCTGATGTGTACCTGTACAGCCAGCGTCAACATCACAGCAACCAGTAAAAATTCGTAAATACGAATAGTAATCCAAATAGTATACTCGTATTGATACGAAGGCCGCCATTAAATCCCTTCATGCAATACTACCAGGGTAATATAAGGAAGAACTCACTCGGGATAGCCATATTGCACAGTGGCCAGTAAAAAAAAGAAAGGACTAACCAAACGCACTGGCAGGAGAGTTCTTTCTCTTTGATTCGTGGAGTATGGGGTAACATATTTCAGCACTTTCTTTCAACTGTCAATCACATGTGGAAAACAAGTGAATTGTGTTTAATGGGAATATGACCTACCTATAAGAGAAGGGTAGAAGATAAATTGAACTCTTACGGAACATAGGCCCATTGCCACTCATGATGACAAATTGGGCATCTGTAAAAACACCGTATAACACTTTCTCTGGGAATGCTCTAATCAGAACCAGCCACAATATACTTGGCAAATTATTTTTCAAAGACCTAGCAGACATTACAGATAATAAATTCTGGAAGATAATCGACTTCTTCAATTCCACCAAGCGAGTTTACATGAAGATTCATATGACGTAGCACAGAAATGTAGAGAAGGAACCCAAGTAACAACGAAACAGCTAAGTAGAGTTAATATTACGTCAGGTTTTTTTAATGCGCTAGGATGCGCGTAGGCTTTTTCGATGCATAAGGGGAATACATGTAAAAATTATGGCTTAAAACTTATGGTTATCACTAATTACTACTCGTTCATTAAAACCTATTAGGTATACAGATGGGAAAACAGGTATTACACTCTATGTATCGTAGTATGTGCAATGCCTTTATCAACAATACACAAAAGCATGCTTTCTTTCCGCTTTTGTTGAACATAGACATTCACTCTTTAGTATGCGCGCAAAATGAAGTTATAAATCTGTGCGGTGTGGTAAGATGTATGAAGATAGTTGTACAGATGAAAACTGTTTTCACATATTATTAGCACATAGTACAGCTTATAACATCATAACGTGTAGCCTTGATTTGAGAAAGTCTTTTTGAGGCTAAACATTTGTGCGAGTGGATATGGCAGCGTTGCAAATTTTTTTAAAGCATGTATCACCATCATCATCTTCTGGAAACTAGAAGTTAGGCTGGTTCTGATCGGTCAATTTTGAATCCTCAAGCACTACCACTCTTCAATACTTAGATATGTTTCGGAGAAATGTCGGATTATATCCAAAAACCTCATACTTTGTCCGCATATGTAATCATTATAATATTTTTAACAGCTTATAAGATATTGAACACATCTGAAACAGGTACCCAAATTATAGGTACATACATGTGTATTTAGATAATTTGTTTTATTCGGAGAATTAACTACCCATCAAAGAGTTCCGTAGTCTCATAGTATTATTGTATTCCTCATAGTATTATCTCGGCGAGTTAGAGTTATCCCAGAAACGCAATGAAAGAATCTCTTTTCAGCATATTGTGCTTGCGATCTTATTCTTTCAATCATTAACCTAATCTCATGACAATAGATAAGAGTTGGCACACATGAGTAACCACCGCTAACTCAGGCCAAATAGTTCAATCTTGTTAACAAAAAATCGGCTTAGCTATCTCATTTATCGTTTCTAGTTCTGTCAGTGGAACGCAGTCAACACGCAGAGCTCAATGTACAGAAGATTTAGAAACAACTATCGTATCTACATAAATCATTGAAATTCCTCTCATTTCAGTATCATCACAAACAGCTGCTAGCCTTTGGCATCGGCCTAGACCCGTGTCTCCACATTCACTGTTTTTCTTTGCAAGACCCTCTTGTGTAATAGTTGACGAACATAACCACTGTTAATTCAGCTCTACGATTGCGCTTAGAAAAGCCTTGCATTTTCAAACTAAGCATTCACCGTTCTTCACAATTTACTCTCACTGACACAAGAATTGACGTATGTATCCACTTGGATCAAAGCAACTTTTAATTCTTTAGCACTTTATTGGCTCAACATTCTCAATCACACGTGTTTACAGGTGTAGATGGCTGATTATAAAGCAGGCCTAAACACTTAGAACAACGAACTACCACATTGAAAATTAAACCTAGTAACGAGAACATCATATCAGTATGAGTTTGAATTAATTCACTGTCATGGAAAAATTTCTGAAGTTTATTCGAAATACGCTGAAATAACAAACAAGTGCTTTTAGGAAATACACCCAACCCACCAGACATTACGTCGTTACCTAAAATACGTCATTTGCTTTAATTTGTCAACAACCTGTTATCACTATATTAAATGTTATCTTGATTTAGGTCCAGAGTTTAATAGAAGCTTTTATTGCGCAAATGAAAAACTAATTGGCAGTGCAATTTAAGAATGTAAACGGTAAATCGTAATTATACGTTTCCCATTTTTTTGTCTTCTTAATAATATGTACTGCTTTCCGGGGCAACTTATGCAGCTTCTGAGCGTGTCGTTTCGTGCACACTGACGCATTGGACAATTTCACAAAATGCCTCAATACTCGTATCATATATGTATGTACGTACAACATTATCTATCGATATGCGGCAATCAATCGCAACCCATGATCTCATCAAATAAAATACATTATGCCAGGAACCAAAAGCTAAGTCTATACATAATATAAAGAGACATATAGAACCAAATATGTCAGATAAAACATTTTACTATTAATTTTACTTTTGCAGACCCATCGCCGGAAACTAATGACTAAGCCCAGATTGAGTAAAAACAACCTTAAATAAAACCAATGGTTGTACGTCATTTTGAAAGTATAAGTCACTAATAAAGAAGAAATCCGGACGTGCTTCCTAGTGTATAATATACGGCATTGAGTTGGAACTGAGTCATCAAAGAAACAACAATCCACGTACTTTGAAAGAGCTGGATTTTGACAATTTTCTTAACAAGTCACCTCAGTTTGGCTGTATGTCTTGTATTCTATTACAACTAGGGCCGGTTTTAAGGAAGTGGGGGTCCATGACACTCTATGATGCACTCACATATTCTCATTATGTACCTTATAGTTATAAACAGAAATAATAAACATTCGATGGAACGGGCATTTGCAGCGTCATAATTATGAAATTCAACATCGCAAATGGAAATTTCACTCGAATCCAGATACACAACCTCGCCGATCAAATTGAGCACTGCGATCGTCTGGATGTGGATGAGCAATTATACTCCAAGTGGATTCAATAGAGGTTCAAAGTACAGAAGGAATTCGGTTCGGTCTACAGGAAGACAAACGGAGTGTGACTAGCTGAATGCAAAGGAAATGGCTAGTCGCAACACGATCTAAATTCTCCAAGGTACTCAAAAAAGTGCCCAATGGAGCAATAAAAATGAATCAAACACGCTGGAGTTGTGACGTGTCGAAGGTTGGAGCGGAAAATGTGTCGCTCGTGCTGCTACTAAGGAAACCTCAGGATAGAATTCTGCAGTGAAAGGTAGAAGCATCGCTGGAACGAACCGGTCAATGCCGGCTGTCATCCTGGAACCATAAAAAGTCATAAACCATTATGACTATTTCTGCAATTATAAATCAAAAGGGTTAGACCGCAGCAAAGACAAGTGCCAACAACTGGGTGAACAAATCGGTATTCCCAGGAGCTACACACCGACCAAGGAGTGTTGGTGATAGTTTGCCAATGTCTAGCAGTGAGAAAAACTACAACAGCACTTCTTCCCAAACCAGACAGAATAATGAACAACTACGTGGTAAACGTCTTTAATAGTATTCGAAAATGCTGAAATGGGCATGAGTATGTTAGATGGAAAGTAAACCAGGTACGGTATCGGGTTTTTCCCATATCGTTCCATTTCTGACATATTTTTTCATTTTAGTTTTGACCGTTGATGAGCAAGGAAGTGTGAAAAATAGGAAAAAAAGGTATCTTTCAAGCCAACTGCGCGAATTCAAAAAATAAAAATGCCCCGATTCAAGTGTTCCACTTGTCAAAAAGTCTTTCAACACCATGAAAATGTGAACACGACGTTCATGGTGAGGACTTTCATCCCCTCGTCATGTGAACAGGCGCTAGGATATACGAAATCGATAGCGAGTACGAAAGAAAATTGGAGCAAAACCATATCGATCGAATATTCTCTATAGCCGGAAAATAGCTGTTAGGGGATTTAAGATTTCAGAATTTTATTTGCTTGTAAGCTTGTTGCGGGGCGGATTGTCATTATAGCCAGCACACGACTTACCCACTTTTACATTCACAAAGAAACATAACGGTCACCTGATCACCAAACCATCAATAAATATCAAGGGCCGAACATTCCAACGGGCCAATATAGACTCGGACTAGTACATAGTTATAAACAAAGTACGTCTAAAGATACTTATTCGCTACAATTGCGGAGAGATACGGCCAAGAATACTTGAACGTTGAAACGCTGCAAAGGCAACAAACCGCCGTAACCTTTGCCTGTGGTGAAGCCCTCAACCTCATGATAAGTCGTATGCAATCTACATCAACAATCCAGAAATTTCGCCTGGCACGCTACGTAATCTATGGTTCGATAAAAGGTGCCTGCAAGCGCATGTAGGGAAACAACTCATCTATGAAACGACGCTGCATACAAGAACGGAGCAGATCGTGCGTTCTAGGAACAAAGAAGGAAGGAAGAACATCGGCTTCTACTAAGAAATGTAGAAGAGCTACTCCAGGAACAACACTTGAAAGTTTTACCAATAGGCAAAAAGAACATGTTAAGCCAGCAAAACAAATGCATTAAGCACCTCTTCATTCTCTCTATACGGTAAAGTCCTTTCATGGAATTATTAATTCTGAAATTTATGACAGCAATCATCAAAACTATCAAAATTCCTAGATGGATTTGAGATGAAGCACCTAAAATAGAACTGCACGGATTTCGTGATGTTTCTGACACAGCCTATGCAGCAGTGGTATATACAAAAGTTATATATCACAATAGGATAGAATTACCTTACTTACGTGCAAAACGAGAGTAGCACCGATCAAGAACAAGCTGACCATTCCCAAGATGGAACTTTGTGGATCCCATTTGCTATCGAAGCTACTGTTTAAAATGAAATGAGTACTTTCAACCATGGCTTTAAAACTGCATCGCGTGGCATATAATAGTATGTGTTGATTGATGGTTTTTAGAACTCCTTAATTTCAAGCAACAATCCAGGTCACTATTGTTTTTCAAGTCATGTATGGTGTATCAGGTTTAACCACGTCCTTTATCTTGTCGTTGGTTCTCTTGAAATTCCTTTTAAATTTCATCTATTTTCTTGAGACGTTCCTCTTTGTATCATTGTTTTTCGTGAAGGATTATCTTATGTTTTAATCTTGGTTACGCTTTTCACTAAACTCAAAAGGCTCGAAAGACCAATATGTTAATGATAGTACGAGTGAGCGTTGGGGCTCACGGTTGCAACATTATTTTTATTCCGTGAGACCCATTTTGAGATGCGTCAGCAATGCACTTTTATGATGCAACCGCAATCCAAAATATTTTTTCCGCACCAATGTGCGACCATTGCTCAAAATAGATAGGCTCGTGGTCTGTTTGTTTTCTACTACTCATAATAGTGCAGTACATATATACACTTTTTTTTTTAAATGCCTAAAAGAAATGACTTCGATTCGAGGTACGTGTCTATTATTGATCACTTTTTTCATAAGTTTTGATATTTTTAAAATACATTTTTTTTTTTTTCACAAATTGTCAGATATTTGGAACCCCTGGTGTGACTTTTGTGAGATCAAGAGTTGGAGATACATATAACCCAGAGTGCGTGGTACCTACTGTTAAGCACTTAGGATGCAGTATATGGTAATAATCTGAAGCTGCATGGTCTGCAAGCAGTGTGGGTGAAATGCATGTGTGTGACGGCCGAATGGACTCCCGCAGGTACAGAAATGTTTGGAAAATGTGCTACAACCCTCATTTCCCAACATTTTTGGGGATACCAACGCAATGCACCCTGCCACAAATCAGCTCTAACTATGAAGTGGTTTGAAGACAACAAAATACACTTGCTCGAGTGGTCTGCACAGTCTCCCGATTTGAACACTATAGAACACCTATGGGGTGTTCTGAAATCTAGAAGACTAGAATCAATGATCACTCGATTACATCGAAGGAAACGCTTAAAAATGTGTTACAGCAATGGTGATCGCAAGTGGTTAGCTCTATGCCTAAGAGGATCGCTGCGAGAGGAGCGCTGTGAGATGTCAAGATTAGTGACATTTCCCAAAAGTCTGTGCAACTCCTTGTATACATTGCGTTTGCAAACACAGAAACAAAAGCAACAAGAATGTAAGCAGGAAGAGACGCACAACATCGACGCCTCAATAGACAGCTAATTAGAAGTTTTATATACCTACACCACGGCTCCATAATTAACTCTGATAATTACACCACAACAGAAATCAAACGAAGGGTTACACTTACCAAACATTTTTTCGTTGGCAATTCAGTAAAAAGGTCTTATCTTGAGACACTAAAGAAACCAGCACGGACAACTTTGGAGAGCAAGAGGTGGTGCCCGAAAGCGGAACTCGAAGTGCGCAACTGGAGGCAGTTGGCCAAACATCATTTTAATTTGGGATGTTAAGTGCCTGAAGCTCGTATTGTGTATAAATAAGTTCGCACAGAAGGCGAAACACGCTAACGGGGCTGACGGTCTAAGCTAATAAGTGTACTGTTCACTGTCGGAAGTTGTCTATAATGCCTCGTAAGTACAAGGAAGCTTCGTATAAGAGGTCAGCAATCCTGACTGCAAGCCAATGACGGACACGCATGAGATTGCACAATATTTTGAGAGTAAAAACATATGCTGTTAGTAACAAACATGTAATAAAGCCAAATCGACAATCTCGCTGACGTTTAAAATTTATTTTGTCCAATGTTATATAAACAGAAAGTGTGTCATCAATTTTCCAGTATCTCCTTGTGTCCATGCTGCCTACATTACTTTACTCCAAACCAAGCCTCTCGGCAACACACAAATATTCCACTGCGTTCCACCCAACAAGCACAATACATACATATGTGTATGTATGCATGTATGTATATACAATGTCACACAATTTAATCGAATCGTAAATAAATCCAAGTCAAATTAGAAACAGACAAATCCATAACAAAATAACCTGTCACTGGTTGAATATTAATTCCTACAGATTCAAAGTTAATCCACTAAAAAATAGACAAAAAAAAACACCTCTCATTGCAATCAGCAAAACGACGTACTGATGAGCGTCGTATTGAACAATTGCGACTTACATTAACCAAAGCGTTTCAATTTCCGATGGCTTTACCACACGATAAACAAGTTATGCGGAGTAGGAGGAACAGAAGCATAAATATTTGGAATTCGCTATCAATACCATAAACAGATCGGCACGTGTACCCTCGTCTGTATGTATATATGTATACGCTCGTTTGGAACTCTTGAGTCTGAATATGAATATTAACGGCGTAAGCTGGCCTCAATGCTAACACATTTGTTGACCTTGGGCATGACCCAATGCATTTTTTTTTGCCTCTCTTTGGCTTCGTCGAACTGAAAAGAAACGCGTAATTGAACGACTAACGATGAACGATAAAAACAAGTGTGTGGGTAGTAAACTATCGTATTTCGTTGCCTCAATTATAGTAATGGATTGATTAGGGGGTAATATTGGGAGCCCCGCTGCACTACAAACAGAGCATGCTTCGAAGCAATGACCACCTATCATCAAAGAACTCATTATACAATCAGACGACAACCGATGGCCTAAGGACAAAGCGAGTCATGCCCTCTTATTCCTAAATCACAGCGGAAACACAGTCAATTTTATTGAGAAGTTGACCCCAACCACGAGCTTTGATTATCATTTCCAATTCGTTGTTGTTTCGCTTAGCTACATAGATAAATATGATATAATCACTTAGAATAAAATAGAAATGAAAAAATCGATAAAACGTCCAACTACCTCTCTGTTTACGTAAATTTCTATGCACATCGACGAGGATAGTAAACATGTTTATCGTCGCGAACGATTGGGAATATTTCCTCGAGAAGATGATCGAATTTTTGCCCAACTCTAGACGATGCTGTGCCAAAAATTTAAATGATCGCTATAGGTACTCCCTGTGAATGAGTATTAATAGACCATGATGGAGGATTTAAAAAAAATTTAAACCGAATTTCATCAGGTGATTCATGTGAGACTCTTTATCAGTCCAACATGAACTTTCTAGAAGAAAAAATCGACAACTGGACCGATCTTCTGCCATATGCCACATCCAATTTCTCTCCATCGTTCGGTAGTTTTTAGATGATTCATCTCCAATTACTCAATTCAATTTCAATCTAAATTAAGACAATTTCCATTTTTCTACTTAAATTTAGAAAATTCCGAAATTTTCCTGCTCCAACTGTGAGTCTTTCACAATCGACTTCGAAACGACAAGCAGGGCGAGGATTTTTGAGAAAAAAAAATGTCAAAATGACGTAAGTGCAACTGTCAAATTCGTAACACGATTCAACATGAATAGACAGGAGAAAACTCTCCAAACTCTACAACAACAAAAAAAGAACGGCAATTAGACGAGTTCCCTTATTTTCGCTGCGTAATTGGCCCAGGTGGTGGGAATTTTTGTTAATTACTTACAAATTCATTAGAAATTTTGATTAGATTTTTATGTAAAACTTACCCGGATGCTTCTGCGATGATTCTCAGCGTTTGTTTTTTATAATTTAGTCGGTCCACAAAAGAAAATTTTAACACGATTCAAGCGAGAACTGCAACATGAAGTTTTTTTTACTGCTTTTGGCAGTTGAAAGGAACGAAGTTGGCTGAGTTCGGAATTAGGTTGACTGGGGAACTGTGATGCCATGAGGAGCAGGGTTGTTATATGACAGCAGGGTATTTCGATTTGTTCATTTTATATGTTTAATATTCGTATAATGGATTTATGCTTTCTACTCTATTAAACGCATTGCTCCACTTTGCTCTTAAAAAATTTTCGAATGTAAAGATATTCCATTTATAGAATATCGCGCAGTTCACGGAAAAAACGGGAACAAATTACTAAATAGATAAAAATCATATTCAGTCACTTTAGCGTCTCAGACTAACCTGAGCCGCATTTACATCTGTTGAGACTACCCGAAGTCGATATACGTGATCGAGTTCCAATGTCAGGAGACTACTAGTGCGACGAAAGAAAACTGTGATACAATACAATAGAATATTCGTGTCGGAGGTAGACGTTTTCCATGGGCGAGAAATATGATGTTTTGTTTCTGGTTTATTTGTTTTATTCAAAGGATCGACACAAATATATTTGTAAAGTCCGGGATTTGCCCATGTGGCGTTTTTGTCAACAGCACGCGGTGTACCGAGTTCCCATGTGGTCCTCCATCTAGGTTCTTACCGCGTCCTATACTGCTTGATTTCGGTTCCCATGTTTTTTTTAGAAATAAACTACGAATCATAAGCTGGAAAATCGGCACAATGAGGGGCTAACATTTTGTGCAACGTACTACGACAACATCGATATAATATCCGTGCAAAATACCAAGTGGAAAAATGTGGGAAACAAGGTTCGATACTTGAATTTGCAAACTAAAACCCATAAATGTACTATTAAGGAACGGAGCAAAGTATTGTAAAAATCTAGGTTACGTCATCTTGACAACGGGACTCCTAGAGAATCAAATTTTTGAATCTTGTCAAAAATTTAACACGAAACTTCGAATATTGTTAGCGTTTACGCAGCACAAATAGAGAGTAAGGAATCAGAACTTGATGAGTTCTTAAATGATATATCAAGGAACAAAATCCTCATCGATGCAAATTTAAATAGTCACGACGGGTTCGAATGGAGAAAACGGTATCGGAAAGTTATAAATTCATATAAATAACTTGGTCTAACTATATTTAATATATACGATGTACGATGAGATTAAAAGAAAAGTTAAATGCAGAGCAGGAATAACCGGAGAACTCGGAGTTAAAACTAGAGTACAACTATCCAGTGTACTAAGTTCGATCCGTTGCTTTTAATGTCATGCAAGATTTTCAATTGACTCACCTCATTAAAGAGTTGAAACCACTTTCAGGCAACCCTTCAAAAATCGGATGATGGTGCTAGTAGAGTATGGGCTACGAATCAGTGGTGCTTAGACCGAATATCTGCATTATCGATGTTCCGAAACTGCAAACCCAACTCTTGACATCTATTTAGAAGCAGTTTATAAAAATTTAAACATTTCGTCTCGGTCGTCAACCACCAAGGAAATTTTGAAGACTATGTTGTACATAGAGTTAGATTGGAGTGCCTTAAATGATGTTTAGATACAACAGTCGTTCTTTCAGAATTCTAAACAAAAATTTTCAACAATGGAAATCAAAATGTTATGAATGTAAGCGTGTATGTCAAAACCCGATCTCATAAGAAGTTCACGCTTTCGCGAAATCGATTGTGGACAAAATCCAGGCTGAGGAAATCAACTGGTTTTGCCATGTGCAACGAAGATTTTTTTGAAATCAGTTACAAAAGCAATAGATGCCGGAATCCAGGCGAAAGAAAAATTACTGGATCGATCAAATGCAAAATAATAAGAAACGGTTGACTTTACTTACGAGGTGATTCGGAAATAGCGGCCTTTAGTATGGTTCTAAAGCAGATTTAGTGAGTTATCTGGATGGTAAATAAACACAAAATTAAAACAAATCACCGGCTTCGATGGTTGAAACATGTAGAGTAGATAGATATCAATGTTTCCGCCCGATGAATCCTCGAATCAACGCCATATGTACAACGCAACGGAGGATGATTGCATTTTAGCTGGGGCACACAAGCAGAAGAGATCCCCTACCAATTTAGTGTGCTTAGTTGGAGACGGCTTGCCAAAGATATGGCCAGGACAGGTCTTTTGTTGGAGGTCTAAATTCATACCAGAGCTTTTAGTAACTAAGTAATTTAAAACAAACAATAGCCTAGATTCCATCCAATCCAATATATTCCTTTGCTGACGACAGTACTCTCTGCTTTTCATATTCGTTCCCGGACTCACGTCCCTGCTCTTTGGCTGTAGAACGGGAATGGCAGCGTATGGCATTAAATTCTGTCATTAACAGCACATCTAATTGGGAAACCACTAACAAAGTAGAATTTATTGCTTCCAAAACACAATGCTATCAACTGTCGTTAAAGTTAAATTTAAAATTTAAATATAACCACCCATGAATGGTACTGGCATCGTAAAACCCGGAAAACTTTCCATTCTCGGTACGAGTATATGTCAAGGACAACTTGCGTTGGAATGACCACATATTCAATGTAGTCAAAAATGCTGCGAAATGTCTAGGTTTCTTCAAGCGATGTAAGAAATACGTCACCTCCTCTGATCTGGCCTCAGTTTATAAATCCGCCCGAAATTGGAGTACAATGCCCACATCTGGTCGGGTGCTCCCAAAAAATCTCTGCACCTACTAGATAGCATTCAAAACCACGCGATAAAACTCATAGGTGATATTACTCAGACAATTGATACCCTCCAACAATGAATGTTATATACCCTCAAGCCCACTTTCGGACGTACTCTTAAATATCGCTTATGGAATCCAATGACTAGCTCTTTATTTCCTAGTTATTATAACCTCCAAACATTAGAGCACAAATGAAATACTTCCAGATTTGGCACTAACCGTGCCCTTCCAACTACGCTCGAATCCCATCCTCAGGAGTACCGAGTCGACCACCGTCGAGTGCACAGCTCCACCAGTGCACTCGCAATATTGTTGTGTGCTGTAAAAAAAAAGCGCGCGTGCAAAAAAATAAAAAAATATAAATATATAAAAAACAAAAAGAAGTGCAGTGCAGTGACAGTGAATATCACACAGTGCGGGTATCCCACCTCACCCGCTCCTCGTCGAAGTACTGTTGCTTGCACTCAGTCACTGCCGTTACTGTATTTACCATACGGTACGGGCAGTGGCTGAGTGTATGTAACAACTGATGGATAGCGGGGTTGTGAGTGAAAATTTTGTTGGTGCACTGTTTCATATTGTTGTAAGGGCATAACACCTACAACAATTTGATTCGGTAAGCCAACGTCAGAATTTCCACTTCGCAGCCTTGCTTAGTATCGTCGGTGTTTGTGTTTTCTGTGTTTGTCTGTGATTATGACTAGGGAATTCAGGGTAGACGTAGCCAATATACGCGGGCTAAAAAGCAATCACTTTTCTGCGTACGTCCACGTCTGTAAGTACAGACCAGCTGTTTTGGCACTTAGTGAAACACAGGTAGATCCCCGCCCACACCTCTCAGATCATTCTGATCTGAAGCTACCTGGCTACGAACTAGTGCCATTATTCTTCTCTCACCGCGGTCTCGCCATTTATGTGCGTAGTGATGTAGCTTACCAAACTCCACCACAATGTGATCCATGTTCCAATCCGGAATTCAACTTCATGTGGTTAAAATTCCATCTCCGTAAGCAAATTATACACTACTGCTTTATTTATAGAAGCCCCAAACTGGACAGCAATTCAACCTTTAACGAGTTTGATGCGCTGTCTGACTCCATTCAAAGAATTGTATCCCTGTATCCTCATACTGAAATCGTTATTACGGGCGACTTCAATATACACAATTCTGGGTGGCTTCGACATTCTGGACAGACAACACCCGAAGGACGGTGTGTTGAGATCTTCGCTGCGGAAAACAACCTAACGCAGCTTGTAAATGTGCCCACGCGAATACCAGACGTTGATAGCCATACCGTCAACACCCTGGACTTGTTTTTAACTTCTCACCCTGCTAAGTACACCATTGATGTGCTCTCCCCCTCTAGGCTCGTCGGACCATTGTGTCATATCAGCTAATTTCTCGTACACCGACCACACAGTTAGAGAAAAAATTCCTAAAAGAACCGTATGGCAATACGAGAAAGCCAACTGGAGCGGTCTTTAGGAATTTTAACTGGTCGTTATAATTCCTCGATAACGACGTGGATGCCGCAGCTGATATGATTACAGACACCATTCTCTTTGGAATGAGATTCTTTATTCCTCATCGGATGAAGAGTATCAAACCAAAGGAAAAGGCATGGCATGACTCGAGCTGTAAAGAGGCCGTCAGGGTTAGAGAAATGTTTTTTCGGTCCTACAAGACCAACCCGACAGAGGAAAACCGAAAAAAGTTCAAACGAGCCAGAAATGACTGCAACGCCTTTCTTAAGCGTGTGAAATTCCAATACGACCAAAAACTGAGGCAAAAAATACTGCAATGTCCCAAAGGCAGTAAAAATTGTTGGTCGTTCGACAAAAACATTAAAATTCCGCCTCATCCTCCATCCCAACGCTCATTTACAATGACATTCCAGCTGTCAGCTCTTTGGATAAGGCCAATCTGCTTGCTGCACACTTTGCGGCCAGCTCAACACTCCCAGATTGTGCTTTGTCTCCGCCTACACTTGAGTGCGTCGAATCTTCAATAGGACGAATCTACTTTCGCACTCGTGTAGTAGCAAGAGTACTTAAAGATCTCAACATACATAAATCCGCTGGTCCAGATGGTATATCTCCCCTTCTTCTGAAGAGGTGTTCTTCCTCGCTGGAAAAACCACTGCGTAAGCTTTTTCATCAATCCTACACTTTAGGACTCTTCCCGAGCAGATGGAAAACAGCATTTGTCCAGCCCGTCCCTAAAAAAGGCGAATCATCTTCTCTCTCCTCCTAAAGACCCATTGCACTTACGTCCCTTCTTTCCAAGGTCATGGAAACACTGATAAATCGTCAGCTCATGGAATATCTCGAAACACGAAAACTTCTCAATGACCGGCAGTACGGTTTTCGTAGCAACAGATCCACTGGTGATTTGATGGCATGTCTCACCGAAAAGTGGAACCAAAGCGTACATCAATCTGGCGAAAGCAAGATAGTTGCACTTGATATTTTTAAGGCATTTGACAGAGTTTGGCGTCAGGCTCTTTTGTCGAAAATGCGTGCATTTGGGATCGACGACTCTCTTCTTCAATGGATTAGAAATTACCTTTCGGAACGTTAAATTCAAGTTGTCTTGGACGGTTTCAAGTCTGATATTCACAAAATAAATTCTGGTGTGCCCCAGGGCTCTGTTCTGTCACCGACACTCTTTTTAATTTTCATTAACGATCTCTTGTCTACTACTTCTAATCCAATATATTCCTTTGCTGATGACAGTACTCTCTGCTTTTCATATTCGTTCCCGGACTCACGGCCCTGCTCTTCGGCTGTAGTACGAGAACGGCAGCGTATGCTAAGCTCATTAAATTCCGATATCAACAGCATAACCAATTGGGGAACTATCAATAGATTGGAATTTAATGCTTCCAAAACATAATGCTGTCTGCTGTCTTTAAAGCGAAATTTAAACACCCAGCCATTATCTATGAATGGCACTTGCATCGTCGAAACCGAAAAACTTTCCATTCTCGGTATGTGTGTCAATGACAACTTACGTTGGAATGACCACATATTTGATGTCGCCAAAAATGCTGCGAAATGTCTAGGTTTCCTCAAGCGATGTAAGAAATATTTTACACCCTCTGATCTGGCCTCAATATATAAGGCATTCATCCGCCCAAAATTGGAGTACAACTCCCACATCTGGTCAGGTGCTCCTAAAACATCTCTGCACCTGCTAGATAGGATTCAAAACCGTGCGATAAAACTTATTGACGATACTAATATCAGTCAATCAATCGACACCCTCGAACACCGACGAAATGTCTCGTGTCTCACTTTGTTTTATCGCTATTTCCACCACCAGTGCTCCACTGAAATAGCCAGTAGCATTTCGCCCATTCAAACTTTCAACCGTAACACCCGTCTCGCTATGAATGCTCATCAGTGTACCCTCAAGCCCATTTTCGGACGTACTCTAAAATATCGTGATTCGTTCCTAAGCCGTACAACTCGCTTATGGAATGCCCTGCCGATCCCTGTATTTCCTGGTCGTTATAACTTGCAAACATTTAAAAACAATGTACATCGGTACCTCTCTTTTCTTCCTCCCTAAATTTCCTTTGCCCGCGCTGTGTACAATCACTTTAAGGGTACTCAAACCCCTTGAGCGCGCGCTCATTATAAAAAAAAAAAAAAAAAATCCTCATCCATGCAACGTTTATGATCACGATTTATATGTATATAATTTTTATCTCCTATTGAGAATTCTAAAACCAGTTCTACAGAAGCTCTCTATAGCCTACAATAAGAGTTTCTCTCGAGCTTACTTTTTCTTTGAAATCTACTCATATACCCGTATTCTTACTACTTAGGCACTTACACTAAATGGGTCACAGATGCAGTATAAAGATTGCGTGAACGTCACGAGACATCATGGCTTCAGAAAGGGCCACTCTACTATCGGATCTATCGGATAAGTAGTGAAGGCTGACCAGACTTCCCACCAAGGCAACCACTACTCAAAGAACTCTGGGTTGGCAACTCTGGGTGTGCGAAATGCCTTCAATTCAACCACGAACTGTGGCGGAACTAGCCGTCCTAGTAGTCGCAGGAGTGACCTGTATCAATCTGCTAGCGGCAGAAAGGAAGTATGTTTACGACAAAAAGGTGGAAATTGAAGTGGATCGTCAATCGAGGAGGCAAAGTAGGTCACGAAACGGCAGTAGCAAAAGCGTTGGAACTTGGAAAGCGGAGGACAAAGGACTGCGAAGCTGGTCAAGGACGTAGCTAAATGGAATCGAAGTATACTACCACGCCACCCAGTTTCTTACCGGACACGGGTATTTCAACGCCTTTCTTCGCAAGATCAGTAAAGTAATCACTCCAGCCTGTCAGTATGGGGACTCACCAGTAGGCGATGCAAACCACACTTTTTTAATTTGCAGGACGGGAGCTGGAAAGCAGCATCGTCGTAATCAGCCCAGAAAACAAGGTCCAAAAGATTCTGACGAGCGATCAGACATGGACCCAAATTTGTTCCTTCGTAGAAGTCAGGATAAAAAAGAGAGAGCAGGACTCATATACACCTTTAACAGACTGATGAAAGCCTCACCGGCAATAAAGAATAAACCCGCACAATAAGATAAATATGAAAAAACCGGCCGACGAAGGGGAAAGAAAACGATACCAGGCTGAAGTAACTCGAAAGAGGCTCCGGGGTGGATGTTGTTAAGATGAAAGGAGTTAAGGTGGTTTTTAGAAGTTGAGAGTCGCATAGTACTTGAAGCAGAGCGGGACTGTTTCTCGTCGTTATTAGCTTTTCTATCATCCCCTAGGAAAAAAAAAATAGAAAAATAGTAGGGTTTCCAGGACTAGAAATCGTTTTTCCCTATGGATGCTGATGAGTATCGATCTGGACTTTTGTGTGTTTTCTCCAATATCTGTCATAGTGTGAAAATTTGGACAGTTGTGGACTTAACCAGTCTGAAACCGCACTGAAAAGAACAAGAAGAAAGAACGTTAGCGATTGACAGTCAAGATCTCATACGCTGTGTTAAGGGGACTGATACCTCTATATTTGAAGCAGCTTAGAGTGTCTCTAGTTTTGTGGGTCGGACTTTCGGCAGGCATACTTTCTTCAAACTCCGACTCTTGGTGTATTGTTCTCTACCACGTGAAATTCTGCTGTCTTAGATAGCTCAACAGGTACCTAGTCAATTCGATCCGGTAGCCTTGTTGTTTAGTGCTTTAAGTTATTGCTTTATTTTATTTTAGTCGGACGGTCGAAAATCTTGACTTTAACTGCTCAAGTTGCACTGTTCGTTCTCTATCTAAGAGTGGAATTTACATACGCTCAACACCGAATGTGATTCTGCACTGCTACTAAATCTTCTTGCTCGTCTTTACAGGTTTCTATTCGGGTCTTGTTGCTTTCACACGTTGCTTTAACCTTTTCATAAAACTTTCGAATCTTGTTCCTGGGACGGTATCGCTTCATTTCCTCGATCGCGCGCTTCTCATGGTCTTCAGCACTCAATGCAGATGGTATTGAACTTGTCGTGAGGTTGAGATACATACATATGTACGAGGGCGGGTCAATAAGTCCGTGACTTTTGGAATAAAACACAGATCTTTTGATAAAAAAATAATTTTATTTTTCAACGTAGTCTCCCTTGAGCTCTATACACTTTGTCCAACGCTTCTCCAATTTTTTTATCCCTTCCAAAAAAAATGATTTGTCGAGGTCCTCAAAATAGGCCTTTGTTTGCGAGATGACTTCATCATTGGAGTCAAATCTTTTTCCACCAAGCCATTTCTTCAGGTTTGGGAACAAGAAGTAGTCGCTCGGAGCCAAATCTGGAGAATAGGGTGGATGAGGGAGCAATTCATAGCCCAATTCATGGATTTTTGCCATGGCAACTGCACATGTGTGCACCCTTGCATTTTTGCGGTTTTTTTTCAAATCGTCATTGAATCGGTCCAATAAGTTGGCATAATATTCCCCATTGATTGTTCTTCCCTTTTGAAGGTAGTCAATGTGGATCATCCCGCGTGCATCCCAAAAAACAGTCGCCATAACTTTATTGGCTGACAAACCCACCTTGGCATTCTTTGGCGCCGATTCACCCTTAGAAACCCACTGTTTTGACTGTTGTTTGTTCTCTGGTGTGTTGTGATGGATCCATGTTTCGTCCACGGTTACAAAACGGCGCAAAAACTCCTCCATATTGCGATTAAACAACGCCAAACCTTCCTGTGAAGTTGTTACACACGAAATTCACTTTTTTCCATTTTCTCCTCAAATTAGTGAGTAGTCTGATAAAAATAGCTGTCAAACACAAACTAACTGACGCAGCAAGTTTAAATTTTGACAGGAGTCAACTGACAGATGCCTGTTGCTGTTTCAGTAAAGAGGTCAAAAATTCAAAAAGTCACGGACTTATTGACCCGCCCTCGTATATGCAATCACGACGGTTCAAGCGGCTTGTTGCGCTTGCAGCCCTTCAATCTTAAATCTCTTCACAGTATGTCTTTGTTGTCGAGGCCTCTGAGATATCCGTAAACGTACATTGACTGCAATTAGACTGTGCGCGGAGTTCGATGAGCAGCTGTATTGATATTCCACCGGAGGTGTGTGGGCTTTCCGATGTACTACCAAAGATGTCCTTGTGTTTTATTCTCGGTAAAACCTAACGTCATACTTAAGCTATTGCTTCTAGGTTTTATCAAGGAGCTCAAAGAAACATTCTTTGCTAGTAACAATAGTTTCGTCTATATAATCTGTTGAGTCCTAGTATTCCACATGCGTATCGTTTTTCGTTTGCTGAGGCTATCAACATCTTTATCTAAATTCAAGCACTATACCATATCGTGTTTAGCGTTTAACCCGACAGCATAACCGCCAACATGGAGATCCTTCAGAATAGAGTATCAGAAGCACAGAATAGGGATTGGAGGGCTGCCGTTGGTTTACTTGAAAATCCTCCGTCACCAATTTTATGTTGACATTCCGGGTAGGTGCCAAAAATCCTGCTCCAAGATGTTGAAGTAGGTAGAATGAGGTTATCATAGCCTTCCACAACTGACTGGTTGACATAGAGCTCGGACACCTCTTTTCTCACCGCAAGCGAAATATCTGATAGCGGATATGCTGAATTCCGGATAGTTTCAAGTGACCTTGAACTAGGTTCATGTATGTTATGCTTGGATTCAAGTTTTAAATGCTGCTCCCGAGCCCTTCTCTTAAATCCAACTTCGCCCAAACATATCAGATCAGATGTGCATCTTGAAATTGTCAAAGTCACACACGTCTGCTCTCCAATCCTTCCACTCCAAATGACCCAATTACGAATTAAAACATAAATCTTGACTGCTATGCATTCCATAAGTTTATTTCTATACAATCCTTTCTAAAAGGACTTTTACTGAATGTATCTTATACAAATAGGATTCATATTTTATACAGAAACTTTGTTACAAAGTTCGTTAGATTATTATAATACATGTTAAAGAGTAGTGTCAGGAAATCAGGTTAAAACCAATGTCTCAAATGGTCCTGTGTTTAAACGCCCAAAACAAGATTTGTTTGCGTTTGTTGTTCGGTCATCTCTGTGGTAGATGACTCAGAGAGATCTGTACGTGGACGTCGGAACAAAATAACATGGGGCTCAGGTGCATGCATCATGTAATGTACCCATCCAGGACTCTGTTGGACACCCAGATTCCTCCACTCGGTCTCTGTCATTAGATGTGATTTTGGAACCAAACGTGTCAAATCCGGTGGAAGGATAACATGTCTGTAAAACGGACAAATACATGATTTTATTCAAAGAAATCGAACTGGGCCCACAATTCAATGAATCAAATCGAAGATTCCTTTACACAAGAGTCCACTCCAACAGGTTGGAACTTGTCTTTGGAAAATTAGCATTTATTATCGTTAATTTTAAATGTACTAACCTGTATTCGTATATGGCATCGAAGTACTTTTCGGAGTATTGAATCTGATCGGCTGGCATGTTGAAAATGTGGAATTAAATGAATTTAATTCAATTTGCTACAATTTGTATGTGAAATCGCAAAAAGTACAGTAAACAGACCGAATAAAAATACTAGAATGTCAGTTGAAAAATTGAAGACGCTTTCACCTGACATAAAGAAGTGAAGCCAAGTTCAAATGTTTTACGCATAGAGGGTGTTTTAGCAAAACGAGAAGTTGCTAAGAAGTAAATATTTGTATTTTATAATTGTCGTTGCTATTTGTGTACTGGTCAGAGGCCCCTCTTTTATCTGTAAATCTTTCATAAAAATTTTAGGCTTACAATATCCGAAAAATTTTCTCCACACGATGAATCTAATGATGAGTTGATGAAAAATATATACATTTATACATATATAGATTAACAAGACTTTATTTTTGCAACGGAGTGTGTTAAAAAGGGGAAATGAAACCTAAATCTAACCGAACCTAAACTGATAGCGATCTGCGCGGCCAAAAATTAACTAACTGAAGGCTCCGTCAAACAGAGCGCGTTTTAACGCCGCATTTCACCGCCACTTTATATTATATTGAAATCATAGAAACTGTGTCCTAGAACGCGTTTTAAACGTCGCTGTGAATTTACCGCGGTGTTAATACGCGGCGGTGAAACCCGGTGTTTTGCTGAAATACAAATCTTTCATTTCAACGCGGCGTTGGCGTTGTTTCTATTTATTTGTGAAACAATGTAATATTAATTGCATTTGCGTGTAAATACCCATTTTTATGTGCCCAGAGTGATAAAAAAGTGGCCGATATATTGGAAACTACAGGGAAAGATTTGAAGGAAATGATATTTTGGCAGGTAAACAATGCAATGCTACTGAACCAAAATGTTATACAGTGACGACTACTCTTTGTTTAACGTCTTCGAATCTAGCGGTTATAATGCGACGTAAAATAATTTCACCTCAGCGTTAAATCATTTTACCGCGGCACTGGAAACGCGTTCTGTTTGACTGAGCCTTTAGATGGCAAACTCTACCACTGTAAAAAAGAGGTCTAAGCTCAAGCACTGCATTGTTATTGGTTGGTTGGGTTTAAAGTTAACACAATTGCACCAATATATACATAAAGTTCACTATGTGTGTGTAATATGGATGATGTCGACTTGAACTATGAGACGAATCGACATTGTTGATTTTTCAGACGTATTCACAGACAGGGTCACACGGATAGTGGCAATCTCGGGGATCGCGTGCTCAACCAGTAGCATAATACCGGCCCACGCCGACATAGGGTTTACAAACCTATACCGAAGAGATAAAAAAAATGTAATGAACAAGTTAATAGCCTTTGATAATATCGCTGGCAAAAGATTAAACGATAACGACCTTCACATCTGCACGTGGAATGTTCGGACCCTTAACAGGCCACGTGCAGGCGAACAATTAGCAGAGGCACTTGACTGCTATCATGCAGGTATCACCGCCATCGAGAAAAAGCGATGAGATGTGCCGAGCAAAAAGAGGATGAAAAACTGTTATACGAGTATTTATTATGGTGATTGATATATGTAAAGGAAAAAGCGTTTTTTCGTCTGCAGATTCGTTATACGCCGTGGACTTAGGTAAGAAGTGAGCGAGCGTCTTATGACAATCCGCATCAAGGCTAAATTCGCTAACATAAGCCGAATCCACCCATGCTCCACCGAACACAAGACGTATGCCAGGATACAGCTTACACGACACCACAACTGGCAACGGACATAGGGTTATTGATTTTGGGGCCGGACGAAATATCACTACAGCAATAAAACGGTTTTCGCATCTCAATATACTAGTATACGCGGACTATCAAACGCTAAATCAAATTGATCATATTGCAATCGACGCAAGGCATGTCTCGAGTGTTCTGGAAGTTCAAGCCTTCCGGGCAGCCAACATTGACTCGAATCATTACCTAGTTGCAGCCAATTTTTGCCGAACGCGTATCCCGAAATCCTATGACGCCAGCATTAAGTACTCAAGACCAGTGGCAACGCTGCCAACGTGCCATCAGATACGTCGGAACTGATATTCAAGGTTTCACCCGACAGCCACTAAGAAATTCCTGGTTTGATGTAAAATTCCGGCAAGCACATCCAGCTAAATAAGAAGAGTACAAAGTGGCGTTGAGACAAAGGACGGCAGGCGCTCATAAGAAGAAGACAATCAGAAGCAATCGAGGATATTGACAGTTTGTACTCCAGCAACAACGTTGGGAAGTTTTACCAACACGTAAAAATAACGTGTTGATGTAACAAGACCCGTGCAGAAATCTGTAAAGACGAAGAACGAAACCTTGTAGTAAAGTCATAGGCGGTGCTGAGAATATGGAAGAACTTCTTTTGCAGACGGCGACGAAGACCAATATCCCGCCGTCAGTCAAAGTAAACCATTCAACTTAGACGACGACAGCCAACACTTTCGTCCACCTGACTAAAACGATACAGCTGTTGGACTGGACGGCTTACTGGCACTTCAGCAGCAGCAGACATTGTGGAGAGCATACACCAACCCATGTCTTAGATCTGGTCAGAAGAGCGTATGCCTGTTGAATGACATCATTTGCCCGATTCGTAAAAAAATAGACCCCATCAACTTAACCGAGACCTTTGATGTCAAAAAAAGGTTTTAGACAAGAAGTCATGTGGCTTCTACTTGATAATACTTGAAAGTATTGTGGGCAACTCACAAGCGATAATCTTTCAAAAGTCTGTTGAACTATTAGTGTACGCCGATGATATTGCTATAATTGGCAGAACCAGTACGTTCACTAGCATTGAAACTGAAGCTGCTAGAATGGGTTTAGCAGTAAATGAAGATAAAACCAAGTACTATATATGCTGTCAACGAGAAGGAACATACACCATCGACGAATTATACAGAGCCTTTTCAGAGCTATAACTTGATGTAGTAAGGGGCTTTGTCTACCTTGGCTCTGCTATCAATTCTACCAAAAAGACGACAGTAGGAAAAAAACGAAGAATCACTCACTCCATTCAAAGAAGAACTATACAATCTGTACGGTATCTTATCAGAAAATACTGCATCAGTCGACTAAGATGTTTAGGACACGTAGAGTCGAAACTAACCCGGAGGGGCAACACAGTAGAGGAATACCTCAGCTTAGATTGCGCGTATAAATAGAAAGGCACCTCAATCGAATTGAAATGCGCAACTGGAGGGAGTTAGCTAGGGCTCGGACTAACTGGTGAGGCTTGTTAGTAAGTTCACCCCGAACTAAGTACTCCGAAATTATCTTTGCGGTAATTGAACTTATTTTCAAACAAAGTCTTCGCTAAAGAATTTGCAACCATTTGATTAGCTTTTAAATGTATAGTGCACGATGATGTATGTAGTCATAATCAATTTGTCCTCATAAAAAAGATGAGTCAATTTCGGCAACCAAACTTTGTACCCAAAGTTCTTCTTTACAAATTGATGACAACACCACTTACTCAGCTTATGAAGTAGACAAAGTCATGGTACTTTGCAACTTACCGACCCAAGATATGAGGACACCATTCACCATATTGTGAATGTAGCCGGTTACTGAAGGATGTCAACTTCGTTTGCCTAATAGACATCACTATATATAAGCCACTAATCCGGAATTTCCGTTGCTCAATTTTTTCCTTCGCTGTCCCATTTAGATATGGTAGGTACATACATATTTAGGTAGAAGGGCGCGTTTAGAGGACAAAAATCCAAATACCACTTGTTGTGTCGGTTTTCACGACTTGTGAACCTGTTTGTCGGCGAGTGTTAATTTTTTAATTTTCGCTTTTATGATTTAGTAGATAAATAATAAAATGCCTGCGCCAACTGCAGCTCGCTTTTTAGCCATCGGTGAAATTTGTTGACTCTGCAGACGAAGACCTCAGCAGACATCCTCTGGAAGTTTAATCATAAATTGCGCCAGTATAACAGAATATGTTGTGTTTGGTCTATAGTATAGTGAGCCGCAAGCATTAAACCCAATATGACCAATATGTACCCGGATGACCATTGGCAATCGACCTAGTACAACGACTGGGTTCTGGAACGTTAAGACCCTAAAATTCCTCCAGTTTGAGCGAGAGTTCATGCGATACAAATTGGACGTACTTGAAGTTAACGAGATAAAGTGCTGGGCCCACAACATCTATATAGTAATATATTAACGCACTAGCTACCAGAGCAGAAGAAGCAGCCAGTAGGACCATTTTCAATATCACTAACTTACAGGAGGCTAAAGTTGCAAATCTCATCTTGTAAAAGATTTAGGTAATTGATCTATTGACTTCGGAACAGCTACATAATAAGATGGAGGGATCAGTTTGCTGCTCCACAAAATCATTTAGCAAGTAACGAACCGAACCCAGCCCTTATAACAAATTCCCGCATGTGTGCTCCCGCTTCCAGTAACACTGAAATTATATCGAAAAAGTGTGCAGTTGACATACATAGATGCCATCTCAGCATCTACAGCCACTAATGAGAAGCGCATGAGAAACGGAAGTCTTTCCCGAAGATTGAAAGAAGGAAATGATTGTTAAACTGCCTAAGAATGGAAACCTGATGGAATGCGAAAACTGGCGAGGAATATGTATGCTCTCAGCGGTCGATAGATTAAATGCATCTTGGCTACCTATGAGGATGGAAAATGTCATGTCACAATAGTGACAGATAAATTCGAAGTGCATCATGGCTGTATCTGTTCCTTGTTGTATCGGGAACAAATATGGGACTCAGATGGATAATGATTATAGACCTACACCAAATGGCGCTTAACTTAAAAGTAGAGGCATATACATTTCGACTTAAAATAAATACGCCAATAGCTAAGGCCCTAGTCATTTCCGTCTCGAACTCAAAATAGCGCCAAATCTCAAATCAACATTGCCGGAGAACAAGTCGTGAAGGTAACCAACTTACTTCATCTTGGAAATATGGTTTCGTAAGATAGAGGCTCAGAGCTGGAAGTCGACAGGATAAATAAAGAAAATTCTGCGTTCAGTATGATAGATAAAATCTGGAAAAGCACTAAAATGAAACTGAAACTGTTTCCATCTAAAGTAGAATCCGTGCTTCCACATGGATGTAGTACGTGGAAGGCCATTAACACTGTCACAAGTGTAAAGTTAAAATAAAAAATAATATAATTGTTAAAATAACAAACACAATTCTTTCCTTGTCTTGAACTAGACACTTGTCTAGTGACATGGTCTTGAAAACAGACATGAACGATTAATCCTAATCGTGACCGTTCCGTTAATTTTTTTTCTGCAACAATAAAATTAAAATAAACAAACATATGAGTGCTCATACTAAAAAAAATTGATATTTGCACGTATATGTGAACTATTTAGATAAAAGAAAGAAATAATAAACATTAGTTGATGGTTATGTACATGTGCTCTGCTACCAATTTTCACTCTGAAATAGTACAAGGCCAGAGAGATTCAAGAGTTGTGCGCATGGCGATTGCGATACTCGAAACAGGAAAAACCGCACATCTCCGAGTGTTCGGAAAAGATGGATGAACAAGCAGCTACCGTGCAAGTTCATCTAAATAAAAGTGTGCATCGAAGTCACAGCCCACTTCATGAGGAACGAATAGAGAGGTACACCCTGTTCTCCCATCCGCGCTACATGAGTGGATCTTCTCACACTATCCTATAGTAAATACACGCACTTCCGTCCTTCATTATTCGACAGCTCCGCCGTAGAAAATAATATCACTAAAGAATTTAAAACAAATAATATTGTAAAATGTTTGTGTGGGTACAAATGATAGAACTTATTCTTTTCAATACAAATCCCTTTATTCAGTACAGTTACAATTCACTATTTAATCAGTACAATTCAATTTCTCAACCACTTATACTTTTCTTATCTTTTACTTAAACCACTTAATCACTTCTCCTAATTAACACTTCAAATTACACTTTAGAACTGATTTGCATACCTTTGGGATGCTGGTATTTATACTCGAATGACATACTTCGAGAACAATCCTCGCCACCCAGCGTCCCATACAATTTCCAATTTGCTAGAAAATTCGATTCCACTCTCCAGTCGAGACTTTGCTAATCCAGTATCGAAATCTTCTAGTCTTCGAGTTTCGACATTTTCTGCTAGATGTCGCTGCTCACATTTAAGTGGTTATCACATTGCTCCCTCCCTACAGTTGTTCGTCCCGAACAACTTCGTCATTCAGCATCCCGTTGAAATGACACATTCTATCCAAATGGACCACTTTCAATTTTCCTCGATCCCCACGCTGGATCCGGTAGACAACGTCATTAATGCGGGTTACCACCTTGTATGGACCTTCCCAGTCCTGTTGCAATTTTGGTGATTTGCCTTTCTTACGCTGAGGATTATACAGCCAAACCAGATCTCCTTCGTTGAAACCGGAAGATTTCGCCTTGATATCGTACCTAGTTTTCATGCGGCTGCTTGCTAGCTTCATCTTTTCTCTGGTGTCTTCATACAATTTACGAATCCTGCTGCGTAAGTCATTCACGTACTCGTTCACCTCTTTGGGCTCCGTCGGTGGGGATCCGAATTTTGCTTCACTTGGCAACCGAATTGTTTGACCAAATAAGAACTCGGATGGTGTGTGCCCTGTTGAGCTATGGACCGCGTTTCGGTAGGCCATTAAGAAGAGGGGTATGTGACGATCCCAATCCCGCTGGCAGTTGCTGACAACCTTAGATAGATGCTCACTCAAGGTCCGATTGAATCGCTCGACCATTCCATCAGATTGAGGGTGTAGTGGCGTTGTCCTTGTCTTTCTTATTCCCAAATATTGGCATATTTCCTGGAAGACTTTTGATTCAAAGTTTCGCCCTTGATCAGAGTGCAGCTCCATTGGGACCCCAAATCTGCTCACCCAGTTGTTGACTATCTGTTCGGCTACGGTCTTAGCCTCTTGATTTGGGATGGCAAATACTTCCGGCCACTTACTGAAGTAATCCATGACTACGAGGGTATATCGGTTTCCATTAAAGGTTTCGGGAAACGGCCCAGCGATGTCGATGGCTATTCGTTCGAAAGGTGCTCCGACATTGTATTGTTGCATTTGTCCATGTGGCTTTACTTTTGGACCCTTGGTAGCTGCACATCTTATGCACTTTTTGCACCAATTCTCGACATCTTGTTTAGCTCTTAGCCAATAGAAACGTTCCCTTACCTTTTCCAACGTCTTGTTTATTCCCAAATGGCCTCCTGAGATTCCGTCATGTATTTCATGGAGCACTTGGTTGACTCTGGACCGTGGCACAATTAGCTGCATACGAGATGTTGTCCCATCTGCACTTTCCCATTTTCTCTTCAGCAATCCATCTTGCACAAAAAGCGAGTCCCACTGTGCCCAGTATGCCTTCAGAGTTTGGCTCCGATCTGATATCTGCTGCCAGCTTGATCTTTCCTCGTGTTCTTTCCAGGCCAATATTGGTTCGATGTCATTGTCTGCCTGTTGGGAAGAACGGATTTCGTCTATACTCCAACCCTCTATTGGCTCAGTCCTGATCATTTGGATAGTTGCCTGTTCTTTTGCTTCTTTACGATTGCAGTGTTCGCATTTTACTCCGCACGGTCGACGAGAGAGAGCATCAGCATTTGAGTGGAGTGTTCCCTTGCGGTGTTGCACTTCAAAGTCGTAGCCCTTCAACTGCTCGATCCATCTTGCAACTTGGCCTTCAGGGTTCTTAAATTGGAGTAGCCATTTCAGAGCTGCGTGGTCTGTCCGGAGAATGAACTTTTGTCCATAGAGGTACTTATGGAAATGCTTCGTAGCCAGAATTAAAGCCAGAAGCTCGCGCCGGGTTACACAGTAGTTCCGTTCAGGTCTGGAGAGTACTTTGCTGTAATATGCGACCACTTTCTCTTGACCGTCATGAACTTGAGAGATCACAGCTCCGACCCCAACATTGCTAGCGTCTGCGTCCACGATGAACATTTTTCCGGGCGTGGGGTAACCCAAGATGGGGGCATTGCACAGCTGTCGCTTCAGTTCTTGAAATGCTTTTTCGCATTCTCCAGACCACCTGAACTGTCGGCCTTTTTCCGTAAGTTGATGCAGGCTCTTTGCAATGCCAGCAAAATCCTTTACGAACCTTCTGTAATACGTGGCGAGGCCCAAGAAGCTTCTCAGTTGGTGTTTATCTTTTGGAGAAGGCCAACTTTTCACGGCTTCGATTTTGTCAGGATCCGTCCTTACACCTTCCGCTGATATAATGTGACCCAGATATTTTACTTCCGGACGAAACAAGGCACACTTTTCTGGGTTGAGCTTTAAATGAGCACTTCGTAGCCTCTCAAACACTTCTTTTAGATTTTCGCGGTGCTCCTCGTACGTCTTACCTATGACGATAACGTCGTCCAAATATACTAGGCAGGTTTTCCAGGTGAGTCCTTGCAATGTTCGTTCCATTAGTCGCTCGAAGGTGGCCGGAGCGTTGCACAGTCCAAACGGCATCACTGCAAACTGCCAAAGACCGCTTCCTGTAGTGAAGTACGATTTATCTCTACCTGCCAGTAACCGCTCTTCAAGTCAAGTGTTGAAAACCATTTCGCTCCAGAAAGCATATCCAAAGTGTCATCGATTCTCGGAAGTGGGTAGCTGTCCTTTTTAGTGACATCATTGAGACGTCGGTAGTCTACACAAAATCTCGTGCTGCCATCTTTCTTCTTCACGAGGACCACTGGAGATGCCCACGGACTTTGCGATTCTTCAATCACTCCCTCGGCTTTCATCTTCGACATCATTTCGGTAACTTCTGTTTGCTTTGCCAATGGAAGACGCCTTGCAGGTTGACGGATTGGTCGAGCGTCTCCGGTGTCAATGTGGTGTTGAACAATATGCGTACGTCCATATTCTCCGTCTTGTGTAGCAAATATATCAGCGTACTCACCGATTAGTTTTTTGCCAGGATTCGCTGATCTTCGTCCAGATTACAGAGGCTGAGAATTTTGTTCTTGATTTTTATGCTCTGAACTGCTGTGACCGGTTTTGCACCCTTTTTTTCCGTTGTGGTCGATATAGCCTCAACAGGTACGCATTTTCCCACTATCTCCCCCTTTTTCACCTTTACACTGAATGTCTTTGGATTTAGAATCCTTACAGGGACCATGTTGTTCTTTGGCTCCACTAAGGTCTTTCCCACCATGAAGTCTCTTTTCTTTTCTGGCTCCATCAAATAGAATCGGTGGCTACCAGGACCACCTTCCCTTTTTTGCCCACAAAATTGCTTCTGACGAAGGCTCTAGACTCTGATTGCTGCAGATGACGACATTTGAGACTGAGGTATTGGCGTTTCCGTATATCATTGGTATCTCCATGTTTCCGTATTTCAGGGTTTGTGCCCCCAAGTCGACTACAAGTCCATGTTCTCTCATGAAGTCTGTACCAATGATGCACTCGTCACATATGTCAGCTACCAGAAACGCGTGAGTGAATGTTATTCCGGCCAATTGGATTTTTATGCGAACTTCACCATATACCTTAATCGTTGCTCCTGTAGCTGTTCGCAAGCTGCAACTGCTAGTGTTATGCAGCCAAGACTTCTGCACAAGATCCCTCCTGATAATTGAGGCCGTGGCACCGGTGTCTACTGTTGCCATCCATTTTTCTTTTCCACTGACTACTTCTACTAGAAGGCTTTCGTTGCATCGTTTTGCCAGCGAGACTTGGATGATGGTCCTGGGGCCGTCGACTCCTGCTACCAACTTCTGCCCCGCGAAGTTGGTGCTTAAGCATTTCCCGACTGATGGCTTCGGGAAGGTTGACCGGCTTCTTGATAGCTGTTTCTGCTGGTTTCTTCCTCTATTGGCTTGCCACCACAGTGAGGGCAGTCTTTTCGTCGCACCGGTTCTTTACTCTGCCTTTGAAGGTGTCCTATTTTATTACAATTCCAGCAGCGCATTATCCGTCTATCCCGTCGAGTATCTCGTTCCTCGGCACTAATTCTTGTGCAGGAGCATTCGATAGATGTTACTTCCCTGACGAAATGTGTTCCCCTGGAAGCCTGATTGGCTGCTTCCATCGCCAGAGCGAAGGCAAGTGCTTCAGCAAGGGTTCTTTTCCCGGCCATCCTTACTGCTGACTGTAGCTTCGAATCTGCAATTCCCCTGATAAATGCATCTTTTGCCATTTCGTCGATAATTTCCTGTCCTGCGGTGGGGTTGACAGATGCGCAAGTCTACTCACGTCTGCTTGGAGCTGCTGCAGTGTTTCTCCTCTTTGCTGCGTTCGGCTTTGCAATTGGACCTTGTAGACCTCCTGCATGTGGCTATCCCCAAACCGTTTCTCGATAGCCTGTACTAACGTCATATAATCTTTATGCTTTTCGATGTCTACTGTTTGCAACAATTCTGCTGCAGGACCGTGCAAGGCCATTGTTAGGGCAAAGCACTTTTCCTCATTGTCCCAGTCGTTTGCACAGGCAGCCATTTCAAACTGCTTCTTATAAGTAGACCATGAGGTCTGGCCATCGAATGAGGGAGGCTTCAAATCTTTTCTCCTTGGACCGCTTAAAGAACATTCTCGCAGTTTCTGTTTTCGCACTGTGTCGAGCTCTTTTGCCAGTTGCTGAACTTTGCTGTCCATTTCTTCGAATTTTTCGCCAACATTCTTCTCTATTGTATCAAATTTGTCATCAACGTTCTTCTCTATTCTATCAAATTTGTCATCAACGTTCTTCTCTATTCTTTCAAATTTGTCATCGATTTCTTCGAATTTTTGCTGGAGAGTGTTATTTTGTTCCTCCAGTTTTTGTTCTAGACTATTCTTTTGTTCATCCAACTTTTGTTCGAGACTATTCTTTTGTTCATCCAGCTTTTGCTCGAGACTATTCTTTTGTTCTTCCAGATTATTCTTTTGTTCATCCATTTTCTGTTGAAGACCGTGCAGATTGTAGGTTTGTTCGTTGAATTTTTGTTCAATGCTGCTCTTCTGCTCGTTTAGATTTTTCTTTTGTTCGTCCATTTTTTGTTCGAGACTGTTCTTCTGTTCGTCCATTTTTTGTTCCAGACTGTTCTTCTGTTCTTCCATATTTTTCTTTTGTTCGTCCATTTTTAATAAGAGGAGTTGCATCATCGCAGCCATGTCATTGCCGGTATTTGTCTGTTCATCCTCGTCAACATCAAAGGAATATGCATCAGGATCATGTCCCTCGTTGTTCAAAGCCTCCTGAAGTCGGAGCACCAGGTCACTTTTTCCTCCACTGGCGCTGAGGCTTCTCTTGTTCAACTCGGATTTGAGTTGGACGAGGATCAACTGCAATAGTTTTCGACCCATTCTAGCTTTTTCAAATAGTCAGAAAACACTTTTTTTTTTTTTTTTTTTACACACAATAAGTCCTATCCCACTTCTGACACCAATGTAAAATGTTTGTGTGGGTACAAATGATAGAACTTATTCTTTTCAATACAAATTCCTTTATTCAGTACAGTTACAATTCACTATTTAATTCTTTCTCTCAGTACAATTCAATTTCTCAACCACTTATACTTTTCTTATCTTTTACTTAAACCACTTAATCACTTCTCCTAATTAACACTTCAAATTACACTTTAGAACTGATTTGCATACCTTTGGGATGCTGGTATTTATACTCGAATGACATACTTCGAGAACAATCCTCGCCACCCAGCGTCCCATACAATTTCCAATTTGCTAGAAAATTCGATTCCACTCTCCAGTCGAGACTTTGCTAATCCAGTATCGAAATCTTCTAGTCTTCGAGTTTCGACATTTTCTGCTAGATGTCGCTGCTCACATTTAAATGGTTATCACAATATAAAGGACATTGTTTTAATAAAACTACGCAATACCCTGCGATATCTCAATAAGTACACATTAAATGTTATATATACAAAAAATAAATCGTAAATGATGAAGATAATGTAAAATAATATTAAATATAATTCACCTAATAAATAGGGGCAAATAAATAGCTAAGGAATACTCAGTGATTATTCACCGATTTACCTCCCTGTCCTCTCAACTCTTTTATACCAATAAAAACCGATTATCTTTACTCCACTAAAGCGCCCTGTAAACTCTAAAACATGGTACTAGTAAACACGTAAAACAAACCAAGTTTTAGCTGATGTTTATCGTCTGCGGGCTGGTACGCGTACCAATTTGTTGGTCTCACCAACATCAGAATTTGGTCTCACTAAAATCAAACCTACATAGTTTGATTTTTGTCGATGTTTGTGGGCGGAGTTTCGTGTTGCTGATACCATGTTTGAGTGGCTGCGCTCTCATCTGTCAACATTTATCATTTATCAGTGAATTTCGTTGTGCGAACACACAAAATAATCGGGAAAAAATGGCGAACATTCCAAATACTGATGTTCGGAAATAATTTTTCGACAACTTTTGACAAATGGAGTGATGTGTTCTATTATGTTGGAGTGAATTGGTCTCAGCGTCTTTGGGTTTCAGTGGTACCATCTTTACTAGCACCATGTTTTAGCGTTTACAGGCCGCTTAAGTCTTAGAGTTGAGTCTACATAGTTCTTGGAACTAAGTCCGCTGTCGGAACTAGTTCCAATCGTTCCACATACTCAACCTAAACATATTCGATAGTTCCGACATGTCCGATACTCCGATAGTTCACGCACAAGAAGTTCGCAGCACCGCGTGTACCTTCTTCGTCTATTGCATTCGTTCATGTTCACATGCGTATGTGGTTTAGCGTTGACGTTGTCGTATGTGTAGTATTTTCGCAGTATTGGAACTGTCATGGAACTCGAACTACCAATCTAACTAGAATGAAAATGGGATATTTCGTGTCTGCCTCTGCTGTGTTACTACAAATACAACCATACATAAAAGTTCTTCGAAATTTTGTTATTGTTTTGAATTGCAGATAACGCTTTTTTAAAAGCTGTAGCTGTATATTTACAAAATAAATATATTTTTATTTAAAACATTGGTATGTTTTAATCTTCCTTACACCATAGCATATATTCACGCTTTCCAACAAAGCGAATATGCATGTAGATAGGCCTCTACATTTCCGCACATACTCGTATGTATATTTGCCATTCAATATTCAATCTGTTCAACTTCAACTACATACGAGGGGCGTTCAACATATTCTCGGTATCGGGGTGAAGCTGTGGTTGTATATATAAATTGACTTATTTATCAAGTAATACTATTATTTTAGTGAATTCATGTAAAATTTCATATAAATGTGATTATTAATTCGCGTTTTATCTCTAGTTAAACAGAATCATAATGGCAACTGAGACGATGATGGTGAAAATTGAGCATCGCGCTGTAATTAAATTTCTCACTAAGCAAGGAAAAAGTCAAAAAACTATTCATGAAGAGATGGTGGCTGTTTACCAGGGTTCCGCACCTTCATTATCAACTGTGCAAAAGTGGTCAAGTGAGTTCAAGAGAGGCAGAGAGAGCATTGAAGACGACCTCCGCTCCGGCGCCCCGGCTACTGCTTGTACGGGAGAAAGCATCAAAGAAGTCGAAAAACTTGTTCTTGAGGATGCCCGAATAAAGGTGAAAATGATGGCAGAGATCACCAAGCTTTCAATTGGTACCATTCACACCATTCTTCATGACCATCTTAACCTTTCAAAGGTCAGTGCAGGGTGGGTGCCACGAATGTTCACAGCGCCTCAGAAAAAAGTGAGAATCGCATGCTGTAGAGAGCTTTTGGAGATGTGTAGTGAGAACGCGGACGGTGTTATGGATCGAATTGTTACTGGGGACGAAACATGGGTCCACCACTATGACCCTGAAAGCAAACAAGAGTCCATGCAGTGGCATAAAAAAGGAACAGACCCCCCGAAGAAGTTCAAAGTCACCCCGTCTGCCGGGAAGCTCATGGCCACAGTTTTTTGGGGCTCAAAGGGAATCTTGCTCATTGAGTACAAAAAAAAAGGTGAAACCATCAACGCCACATCCTACGCTTCCACTTTGCATAATTTGCGGGATGAAATTAAAAAGAAAAGACGGGGTAAACTCGCAGCGGGTGTGTTGCTTCTTCATGACAACGCTCCTGTTCACACGGCGCGAGTTTCCAAGGCTGCAGCGCGAGATTGTGATTTCGAAGAATGCCAACACCCACCCTATAGTCCAGACCCTCCCCCTAGTGATTATTTCCTGTTTCTGGATTTGAAAAAATGTCTTCGTGGAAAAAGATTTTCGGATGATGAAGACCTCAAGTCGGCAATAAATGGGTATTTTGCAGAGAAAGAGGAAATTTATTTTTTTGAGGGTTTAAAAAAGCTTATCTCAAGATGTAATAAATGCATTGATGTTAGGGGAGATTATATTGAAAAATAAAAACAATTTAAATTGAATTCGCATTTTCCTTCATATCGATACCGAGAATATATTGAACGCCCCTCGTAGTTCTGTGGACATGCATCATTCCATCTATCCGAACATGTCTGTGGAACTACTTAAATCCGCGGACATGGACCTCTTTTAATTTTGAAACATCGTTGGAACTAAATAGTTCCACGGAACTAGTTCCATTCAAGAAAGGAACCGTTCCATGTTCGTTCCGGCAAAGGAACGGTTTAGCACAACTGGCAGATTATACTAATACTTTTGGAAACCCTTAAACTTCACACACTGGAGGTGAAGTACCAACACATTATACAAGCCTGTGAACTTCTAGAATTGGCTAGAATGAGAGATATTTACAAGTAAAGTTGCTGGAATGAGAGCTTCGCACGTAAATTCCACCACGTGTGGGTAATATGGATGACGTGTTTGAGTAAAATGTGCACGTTTTGTGTAAAATGGGAGGGAAATTGGCATTGATGACAATTCACACGTATTCACAGCCAGGGTCATAAGAGTAGAGGCGATCAGTGGAAAGCGGGTTTTGGATTTCCAATTTTCTTTTGAAATCTACGATATCTATTCAAATCCTACGCAAACAACCAAAGAAAGTAGAAAAACTGGCAAAAAAGGATGCAGCAGGTATAGTGCTATTCAAAACAGGTTTCCAGTCTACTGAACAGGTCTCTTAAATTTGCAAAAATTAAGTTAAAAAAAAAAATGAAATTTTACAACAACTAATATACGGAATTGATCGCTGAAAGAGAAAAAAAAGAAGAATATGCACATCCAGCATTTTCATTCTCTTACTCTCCCTGCGCATGTGACCGTTGGCCAACTGTTTTGAATAACACTATACATACAAAGAAACCAAAAGGATAAAGACAAAGAGTCTGCCGTGCACCAATAATACATATTATAAAATAATATACTGAAGAGAAAAGCAAACAACAACCGAACCTATGTGTGTTTGCATAGGCTCCGACAAATGATAAGAGAAACGGTAGGCCAAAAATTATAAAAACAGAATACTTGTCAATCATGTATCCCAGTAGAAAGGATCAATCGAAACAACAACAACAACAACATAACATACTCTTACTTGCATTTATTATTTTATTATCATTAAAATATGTCTACGCAACATCTAAAGAGTCTTCTAGCGAACCGAACAACCAATTTCATGCGATTACAAGCCAGGAATCTATAGACATTCAAGTACGAAGGAGCAAATGATAGTGGATTGGTCAAATCATACCTTATGGCAACAGTTCCATCGCGAAATATCCTATGCAATGGAATCGACCCAATGCAAACGAAGAGCAAAACCGATGAGGAGAAATTACGAACACTTTCTTTAAGCTGGAGGGCGCTTGAGTGCATTGCAGATTTCAGAACTCTATGGCGCCCTGTTCTTATGAATGCCCTATGCCCCGACAGAGGTTCGAAGTACTAAACAAAATTTAATTCGAAGAAGAAAAAAAAAAAAAAAAGAAGACCGAACTCTCAAAGCCACCTTTGTTTTTTTTTTTGGAAAAAAAATCTGGTCTTTGGTAGAAACTCATCAGTTTCCGCGCCAACTATTGTGCCGGAAGGTTTTGCATAAAGTTCTATAAGAAGCATTATTTCTTCAGGGTAATTAAACGAGTCAATTAGGTTACTCATTTAAAATGTACGTATCTAAATGAAAAAGTTAATTTGTTTTTTTCAGTTTTCCTACATATAAATGAAACAAGCAACGCAATTAACATAATGGAACGAAAATGATCCGGGGCTAACATAGTAAAAATTGCCATAAAATGTAAACTATCGAAACTGCAATTATAATTAAAAAAAACTCTATTTTAAAGTCTTAATTATCGCAAATATTTGCTCACAAAGACCAAATCTATTGCGAAACAACTATGCCGCGGTTGAAAAACAACAACGAATAAAAAGTATTGAAAATATGTTTTTTAACACATTTTCCAAAAATAGATTTTCGAATGTACCAATTTCCAACTGTCACTTTCATATCAATTGTTATCGTTGGCAATTTTCCCAACATATGCTTGCGCTTTTCGTTCCCATCCCCTCTATTGACCATTAACCAATCATTCTACACTGTTTACCTAAACCGTCAAACAACACTCGCCGAAAGCAATTTCGAGTATCGCTCCAAATTTTTTTTCGATTTCTCTGTTTCTGTTTCCATTTTAATCAATGATTTACAGATTATCTGGAACGTCATTTTCTACAGGCAACTTCGACTTATCCGGCGGATGCGCAATACACGGAAGTACTAAAATTAAAAAAAAAAGAAAAACACAAAAAAACATTGAATAGAAACGAGACGAACTAAAAAAGAAATTAAAAAATGAAAATAAAAAAACCAACACAAGAACTGAGAATTCAAGAGATAGTTCCAAAGAAGAACACGCATCAGTACCAGATCGCTTAGAGCTACCGCGCTCCTGTTCCACTCATAGCACTCATCACGTCGTCGTCTCCGCCGTCTCCGTCGCTGCGTTGATGATGTCGTTTCCAAGTGGGTGTTGTGGTGGTTACTTGTCACATCTCGGGCGTCTGCTTCATTGTCGTCGCTATCGCTGTTGCTCTTGCTGTCGGAGTTATAGTTATCCTCGTCGTGTTTGTCATCAAAGTTGTGTCCAGTTCGTTTCCATGCCTTCTCCAGGAGGATCCACTACAAAACAATTCACAGTTGTCCATTAAAATTCAATTCGTAGTTAGTTTATTATTTTTTTCTAATTCATTTAGATATCAATGTGCGCCACGCCGTAGTTTAATCCTCGACAAAAAAAAAAAATAAATAAATAAAAAAATATAAAAAAATAAAATAAATCCAGTGAATCTGAATACAGTTGAGTTCATTCAAATAGCAAAAACTACGCGTCGGGAACGGTCATTTAATCTTTAAAATAAAGTGTGAGGCAATCAAATTCCTTTCAAAAGGAAGAATAGATTTTTTTTATTATAAAAAAAAGAAAAGAGGAGCTCTCCGTATCAGCAGCCCCCGTCATCGCGCATACAAACAAAGTAGCCATCGCTCAAACAACCAGAACAAAAACCAGAGCAAAAACCAAAACCAAAACCAAAACTAAAAACAAAAACAAAAGAAACAGAAACAGAAAAAAGAGAAAAAACAATTTATATAACCGAATAATCGAAATTCGAATTGGATTTGGAATCGAGATCCGATTCTGTAGAGGAGGAGCTGCCGGTGCAGAGGAACAAATAAAGAATGCTAAACGCCAGTTTATCATATGAAATACTCATGTATCTCAATTCGTTCTATTTTGGTATGTTCGCCATCAGTGAGATCAGCATTGGAGTATTGAAGGCAATCAACTTACAATACTCTGAGAACGTGCTCCTTGGAGAGAGCTGTATACTGGTGGTGCTATGTATTATGGAAACGGCTCGCATTATCTTAGGCAGAAAGTGCAGTTTAAGCGATCGGGGTAAGGACATTTTCCTTTAAATAATTCCCGTCTGCACATCCATTCCGGATGATGATGATAATGATGATGATGATGACAATAACATAATACTCATTGTGTTGATTTGATTTTGTTATTATTTTTTTTTTTTTGCAGGATGGCAGGCAATAACTTCGGCGGCCTTGACATTACCGTGCATGCTCTGTGTGATATTTTTATTAGGTTTTCAAACGTACGTTCTTAAACTCGAATACATTCTTTGTGCCTTAATGTTATGCCTGCAGTTGGCTGAATCCATGTTCGCGCTAATTTTTATCTGCACAATGTGTCAACCAATAACGTACACCTAGCAGTTTTTGAAACCCGTGTTAAAGAGCTTAATTGTAAAGATATGATACGAGAAGACGAGGGCGTGTTTAATACGGGCCAACTCTACCAACAAACAAACAAGCGAGCGAATTCTAAAACAAAATTGGCGTATTGGGATTACCTTTTTAATGTTATTTTTTCGAAAATAAAAAAGCGAAAACACACAAAGCAATGACAAAACACAAGGTGGTAAGTAAGTGAAACCTTTCATAAAGTTAATTAAAAGCATATGCATGTACATATGGTTTCATGGCTTTTGTTTCAATCCCCAAGGACTTGTTGCCTTTATTTACTCAAAAGTACAAATCAAATTAAAAGTACTATCTGTGCTTGTATATGGTTAGATATGTATTTCTAGTTCGAAATGTAACAAAGATGAGGAATATTGAATTATATTGTAGAAGTATGAAGGAAATTACTTTGCAATCTCTGATTTGATATCCTTTCATTCAGTGAAAGGGATTCTCAGCCTTTAAGTGACACTCCCAGTGACGAAACCACAGTGGAGGTCATTGGGGTCATGACCGACAGTTCTTTTATCGTCAGATGTAAAAACAATTTTCACAGCATTTGAATGATCCTGGGATGGCATTGCGCTGATAATTGTTTCCCTTGGTTGTTAGTGTGTTGGCAAATTCCTTAATCTGACGACTTTCAACCTTTTTACCTCTTTGTCTGCATAGGTTATTCAAACTCCATCAGTACGTGATTGGATATTGCAGTGTGTTTTAAAAACGCGTTTGGTTTAGAAGAAAAAACACTTAGGGAAACAAAACTATCTATTTTGAAGGCTTTTCATATTTTTTAATGCACTTAATGCTGAAGATAGAAAACTCGTGTCCTTTTTCTAATCACATTTATGTTGCCTTTCTGACGCAAACCCTATTAAGTTTATTAAAAAAATGTAAGCACCTTGTTTTCTACAGTTTTTGAAACGGTCTTTGTTTTCCCCCGTTCAGTCAGGTTATCGATGCTTCCTTTATTAGTTCGTCAAACGTTTCTGGCATTCGAAGATACTTTTGGTCCCCCTCAATCGCACGTGAATAATGACTTTAAAACCATTTGACGCTAATTTTAAATGTTATCACAATTTCCCTCATGGTTTACGACGGAGCCAAAGTATCATATTTAATATATTTTTTTGCTCTTCACAATTCTTCTTTTTTAGGTTCACTGGAACGATTTTGTATGAGTAATTTAAGAGTTGTCTGAAAGCCCGTCACCCGTGGAAAGGAGGGAGGTCGTCAAACTCGTGGTTGATGTGCTGTCTACAGTGGGAGATTTTAAATATTTCCCTGGTATAGTCCAACTTTAGCTTCGAATTCGGGTGGTGACGTAAATTCTGTCCACAGTGGTAGTTTTGTTTTTGACCTTATAACTCCTTTAGAGATTTTAAGAACGATTGACAGTTTAAATCACTCAAATTCATGTAGTGTCGATGGTATTTCTAATGTTGTCCTGAAAAATATTGCATATTTCATTGTGGATGTGTTAGCTGAAGTATTTAATCGTAGCGTTTTTTCTAGAAATTTTCCTGACGGCCTAAAATGTGCAGATGTTATTCCCTTGTTTAAAAATGGCAACTGGAATTGAAAACTATAGGCCGATATCTCGTCCGCCAGGTATTTGTAAAGTTTTGGAAAAACTTATTAAAATTAGGTTTGTGAAATTTTTAGGCAAGGTAATGTTCTTTCATCCCTCGCAGTTTGGATTTCAAAAGGGCAAACCAACCGAGGATGCACTTTTAGAGTTTTGCTCTCAACCTTGACAAAAAAAAAAATGTACAGCTGCGTTATTCATTGATATCACCAAAGCCTTCGACATGGCTGACCATAAAATTTTGTTAAAAAATGCAGGTGTACGTGGTTTCATGTTTAAATGGTTTGAATCATATCTGAAAAATAGATCACAGAGAGTAAAGTTGGATGAGACGAGAAATGATGTGCAATTAATCGGGATTGGGGTACCCCAAGGTAATAATTTTTATTCCATTATACCATATGTAATCGTTTATTTAATTTACTCCCAGAAGAAATCAGAAAATTTCACACGTCCAAAACATTTCACAAAGCGCTTAAAAGATAGGTTGTTTTTCTTTGACTATAATAGACTAGCCTCTCTCACTTCTACTCGTAATATTTTGATTTAGTATTGTGATTTATTATTTACACTTATAATTTTGATTGAATAAGTTCTGCATTTGTAACTAAAGAAGTCCCAACAAATTAAAATTAATTTAAATGGAATATAATTTGCTAAAAATAGCTTTCCTTTTTTCTTTCACCTTTTTTTTTGTATTGATTCAATGAAGTGATATTTAACTTCAACTTCATTGAATTACATTTGTAAAAAATATCGGATGTCACCAATTTTTTTCTTATATTACATATTACTTATTAAGATATTGAATTTTATATTATGTTTAAGTTACATGTAATTAAGAGAAATAAATAACATACATACATTCACCGATTATTCTTGCAGCGTATTTAACTTTTCTTTTGACGTTCCACAAGATTTTCAATATGTCTCCCAAAAAAGTCTCAGACGACCGTGCTGTTTTCGGTAACTATGCGCACTCACACTTTCAACAGGTCAGAGCCGACAACGACAAATATTTTCGTCCCTAAGGTGCTACCATTGCCAGTGTTTCAACCACCTCTCGAAATAACATTTCTCTTACCTTCTACTTCCAAAACTTAAGAGGACTGCGATTCAAAACCCGTTTTGCGCCAATCTCACGCTCTCTCAGGAATTATTTCCCCCTAGTTTCAATGTTTTTTCGAGAAGACGAACTTACTAGATGATTCTCCTTGTCGAGGTGTCCTACTGGCCCACAATGAACTAAACTGCTCTCCAATCGCTGTTTCTACTTCTTCTAAGCTTGACTACGTTTTAATAAAGATAACACCCCCCTGCAGGTCCCTGCACCCGACATAATCAGATGATGAATATTTTTTTATCACAAACCCTAACTCTAGTAAAGAATGCCATCCCTCTCATACGAAAACATATCATCAACAGTTTCGCATACCATTGCCAATTTTTTTGCTACTTTTTTAAGCAATCTTTTGCCGATATTTCCTTCATACCGGATCCCTCTTATTTCAAATACCTATTTAACTTCTCCATTGGCCCCTCTATTTCTCAAAGTTTTTATCATACAGTAATAAAAAATAATTTACAACAACTTAAAGATGTCCATATTTCTTAAAAAGTGTTTCTCAACTCTTTCTCACCCGCTTTCAAATCTCTTCCAGTTATCGCTCTCTCAAGGTGAATTTCCACAGATATGAAAGTCTTCTTTCATAACACCTGAAAAAAGGGATTAAAGTCACTAATTACCATACCCAAACTCTTCGAAAGCATTTTGTACGAAGCCGTAAGCATCCAGTGCAAATCTTTTATTTCCCCTAATCAACACGGCTTTCTGAAAGGTAGATCAACTACCACTAACCTTGAAGTTATAACAACTGATTTCAGTAAGGCTGAAACTGAAACTGTTCGTCTTGAGCTTTGAACCCATTTTGCTAAAATAGACATCTTCTTAGCTGGATAGTCGTTTTTATAGTGTTCGTTTCAGGTCTGTCCTATCGGCCCCTTTCTTGGTCACTTCAGGTGTAGTCACCTCAAGGTAGTCACCTAGGTCCACTTCTCTTCATTCTAACCATTAACAATCTTGAAAGGGTCATTCAACACTTAGCACTTTCTCTCCATGCTGATGATACCAACTTTTTTTAAACCTATTCCTCACAACATGACCACCCTCCTTCAAATAGATCTAAATAGTTTTTCCACCTTGTGCATCAAGAACTGCTTAAAACTCAACTATCCTCTTGGAACTATCCTCTAATCTTACCGCCCTATCGACACTGTCTCAAACTCAATAACCTGAATACCCTTGAGGAACGAAGGGACGCAGCAAACATTCTTTTCATTCACCGACTCCTCTCAGGCTCCGTCGATTGCTCGTCTCTTTACAACTCCATTTTCTTTTACACTTACCCTCGAAATCTACGTTGCCCCATATCTTTTATCTACCAATCCACTGCACCACATAAGGCTCTAACAAACCAATCTCCTTCAAATTCGATCTCATTCACCATCCCTAACTTTAAGCCCTAGTGGTAAGTCCTAGATTTATCCCCTTAGTTGCTAAACCTTAATTTTTATTACTTTTTAAGTCCTAGTTTTTAAGCTTGTATTAAGCCAATAAATTAAACTATTAAAATTAAATTAAATTAAAATTAGTGGAGCAAGAACATTTTCTCCCCACTTTTTATTGTGTTCAACAAAATCGCGACCATCGATTTTTTTTTAATAATTCTCAGGTACTCGTATGCGACCCTGTTCGACTCCGTTTCCCCGGTTTATCCTTTTTACCGCTTAGCTTACATTAGCTTTTCTTAAAAGTAATGCTTCAGCTTCACATGGCAACAGAAAGAATGTCATTACGCGTTTATTAATGCGTTATATTCCAAATTTTTGTTGTCATAAATAAATGTCTTTAACCGTTTTCAATATACAGGGGTTTCCATTAACAACTACACATTTTTTTTAAATGCGAACGCGTCCTTAATGCTTTTTTGTGAACTGTCATTACTATTTTGCTTAGTAGCTACAACTTAGTCATGATCTCGAACGAGCAACGTTTCATAAAATCATAAAATTTTATTAAATTCGTATTTTGGTGCATAAATTTTACTCTACATTTTCGCTGCCTAATGTTACGGTTCCAGTGAGAGAGTGCTGAAAATATTGAGGCCGTAAGTGCATCTGACAGCGATCCAAATCAATCCATCCCGCGCCGTTCGTAGGGTTTGGGCATCGCTCACTCAAACAACATTGTGGCGAATTTTGCAAAAGATTCTCGGCCTACACCCATATACGATCAAATTGACTCAAAAACTAAAGCCAAATAACCATTTGAAGCGTCGAAATTTCTCAGATTTGTCTCTGGAAATGCTTACAACCGATTCGGAATTTCATCGCCAAATCTTCTTCAGCGATGAAGCTCATTTCTGGCTAAATGGCTTTATCAACAAGCTAAATATGCGCAAACCCACATGTGCTTCATGAAACGCCACAAAACTTTACTGTTTGATGTGGTTTTCATGCCGGGGGCGTCATTGGACCGTATTTTCTCGTTGGTATTATTTTTGGCCGCAATTGTGTACACTCACCATTGGTGAGATGTGGTTTCAACAGGTTGAAGTCAAAAGCAAAAATGTGTATTCCTTAATGAAATATCCGATGTTTCGGCTTTCTTTGCCCCATTTTTTTAGCATAGTTTGTATTTTGACTAAAGACGCACTTCATTTACAATATTTCACTATTTCCGATGTATTTCGTTCACGATTTTCGAAAGATTTTCTTTTTGTCCTTGAATCTCTGCCCAAGATACGACAACCTTATATCGTCCTCGGGTCTGTGGATTATGTTGCTGATTCTCAAATACACCTGATTTGGGATCCACGGTCGCTTTGACATTTTAACTGTCACCTAAAACCTTTGAGGTAGAATGCGCAAATATCTACTCTTGGCTGGAGCATTATTGTTCATAACCTTGATGAGAGTAAATCCGTGTTTTTTTTTAAGACTATCCAGATCATAATAAAACTCAAATACTCGTAGTTTGCGGTTATATTTGACGCGTACGGTACCAAATATACGAGTACTATATGAATAATAATTCTTTCTCTCGAAAATGTTCAATATCTGCTCTGGTTTCTAATTTATCCTCCAGCACTCGCCACCGTTAAATTTAATAGGGTCAGTGTTTTGTAAAGCATGCTTTTCCTTTTGCGCTCCTTACTCGAAAATCCATTAAATTTGGCGAATCTTTTCCGAATCTCCATTAGTTTGAAATTCATGGGGTTTATGTTTATTCCGAGGCAGGTAAATGTCTTAACCACATTAAAGTTACTGCTGTCGACGGTGATGTTTTGTTCTAAGCCGTGGAAAGGTGTGTCTTTATTTGCTGACAGCTCATTTTAGTGTTAATTTTTTTTAAGATCAACTCGTTTCCCTCTTTCTTTGATTGCCGTAAGAACTCGCTATGACCGATGATGTCAATGCCGTCTGGGTACATATGTTATCAAAATCATTGAAAACAATAATATGGTCAGCAAGGTTATAACTGTGTACCCAATCAACCAGGAAGGGACCGTTAAGGGACTTAACTTCTCAGTAATGTGATCAATTCTCTCTCTGTGACTATTCCATTGGGGTCTATACAAAAATTGATGATGAAGCAATTATTAAGTCTTTAGTGGTCCTCAATTTGAGATGCATTCAGATCCGTTGTACATCCATTGTGAAACAATTAATAATGCCATTATACGCTAGACCAATATAGACACATGCGTAATGGTTTGAACCTTATGGTCGGCTTACGAAAAAAATCGCCATTCTTTTTAAACCCTAGTTCTTCCCAATTCTGGCATTACACTGGGCACTATCCCATTGCAAATTATGCCCAACGTCTCTTGATCTGATTTGAAGTGATTTGCGGCCCGGGTCAACCCCGGACAGATTTGTTAAAGCATATTCATACTTAAAACTAACATTCACTTAAAAACTAAAGGGTGGGAGCCGTTAAAGAAAGATAGGACGTGAGGCATAGATAGAAATGAGAATATTCTTGAGCGGGAGTTGGCTGAGATGGTACTCGAAGAGAATTAGAATTTCGTTAACTTCGCGTGGATTGGTTTAAAAAAGTTGAAGTAAGGAAGGACAATCGATACGAGTATTACCAACTAAAATTTGATGAATAAAGAGAATGTTGGCAACTTTTCGGCGTATAGAAAGGGAAGACTACGTAAAGCAAATCGTAAAAACCTGCGTTGAACAATTTCTATCCAGAAGATGTGAGTTCTGTAATAGGGTGACCAAACTTGGCTTTCATATTCAAGAAGAGGCCTAACAAAGGTTATGTAAAGGAATTTGGTAACGTAAAGATTGGAAAACTCCTTAGATGGCTTGATGAAGCCAAGGGCAGAGTTATTATCAATGTGAGAACGGAAACTGAGTTACTTATCACAGATAACACCTAAATCGCGCAAATCATTCACTAAGCGAACAGGCAGAATAAAGATTAGATAGTAGCGAGGTGAAGTAGGAGGTCGCTTACGGGTATAAGTTATAGCCTGACACTTATTGACGTTAGGCTCAAGGAAATTCTTCTGACACCAAGTACAAAATCTGTCTAAATCTGAAGAAGATGATTTATATTTGAAGATTTTTATATTATCTGCGTAAACAGATATGTATGAATTTTTAGTGATGCAATCAACATCATTGATGGTCAGAATAAATAATAAGGGACCAAAGTGGCAGCCTTGAGGGACACCAGGGAAGGCTTTAATTGGTTCAAAAACCATGGACCTAAATAGAACATACATAGTAATGTAGTTCATTTAAATGGGATTGAACCCATGCTATAAAGCTTGTTTGGAAACCCAGGGCTTTTAATTCTGAGGAGGATTATATCATAAGAAATTCTATCAAAGGCTTTGCTGAAATTGGTGGCAATCACGTCAACTTAATTTCCAAATTCTAGTGCACATAAAGTGCTTGATATGAATTCTGTTAGGTTGGTTGTTGTACTCGTAGATCTACCTTTGAAAAATCCGTGCTGAAACAGTAGATTTACAATGGAAAAGCATTATGTCATAGATAATGCTCTCAAAAAGCTTAGGTATGCAATACAACGTAACAATTGGTCGATAGTTGGAAATACCGTCTTTTCGACCTGTTTTATGTAGGGAATAATAAAAGACCTTTTCCAGGTTGAGGGAAATAATCCCTGGGTGATAGAAAGCTGAAAGGGAGCTGTAAGAGGCTAGGTGCATATGATATTTCTTTAAAAATATAGGGGGAAGATCATCAGGGCCAGCAGAATAATCATCTTTGAGGTTTATTATTTTATCTCTAACTTGCTCTAAAGTTATAGACACAGATTCCAAAGTTGTTTGTGGGCAGCTATTTAAGTAGGAAAAGTAAGAGTGGTCTGGTTCTTGAGAATGGAAGGCAAACGCTTGGCTAAAAAAATTGCGAAGAGATTTGCAATAATTTGGGGATCGCCCGAGGACCTATCAAGAAAATTTAGGGATGATGGATAGTTATCCGATTTGCTTTTAGTTTTGATGAACTGAAAGAATCTTTTGGGGTCGGAAATGAGTGTGTGGTCCATTCGGTTTAAATAGTTGTTATAGAGAGTTTGGCAAAGTACAGAGAAATTTATTTGGGCAGACTGGTAGTAGAAGAAATCGGTGTCGGAACGCGATTTTAAGTAAGAATACCAGAGCTTATTTCTCTTGTTACGAAGAGATCGCAGCTCTTTATTATTCCAGGGTGGTGACGATGAGGGATTCCTTTTGGGTAAAAAAAGCACAGATTGGGAGAGACATTTTAAAATTTCGGTATAAAAGGATGCAAGAGCATCGTTAACCGTAAGGTTAGGGTTATTGTAGAGAAAGTTAAAATTGACCATACTGAGGAGGTTGTTCAGTTTGGTGTAGTTAGCCCTATGAAAATTAAAACTGTAAGAATATTCATAGGAAACGGGATTAAGACTATTGTCATATGTCAACGTAAGAGAAAGGGGAGGGTGGTAACTATCCAACTTAGAAAGCAGATGTTTACTTTCTAAAACGACGCAGTTATCTGTATCATATCAGTGGCGAAGACTAGGTCGAGTTGTCTGCCGATGTTATTGGTGACACCACTTAATTGATATAGACCAGAGTCAGTTAGGCAGTCGATGAAAAGATTTTCTTTATCAGAGGTAGGATTTGTTGCAGTATAGTAGCACTGATCAGTCTGAGTCCATAGAAGCTTAGGTAGATTAAAACCACCTAAAAAAATAACAACGTCATTGGGATCAGCAGCATTAAAAATGCAGTCGATTGCATCAACAGCTAGCTGGTAACCTTGAATTGGATGAGAGGGGCGAATATTGCAGCAACAAATATATAGGTTGCGTTTGCAAATAGGAATTCTAGCGCAAACGAATTCGAAGAAGTGGACGATTTTTTAAAGGGTCTAGACTCGAGACGAGAGTGTATAGCTAGAAGTACACCACGCCCATATAAATTCTCCTCTTTATCTAGACCATCGTCACGGTGTAAATCGAAGTCTTGGGAAAATAATTCATTATTCTTAATATCAGGGGTGAGATTGGTTTCTGTGAGGGCAAAGATGTCGTATGGCAGAATCTGCGAATTAAGATATATAGCAGAAATCTTAGTTCGTAATCCTCTTACGTTTTAATAATACAGGGACAGATATTTGTGAGGCTTCGGCAAAGAATTGAGTGGTGGGTTAGGAGCGATGGTAGTTTTTGAAACTAGACCGTGTTCTCTGGAGGTTTAGTATGCGTTTGGAGCTAACATGAGACGCAAAAGAAGAGAGATCATTAGCCACGTCATCAGGAGTCACTAGAAATTATACTCGGTCTCTTGCCCCTAGATCTCCACGTGCAAGAATCGGAATGGCCGAACAGTCATGTCTCAATTTTTTCAAATAAACATATGGACTATACATACGAGTATAATATCCCATCATGACTTTCAAACATAATTCGCTTGTATTTTCCCAAGCAGAGAGGCATGGGACTGGAACCCAATGATAGAAGATTTGATAGATGGAGGTAGGAATCGGCGCACACTGGTTCATTTAGGCTAAAGTTCTTGCATTATCCAATTTTAGGGTGGGTCTATAATGTAAAATTTTTAAATTCACAAGATTGACAAAGGTTTGGAGCCCTGGTAATCCAAAAAATTATTTCTTTTGGATCAATAGTTTTGCTTGTAGAGTCAGTCAAAGTTGAGTATTTTTTAAGGTTTCACATAAGAAAGAGAAAGGGTTGCAAAAAATCATTTCTTTTTCGTTTTGTGTGATATACCTGTTCATTTGTAAAATCAAAATTGGCGCATTTTTTTTCTAATTTTTTTTAAAACTATTCAATTTAATGTTTTTTGAAACTCGATTTCCGGCACACTTTTTAGACTTTATGTTTAGTTAAGAAAAAAACTTCCGAAAGTCCGACCTAAACTCAACTTAAAATTAATTCCTATATATTTGTAAATATAAATATACTTAAAAACACAGATGAGTCAACTTGCATCCCTTTGTACTAGAGAGATTTCATTTGAAGAGGTCTGCCAATTCTTTTGTTCTTCTACATCTCGAATAAAAAAGTGTTCATATGTCCCGTAAAAAATAATTACCAATTGTCCGATGAAAATTTTGCCAGCGGAAAAGTATCCGAAATTAAAAAAAAATGTCATCAATCTGTGCGCATCTTCAATGAAAATTCTCGCAGCTTATAGATCGAGAAATAATTTGAAAATGAACAAGGAATGTTTGAAATATTGTCTCCATGTCGATACTAAAAGAACAGAAGTAATGGGCCCGATCATCGTAACTGATCGGAATGGAATTTCCTCCGATTTTTACGAATTTTGTATCATGGTATCTGTTCCGATGACCTAATCGGAAAAACCTCCGAAAACAAATTTTCTTGTGCGATGTATCACTGCAAAGTGTCAAAATAACAGCAACGCGTCTCAAATTCACGCGATGCATTCCGATGCATTATCTTTCCGATTGTCTCTGACGTCAAAACAAATGTAACAAAAGTTCCTCAAGCATTGGTACTCAGGAGAATCTTTGCGTAAATGAAAAGTTTTTTTAAAGCTCTAAGTAAAAATTATGAAAGAATCATCTACATATATACAAGTACTTTCACAAAATGAAATAATTTGGCTTACGCTGTATCTGGAAGTTCGAAAATAATTGATACATTTTTCAAAAATCTTCTTCCTTTCCCTTTGCTTAATGTTCTGTTCATACCTTTCTGCTTCCAAAAATATTGCTACGGTATCTATGATTCTTTAACTATTTTGGAAATGTTTTATTTTCACAAATTGAATGTCAAATACATGCGTCTGCACGCGTGTTTACTATTCGGATACCATGAAGAAAATAAATCCTCCTATCGGTTAGACCAGAATGTGTGATTTACCAACTAACAACTACCAAAGAAATCAATAACTGAGAGCTTGTCGTTCACCAAAAAAACAAAAAACTAATAAATGCTACCAAAAACAATATTGCCTTAACAATAAAGTATAGGCATTAAGGATCATGAAAAGATGAACGCTGATGTAACCAAGGCAGTTTCTTTCGCAAGTCCACTGTGAGTGGACTTCTACTCCACAAAATGGTCCTATCAAGTATAATAGTGGTAATGCATCGGCTTTGTTTATGGGTTTGGGTCTGGCAAAAGGAAATTATTTTGAGAAGTTCCCTAAGAAAACACAATCTGGTTGCTATTTCATCTCACAGAATTATAACAGTTTCCAAAAAAGGGGTAGTTCCAGAAAATTACGAAATCACGGAAATACCAGCTAGAGAAAATTTAAGACATGATGGACCATACTGCAAAGTGCCTATAAGCAAAAAATAAATACAACAGATGGTAAAACAGACGCAAACATGTTTATGGACTCAGTTGTTCCACTAAGGCTTAACAGTTCAAATGGTGAACACTGGATGAACCCTCGTCCACCATCTGTTCATTTTTGCCGACCCACAATGTTCTAATATGCAAGGGAAACTGGAGAGCTCATAAAAAGTTCAGTCAACGATATCAAAAGTCAAATTGCTAATCTTCGCCGTACTGTACTAGGTGGGGTGAAAAGTAACCTCCTTGACCGCCAGAATGCGCTCCTACTGCAAAAAAGGTTATGGTGCCTTGAAGTCCGTTCATATTTAGACAGATATGCCAAATTTCAGTGCGATACTGTCTTTAGTTTTGTTTTGACAGCTGATTGTTGTTGACGTGTTTGGCATCATGTTGAGTATGGACAAAAACGATTTTCGTTCTCTCAAAAAACATTATTTTTTGAGAGGCAAAGCGGCGAAGGAAACAAAAGAAAAGTTGGATAAATATTATGGGGCTAATGCTCCGTCAGATTACACCGTCAAATATTGGCTTCGAGAATTTCGTGGTGGCCGCAACTCCACTACCGATCAAGTCCGCAGCGACAGGCCCTCCGATGCGGTTACAGAGGACAATGTCAAAAAAATACATGAAATGATGTTGGCTGACCGGAAAGGGAAGGTGCACGAGCTAGCAGATAGCACAAAGATTAATACTGAGCACACACGCCATATTTTGGGCAATATTCTGCATATGAAAAAGTTATCCTGCAGCTGAGTGCCGCGCATGCTCACTCCTGACCAAAAACACGAACGCGAGAGCACTTCCAAAGAGTGTTTCGACTTGCTGATGCGGAATCGGGCAGACTTTTGGCGTCGATTGGTAACTGTTGATGAAACTTGGGTCCACTATTACACACCAGAGAATAGAATGAGTGCCCGGCAATGGACTGAAGCCGGCACGAGTGCTCCGAAGCGGCCGAGGGAGGCTCGATGGGTCGGAAAGGTTATGGCGTCGGTTTTCTGGGATTGTCATGGCATACTCTTCGTGGACTACCTCGAAAAAGGAAAAACGATCAACAGCGAGTATTACTGTGCATTATTGGAGCGATTGAAGGCCGAAATCGCTGCAAAACGGCCTCACGTGAAGCGAAAAAAATGTATTTTTGCAAGACAATGCGCCGGCGCACAAGAGCATCACAACCACCGCTAAAATCAATGACTTACGGCTCCAATTGCTTTCGCATCCACCGTATTCACCCGATTTGGCTCCCTCGTACTATTATCTCTTCCCAAACCTCAAAAGATGGCGCATTAATAAAAAAATCAGCGCACGCGAGGAAATCATCGACCCCACGGAGGAGTATTTTGTCGACCTTCCGGAAAATTACATTTCGGACGGGATTAAGAAGTTGGAAAATCGCTGGAGTAAGTGTATCAAGTTAAAAGGGGACTATATTGAATAAAATAAAAAAACATTTTAAAAAAATTGTTTTTTCATTTCCAATCAGGTCCCATATGCCAACGAAAAAAAAAATACCTTCAACAATTAAGATGAATGATGACGAACATACGAGTAACTACGAATATGGAATCTCTCCATTACATCCAAGAATCAGGTACATGGAATTTGTTTTGAAACTTGCATATGCACTTCGACAAGAGGGAGAGGATATTGATCAATCTACTGCAAACAAGAAGGCAGAAAAAACAAGAAAACAAGAGACAAGAACAAGATTGGGTTCTATGTGGATAGACCAAAACAAGGATTTGGAAATACCAATGATGAAGATTTTTGGAATCATCAGAGGCTTGAAGTAATACTTAATGTTTTGAATTGCAGGGAAAAGGTTAACACTGTCAAGTTTGGCGAGTATGCCATGAAAACAGCAGAGTTATTAAAGCAGAAATATCCCTAAAACAACTCACACCTACTCTTTGTAAAATGTTGGCTCATAGTCATTGAGTATAAATCGTTTACACTTAGAGCATTATCAGAAAAATATTGTAGATATTTATATATATTGTAGATATCAAAATACGGGCAAGTTTTCAACATGCTGGTAGCCTCATCGGACTCACACATTTCTTCGCTAAAGCATGTCAGAACCGAAAAAGATCTTAAGGCACAATACTCTGCAGAAATGATAAGTTTATTAGACATTACCCCGGATGTTGACAAAAGTTTCCAAGAAATCTAATTTTTTTTTTTTTTTTTTGGTCCGTTTATCTATTTCTCCACTGTTTGACTTGAAATGATTCACTAAAATACTTTATTATGTAATGAGTTACAAAATAAAAAAATTTCTCTTTTGATACACCTAAAAAACATTTACAAAATGATTCGTTTATTCTTCACCACTCTTGCTCGGATTAGCTTTTAGACACCACGTTATTACTTCAATCATGAACTTTTGAATATTTTTAAAGTAAAATATTATGTTAAACCCGTGTTCTAAAAAAGTTGTATTTCACCATAACACCATGTGAAGTATTGTTCTCAAAATTCACTATTTTCTTAGCTCAGGGAATTTCCTTTAAGCAAGTAAGTTCTGCAGACGAGATTGAATCAAAGCTTGTGAAGCGCTGCCGTGAAGACCTTAAGGCTCTTTGCGTTCAGCATAATGTAAGCTCTTCTGGGTCCCTGCGATAAAGGAGTGGCAGGCATCAAACATGCAGACGAGTTAGCTCGAAAAGAAACCTCCCTTGAAAGGGGAAAGATAAAAGTATCAACCCTTCACTCTGCACTCTAAGAATGCAAGTAGAGCAATGAAAGATGCAAAGATGCTTTCAAACAGAATGTCGTAGCATGGGAAAAGATATTTGTATTTTTTGTATCATATTTAATTTCAGCAGTCAAATCCAATAGTATATTAACAAACAAGTAAAGGTTGGGTTTTCGTGGATTAAATCAGACTGACTTTATTGGACGTTTGCTCACGTTTTCTATGCATTTCATATTTACTTAACTAAAATGCTTTTTAAGTATGTTATGTCACCAGTAACTGCTGATGACATATTATTAAAATCATTCAGGTCATATTAAAAAATGAAATACATATTTGTATTACTCATCATAAGTATACGTATGTACCTGTACACACACGCATATGGGAGCGCATAGAAAATATGTAACAGAATCCTATCATTAAATTCATTTCAAAGGAACTCGGAGTGTATAACGATTAAATGAACGTCTCTCGATAACCAGAGAAAATATAATTATTGTACTAATGAAATGATAGTGACAAGCACTTTTAGATTTTAATTATACCATCAAAGATACTAGGACAGGGTTTCTGGGAAGTGACACGCTCATAAATTTTCTATTTTATTGACAGTATCATGAGGGTACGAATATGAGATACTCTTCCCATTAATACTTTGTAAATCAATCATTCGACGTAGGGAAATAGTGAATATATTTACTCGTTTAACTTATTTCTTTAATAGGCTTATAAAAAAATATTTGCTTAAGGAAATAAACTTGTTTGGCTGAAATGGACATGCACATACATATTTATCGTAATGTGAAATCCTTATTAACATTACAATTAACGTTGAGTTTGTCACAGTACAAATGCGTTTTATGTACATAGTCGGCTAGAAAAAAAAACTCAGACAGTTGGTGTTTCTACTTTTAGCCCCAAAAATATACATGTTTGGACTTGAATGTACAGTTCCGTTCTCTGAAGTACAAACATAAGGCTAGAGAAATATCCAGCCTTTTTTATACTACCACTCCTTGGTCTTGATTTTTATCTGTACATAACATACAATACATGGAACATGCAAATGGGGTCATTTAATTTTTCGACTTTGGCACCGTATGATAAAGGGAGTGTTCTCGCTCAATAAACCATCACTTATGTATGCCCTCTAGGTTGTTGCTTTTTTGTACGCCTAGCAGATTTTTCCTATCCCCATTTTGGAACGGTAAATGGGGTCCTGGCTCTATAAATAAGCTCAGATCAGAAAATTGGCGATACGTTTCATAGGAATCCATTAAAGACTATTTCCAACTTCAGTGTTTGTTTGAATAAAGTACTTAGAAAATTAACTAGTCCACTGTACTCCTTATGTGTCGGGCCGGCCCATCAATAACTGTAATAAGTGTAAAAGGGGGTAAAGCAGAACCCTTTAAGATTGACGCCACGGAAGGTTGCTACGATGTGACCAATTACAAGGCAGTTTCCACCGGGACTTTAAACTCGGTACCATGGGAGTCAGGGACCCTCGGACTTGGGCCTGGGCCTCACTTGAAAGAGGTAGGCCTCTTAGCGGGAGCGTCATGGTGGTTGTGGTTTAAATCTAAACTCGCTGGAAGGGTCTTCTATGTTTGGTTAAACGTTAGACCGTTGTGGAGTGGCAAATAAGTGCTAGGTGCCGTAATCGAGAAGTGGTTTTGGGTAGTGATGTGAACAACCGAATAAATTTGACTATCGATAGTTAGTAACTGAATGATTTCAACTATTGAATCGTTGTATTCATTCATTCATTATGATGCATGAATCACAGCAACATTTTGTCAAATGCGATGGGGGTTTTAAACCTTATATACATTACACACATTAATATAAATTTCAAACATATTCAATCTCGATAGTCCAAAATCTAAACCAGTGAAAAAATCATTCATTCAATCAAAAACATTCGAATGAAAAAAATTCTTCGAATGAAAAAACCATTCAGTGGTATGAAAAAGAACCGAACATTTGAATGTTTTTTTTTTTTTCATTTTACTGATTTGAATGATTGATTTCTGAAAAATATTAATTGAACGATTTTTTCCTAACTATCGAATAAATGAATATTTTACAACAATCAAATAAGTCGATTGTTTTTATTCGATAGTTCACAACACTAGCTTTGGGTCGGCCTCGACTCAAACCAAGAGTGGAACTTGTGCCCTCAACACAGGTCCAACTTAGTATTACTGAAACACATTAAGCGCTGACCATGCGTCTATTACCTGGCTCCCATAGATGTATGGGGGGCATCCAGTAAGCTTGGCGAGATCAGAATATGTGGTAATACAATGGTGCAATATCAGGAGTATATGATAAGCTTTGACCTTGTGGATTTCTTAAAAGGATGTCACATTTTTCTTTAGCTAAGATAGGGCGTGGTGATTAGACTTTATTTAGGTTTTTACGACTTATTGGTTTATCTACGTCAATCCATTAGACAACGACCTAAGCATGTACAACTATGACTTGTGGCCTGGAAGATTGATCACGGACCAAATCTGTAAGCTTTGGAAAATTTTGAGGTACTAGACCAGGGAATTTCTAATCGGGACTTTTCATAGATGTTTAATGTCCTCGGCGCCAAGAGACAATGGCGCTTCCTAATTAAGTGGAACATCCCTGAAAATGTTTGTCCTCCATTTCGTATTTTTCGAGAGTCTCTTTTCTTGTTTATTTGGGCAAATGATTCTGTGGTTCCATTCATCAGGTATGCTTTCCCTCAAACAATATTTGAAAATGGTTTGGTCTACTGGTCTACTGCCTTAAATAGCTCGGCAGGACCAATCGGTGCACCAGCATTCTACTTAAGTTTAGATATTGCTATCTTTATCTCATTTTGGTCGGATAAACTGTAATATATTCAACGTCGCGGATTCCTTTTCTTCGGCCTTTTAGCTCTTGCAGAAATTGGTGTGAAGAATACTCAATAGTTGTCGGTGACTTCCAACGTACACTGTTCCGTAATTATATATATTTGTGAAATATCACTTCCCCTGCTGTTGATCAGATCTCTCGAAAGTTTGAGTTCGAGCATGGATCTTACTAGTGTAAAAGTAGCACAGTCTTTTAATGGCCTTAAAGATCCCTTGGAAGTGTGTAATTTGTTCGGCGTTGGACGCTACCTTCGACGTCCAAGTGACGCAAAAGCCAATACGTCGTGATATTGTTCTGTTTACCCATCTCAATGAGAGATTCCAACCACCCGCGAAGTTAAGGATCTGATCGCTGCTTGCTTACCAATGTAATGGGTGTTTTTTTTTTGCAGTGTGAGACTTTCCAATAAAGATGAAATGTCGAATCAGCTATCACATTACGCTGCCAAGCTTCATTTATTTTCACCATAATTTGCCATTGATTATGGGAAAATTATTTCCAAATCGAAGCTCTGTTCTCGCAACTTATAGAGCGAAACTCGCAACGTGAAACTTCACTTAAGTGTGAAACTTACGGTAGACATCATAGGCCATCTGAAAGTGCTACTTATCAAATTGTTGCAAAATACCGTACCCATTTCACGAGAAAAAGAACAGAGCGTTCGGTAGAAAATATCGTGGTCGAAAGACCACAATTTATCGAATCTCCGTCACTCGCAGCAACTTGGCCTTTATCCATCTACTATCTAAGAAATTCAGCTTAAAGGTCATGGCTTACAAGATCCAATTGGTGCAAGAGCTAAAGCCGCTTGACCATTTATTGTGTCGGGTATTCAGTGATTGGGCTTTGAATCAACTGGATGTAAACTTTTGTTCAGTGATGAAACTCATTTCTAGATAAACGGCTACATAAACAAGCAGAATTGCCGTATTTGGAGCTAGGACAATCCTCAAGAAGTTCCCTAGATGCCATTGCATGCGGTCAAAAATGAGGCTAGAACACAAGTTGGTGTCAATAGACTCTGGTACAATGTGCTGATCAAAGATTATTTGTTCCGTCAATTGGCCACCAACATCGTACGATTTGACGCCATTGGATTATATTCTATGGGGCTACCCCAAGTGATTTACGATATAAACTGCAGCTATACGTACGTGCCGAAGAGGAGAATATGCCTAAAGCATATTGGATAATAGTAGAGAGAGCCTGTGTGTGTTCTTCGGATCCATAGAGTAAATCTTTTACTCCAGGTTTACTGGAAAATTATTATAAATTATGATACAGTTTCATAATTGCATACACTCATCCCGTTCGAATTAAAAAAGTTGATCCTTACTTGGTGTTCAGGAACTCTGTAATGATATTTTTCCCTTCCGCATGTATCAATGAGCTTCTACTTAGACCACTTAAAGTACTGACATACCTTGAATTAGCCAAGCTCTATTGATGCCTCGCTTCACTGACAAAATAAAATGAAAGAAGCTTTTAATTTCTCAAAGCAGAGATGACGTTGTTCATCGGACGCATTCAAGAGATGGTGTTCAAATAATTTATTCATTAAAACGTTCGATAGTTTCTTATCTTATAAGTGTTCCCCAGTTCACTCTGCCAAGTAAGATAAAAATCTAAATTTTCATCTCTGAAAATTCTCCATAAACCATTAAGTTTTTCACTCATAAAGACCAAGTGCAATTAATTTGTATGGTAGATGGTAGCTATTAATTCAGTCATCCTCCATCTGGCACTCTGCTGAGAACATTTTCCTTTAATTGTTCCGCCTAATTAAATTACAGTTTAATCCACATAGGACTTCCAACTTCTGATGAATCAGCTAATACAAGTATACAAATAAAGACACATATGATTTCAGGTGGCTAATCCGAGAAAATTCACATTGCTTGGAATTGAAATTGAACTCGAGCATGAGAAGATTTGCTTTAATTACAGAATCTCTGAAAGTGTGTATGCCAATTTAGTTTCCCCAAGGTGCAACGAGCATTCGAACTAACGAATACATATTAGTAATACGTACGGCAACGTCCTGTAAGTAAATTGAGGGAAAAACAACAAATATTTTTTATTAGCCAACTCATGTTTGCTCGGTTCATTGTCGCTATTACAAACAAGTTGTAAGTATTCCGACATTCAAGATCTATCCCCAATAGCCCCTGAGAAACCTCCTTGTGAGTTTTTGGGGCTACACCATCCTCACTCGACATTGTTGTAATCTAAAAATACCGTCAGGCGACCCAACAAAACCAGCACCCATTTGTATACCCCTCTGTGCCGGTTCGGTAGCCACTATTCAAAAAATGAATAAATCGAAAAAAAAATTGCAGAAATCTGCTGCTCTATGCTGCTCGAAGCAGGTTCCGACTTGATCGACTACAACACTACAACGACTACGACGACGATGAATATTCTATTTTTAATTGAATCAGTGTTTTTGCATATTTCCACCTGAAAAGTATTCGTAGATACTTGTAACTCTACAGATATAGAAATTATTGTGTTTTTTTTTGTTTTCGTTTTTTTTATTTTTTATTTTTCTTTAAGTTATCACTGAACTGATCCTTTAGGTCAGTGCCTTCGGATCATTAGCGGTAATGGATTGACCCAAATGCATTTCAGAAGTGACATTTATTAAATTTGATTCGATAAGGACGCGGATTCGACCCCACAAATATGATTAATCCTAGTCTAGCCTATGAAGTTCTCATTTACTTGAACTCATTTTACTTTGGCATGTTTGCGTGCTGTGAACTCGGGATGGGACTTTTGAAAGCGATTAACTTGTCATATAATGGGCATATACTGGCGCAGGATTCCTGCGTACTAATCGGACTGTGTATTTTGGAAACAATTCGAATTAAACTCGGTCGCAAGGGATCATTGGCAGAACGAGGTGAGAGATGATAAACAAAACACTTTCCATTTTGATACGTGATTGCTTACAGAATATTGATTTTCGGTGTAAAAGTTCTACGAAATTTTTGTTTTTGTTTTTTTTTTTTTCTTTTTTTCGGTTGAGACGGTTCTATAAATAGAGCTCGTAAGGCTTTTGTTAGTTTCCGATTCAATGACGATACTCTCGAAAATCTGTTTGAATGGTTTTGTGTACAAAAGGATACGAGTAGTATATGTACGAAGCACAAAAAAAAAACGAAACGAAAAACGGCAACAATCTGGCAAATAAGGCTGGGTAATTCGATGAAAGAGGGTATCCAAAGGGAAGAGCAATAAAATCCCCATTTGTAAATAAGTTGATGAGAAGTATCCCCTAGATGCATGAGTCAGTTTTTCTTCTTTTCTCGGTTATTAAACTCACGCGTTTTTCGAAATAAAACGCTGCAATAAATTAAGTTTTGAATCATCATTCGTATGTACATATGGGTGTAGATACAAGTACACATAGCTATTTACATAATTACATGCAAGAAAAACACATTTAACTTGGCCGAAAAAATACTTCAAGTCCCATATGGTAAATTTTCTCTTTAATTACCTATACCCTAGAGTGCTTTGACGTCATTTTTTGTTTAGTTTGTAACGCAATTGTTATTGAGTTAATATGGTAAAAGTGAAAGTAGTTCCTTTTCAAGGCAATATGGGCTGTTTTCATTTGTATTCCCAAAGATTGTTGTGCTGGGAACCCGTAATAATAAAACGAGCCCCCTGCTGTCCTTTAATAGGTTTATAGTGCGAGCAGAAATATTAGGTGTTTCAGAGATCATAAAACTTTGTTTTCCCACTGTAAACACGTGATATTATTCATTTAACGCTTTTTGAAGTGATGATATCAAACAGTTAATGGAAATAAAAAAAGATAAGAATAAAATATATTCATGTTTCAACCTATCCATTTTTTTATTATATTAAATGTGTTAATGGCGTCTTAGAAGATATTCCCTTGTCCTGTCATGACAAATCGTTTCAGATTTTGGGCGATAGTACGATTACGAGTGTACACTGGCGATCACTAGGATGAGGCCATACATTTTGCAATCGATTTTCACTCTTTATACCTGTTTGAAATTTTGTACCCACAAACTTTTACTACCTCTTCAGTCTCGAAGAAGTCTCCTTAATTCTTCATTGATGCAAATGGTACCGAAAAGTGCTTAACGAATTTTTTTCTGGAAGAATCCGAGAGAATTTTCATCCATCAGAGTCCAAGATTCTACGCCGAAAAACAGGAGTGGGATGATCTGTCTTGTATAATGTCGTTTATAGAGCTTTATTAGCTATAGGGCTTTATAGCGAAGCAGCGATTACCAACAGTGATTCTACGCATGATTTCCGCCCTGGTATCCTTTTCGGGGCTGATAGTGAAGGGGAGGTATATAAAGTCCGTTATCGTTTTGTCCTGGGCATTGTGTGTCCCTCTTTATTGACAGCATATGTAATACTCTGTTTTCCTTCATTGATCGCTAAACCCATCTTTGGCGCTTCTGCCTTAATGTCGTCTGTATAAGCGAGTAACTCAACAGACTTTTAAAAGAATGGTGTTTAAGTCCTTTCTGAGATTGAAGATCTCGGTTTTGTTATAACCGACTTTGATGGAGTAGCGTGATCCTTCAGCGTTATCTTGCATAGTCGAATGAGCTTGACAGGTATACCAAAAACTAGACATGGCTCTGCATAATCTGTCTCCTGGGTTTTTCCAAGATCTGCGGTAATGTAAAAATTTGATCTATGGAAGGCTTTTCTGGCCTAAAACAACACTGATAGAGGGCGGCCTGATTTTTAATGGAGGGACTTAGGCGTTCACATACTACGCGGACAGTGTTTCAGGAAACCTATTCCCTGTAGTTGGCGCAGTTCAGGGATCACCCTTATTCAGGATCTGACACAGAATGCTTCATTCGTAGGGCATACTTTCGTTGACCCTGGTTTTAAAAATGAGTTGGTGTATGCTCCGTATCCAGTCGTCACCTAATGCCTTAAACAGCTCAAGACCAGCTGGTTTGTTAGATTTGAGATTAGAAATTGCTGTCCTGACTTAGTCCTGACTTAGACTTAGTCTAGAACGGTCACACTCAGCATACAGGAAAGTGGTGGTGATTATCTTTAATAACTACTTTTGAGATAAGTCTGGAATCAGCTATGGCAGAGTTATTCTATGATATATGTGTAGTCTAATCCTTATTTGGAAGTGGACTGAAATCTTTAGCGGTTAAGGAAAAAAGAGGCTATCTCGAATATCAGTAGCGCTTGCTATACGGATTTTTCAATTTCAGATGTACAAGTAGCGCATTGCAACTGATATTTGTTAGAGTTTGTTTGCAAGTTAGCCTGTATGATGAAAAGCTACCAGAAAATGAATCCGAGCCTGGTTATGATGATAAATATTTGTTTTATATTTCTCGTTCAACATCCAACAATCTGATGCAGGTGGATTGCGAAGTTTTCGCTCTGTTTTATTTAACAACACAACGCTAATAATAATTATTACCAACCAAAATAATAATAATAGTATATTGTAACCCTACTTATACTTTGGAGAGATTTTTATAATATTTTGCCTCTTTCGAAGGCTTTCGAAGCTCTAGACCTTATATCTTAGCGTGAACATGGATATTAGAGGACGTCTAGTTTCTTTTATGAATCTGAACATTAGTGGGTCCACTACTGATATATCCGTATCTTGTATTTGGTAGTTTCCTCTTGTGATTTCGATCGATTCATCTGAGTACCACTTTATTTTGTCGTTGCCTAGTTTATTGAATCTTAACCATCACTGGGTGGCCCTGCCTTAAGTGGTAGTTTATTGACTTTCAAATCGGACGGTTTGGAGTCGCGCTCGAAAGGCATTCTTTTTTTCAGGCAACTAAATAGAATACAACAAGGCCAATTACACTAATAATTTAGTCTCCCCATGTTGGATGCCACCCATGGAGCGAAATAATCAGTGAGTCCCAATAGTTTTCTATCTCTCTCCCTATCCAATTTTCTGAAAAACTTAACACGTGTTCTGACATTTTAAGAGTAATCTGGAGTGCTAAGTTCTTTAAAAAAAAAAACAAAAAAATCTTTGAATTTCGTTAGGAAATTTCAAAATTCTTTTCAATTTCAATCTCCTGATGCAGTTATTTCAATTGTAGTCAGAAGCAGAAATTTTATAATTACTGCCTTTTTTGTAACCTTTAAGATTATTTTATTTTCCGTAGTGGTAGCCATGAGTCGTAAAGGCGCCCACTCACATTTCAATGACTACAGTTGGGCACATATGCATAATCGCTGCATATGCACAGGCACGACAATCTTCATCCTTTTGGAGAGTTTTTCTATCATCTTATAGTCGATCTATCGGAGGCCATATCTGCATGACTTTCCCACTAGACTCTAACAAATCATGAGAGCACGAGTGGCGTTCTTTGAGATACGGAGGAGATGTTGAACTTGCTGACGAGTTAAAATCCTAGGTGAATATTTCACTTTATTGGTTAACATCAGTGTATTGCCTAATAGTACAATTGCTTTAAGTCTTTAAAGTATCTTCCTTGTGGGAATGATAGTATTTTTGTGTTTGGCGGATTGATGTTGAGCTCATGTGTATGGTACCAATCTTCGATTTCTCCTATGTTGCAGTTCTCTATTGCGCGTTGCGGTGTTAAACAGCTTGAGTGTTTCTGATAATAGTTTCGGAATTGTTGTTGACGCATACCTGTATTCGCTTTCCTTGTCTAAGGGACAACTATCTTCAATCGCTGTTGTGATAGCATACGTTGTTCCTCCCACTGTTTTCTCATGTTTTTACACATTTTTGGATTATTTTCTGAATTCGAAGAGCTTTTCCAATTAGTTTAGGTTTTTCAAACTATAATAGTTCAGCTAGTTTGATAGTTTGATATTGGATTTCTCGTGATATTTGTAGTATTTTGCATTTTCCGTTCACTATAAATTAATAGCCAAGAGCTGATGATTGATTTTTTTAACAGATAGCGAAGAAACCGGCTATATATATTCGGGTTAAATTGTTTTGCACTGCCGACTGCCTTGAGCACACTTGTAAATATACATTCATACATATATTTAATACGACATCAGCTTCACCTTTTAGTTTTTGTTACAGTTGGAAGCAAAAAGATCTCGCTTAGCTCTTTAGCTCTGCCTATCTTTGTATTTCCAGTCATTATAACCTTAAACATTTAAAATCAACGTTCATCGGTATCTTTCTTTCTTGCCTTCCTGATTTTTCTTCGCCTGCGCTATGTGCGCGCACAAATTATATACTACGAGTATATATAAAAAAAAAACATCTCATTACTTTATTGAGCAAATTGGATTGCTATATTCAATACTTCTAAGAGTATGTGATCCAGTCTGACTGCACGTCGTTAGTTCAATCTGTTTCCTGTTACACTTACTCTATCTTTTTAAAATTGTTTTCTGTTTACTCCTTATATGCAACAATAAGGAGAATATCACTGCGAAGGTATTGTATTATTCATTTAGTAACCTCTCTAAATACTCTTTTTTTCTTTTTGGTTTTGGTAATCAGACTGGCTTATCTTTTTTGGATTTGAATGATTGAATCTGTAATGAGTTTTTTCTTAAGCACCTGTGCTAAAGCTTTTTGTCTATATTTTGATTTAGGAATTTATTTCAAGTCCCGACACAACTCAAACGGGCTGCCTGGTCCGGTCGGTTTTTCCGGTTCTGAAGAGTGTTTCCAAAAACATACTTATTACCAAAAAAATCTCATTGACGATGATAATACCCACGCTATCTAGATTTCAAACTTTTGGATAAGCTGCATCTGCTAGACCCTTTGGGTCAGTTAAAAGCTGCCATTGAAATTTTCATTGGCGGCACACTCACCAATACATATTATTACAAAGAGAAGAGATGAAACTAACAAGCTTCATTTTAGAGATTCCCGAACTCGACATGATCTGCACATACGAAAAACTTTATCCTTCAACAGGAGGTTAAGCAAAGTGTTCCTAAATCGACAATAATAGGACTTCCAAAACCCAACATCATTGGATGGATCCAATGGAGACTGGGGTAGGTTCAGGCATACATGGGCCAACAAAAAACATTGCAAGGCGATAGCTCCATGCTATCCAATTTTGCCCGTATCATCATTGGAACAGGAATGAAAGGCGCCCTCATCCATATACTCACGGGCAGTCAAGCAGCACTGAAACGCTAAGCTCAAACCTGTTTGACTTCAAATCGGTGATACTCTGCTTCAATACACTTCAGGGCTTATCTAAAAGAAACAAAGTCAAGCTCTTGTAGATATCGGGTCACAAAGGTATTAAAGGAAATGCCTCTCCGTGTCAAAGAAAGCCTCAGTAATAGTCAATAAACTGAATATCGTCTTTGTGCAAAATTTTAATCATCCAATTTTGTTTTTTGAATTACTTTTTTACTAAATAAAAAAAAAAAGATTTTGAGTGATGGAAATCTTTATTTGGACCTTTGCAATTGTTTCTGTTAAGTGGAAAAGATGATATCCGCCAAGTGGCTGTCGCCAGCCACATTTGGTCCCCTTTTTTCGTTTTGTTCGCATTCCTGTCGAATGTTCCCCTTAAGGTCTGCGATTGTCTGAGGCTTGTTGGCAGAAACCCGCGATTTCATGTAGCCGCAAAGAAAGAAGTCTGGGATGGTTAAATCGGGCGAGCTTGCTGTCCATGGCAAATCGCCAAAAACGGGAGATTATGCGACCAGGAAACGCTTCCTTCACAATATCCATTGTGGCTCCTGCTGTGTGTGCGGTTGTACCGTCTTGTTGAAACCACATGTTCACCAAGCCCCTCTCATCAAATTCCGGCAGTAAGAAGTCATTTATCATGGCTCTGTAGCATTCGCCAGTAACAGTGACCGTATTGCCGATGACGTCCTCAAAAAAATACGGCCCAATCACACCTCCCGCGTGAACGCAGCTCCACACAGTGGCTTTGAGTGGATGTAATGGCTCTTCGTGCACCACACGCGAATTTTACGTGCTCCAGAAACGAAGATTGTGCTTATTGACGTAACGGCTTAAGTGGAAATGCGCCTCGTCGCTCATGATGATTTTCGACGGATGGCTTTACAGTAATTCATACGCGACTGACGGTTAGGAGGTATTAATTGATGCAGTGTTTGCACTTTGTACGGGAACATGTGTAAGTCTTTTACAAAAATTCGCTATAGGGTCGACAATCAAATAAACAAAAAAATAAATAACTATCTATGAAACACTGATAAATTTTAGTTTAAATATGTATAAAACCACAATGGGTTAATTCTCTTCGGATCAGTGTAGAAGTTGTAGACTTAAGGTTATAGTAATATACCATATCATGATTATATAGTAGTACATTTACATACACTTTTTCGTATCTGTTCTATAGTATAGTATATGTCCTTATTGCATATTTCATGTGAGTAATGGCGAGAGCTAGTCTCATTTTCTAATACAGACTTTTCCTCTTACATACTTTGTTAATTTAAAATAGATTGCAAATAGATTGATTTAAATCCAATAAACTTTCCGTTGTTTCTTATTTATTTTTTCTTATGCTTTATATCTGTAAATCTTTAAAACGTTTTCAAATCCGCCTATCTGATTGACCTTTTTCAAGTTCTCCTTTGAACTGTGTTAATTTTTCTTTGAAATGTCTCAAGTTTTAATCCATTTAGTCCATACGAGATATTGGATAATACTGATAAAAATAGTTATTAAAAGGCTTTACACACATTTGATGTGTTTACGTATTAATTATGTTATATGTAAATACACATATTTTTTATTATTAGAATTTTGTAGCGTGTCAAATTATATCTTTTCCGAAAGTACTACAATGCAATGTTTCATCTCATTGTAATCGTGTTAAATCGCCTTTCAGTATATTTACGTTCCCACTTTGATAGCAACAGATAGTTGATTTGATTGATTGATTGATTTATTTATTTATTTCAATTCATAAAATATAAATATAATTATTTCACATACTTTTGAGTTAAAAAATTAAAAAAGGCACATTATATGTTTTTTATACCATATGGTATTAAACAGTGTTAAATGACTCTTGAAATGGATTTCAATTAGATATAGGGTTTTCCAATAAGGACATGACAACTTTTTTTTAAATAAAAGGCAAACCATTTGACATATTTCAAAAACTTTATTATCGGCTCGAAGTACAATCAAAACACTTATGAATGGAATTCGACTTCGTTCATATGGCCACCGCGGGCACGTTTGCAGCGGTCGATTCGTTGGACCCAATTTTCAACGACTCGGCCACACATTTCGGCCGAAACGGCCGCTATTTCGCGTTCAATGTTTTCTCCGAGCTCTTCCAACGTCGTGTTGGCATAAAACAATGACTTAATGTAGCATCACAGAAAATAGTCAAGCGGCGTTAAATCGCATGAACGAGGCAGCCAATAGACTGGCCCATTTCTGGAGATAACACGCTCACCATACTTACTCTTCAATAAATAGATTGTAGCGTGTGCTGTGTGGCTTGTGGCATCATTGTGTTGAAACCACATGTCGTCCAAGTCCATATCTTCAAATTCGGCCCAAAAATTGACAGTGACAGTTTGATGATTAGTTAAAGAGTGCGTTCACAAATTAAATTCAAAGTTGTCAAGTCCCTATTGGAAAACCCTTTACTTATAAAGATAATGGGTAATGGGTGGGGTGAACCTTAAAAAAAGATAAAATTTAACATTTGCGAAAAATTAAACAAAAAAAAGAGAAAAATGAAATTGTTGCAATATTCAATACTATATAAATACACATACAAGTAGGATTATTGAAAAATTATGGAAAAAGAAAATAAAAAAATTCAAAGTAAAATTGCAGAATTTACACCAGAACGCTAGAAAAAATGGATTCTAAATTTGTGTATTCAAACTCTAAATGCTAAAGTTTAACACATTTCTCAAATCTTACAGAAGACCTTAATGCTCTAATTGGTTGAGGAAGCTTATTAAAAAGTCGGCACTATGAAACTGTATAAAAATTACACAGTCACAGCATTCGCAAAGTTTCTACGAAGGTTATAATCGCATTTTAATCTGAAATTAGGATTTCCCGATCTGGCAAAGAACATTTTTAAAACTTTGAAACAATATGAATGGCGGACTGGAAGAATATTCCTGTCACGAAATAAAGGAAAACTGGGATAACGACGGTGTTTTCTGCATATTATTTTTATAACATTTTTTTGCAGAACTAAGAGAGGCTGAATCTTGTTTAAATAAGCACCACCCCAGCACGCAATCCCATATTGAAACTTAAACTGCAAAATACCAAAATATATAATTTTCAATAGCTTTTTTTTGAGCAAACACTTTTTAGGTAGTAAAAATGTCTGAGAGTGCAGCGAAAATATTTCTTTAAGTTTTGCGTGTGGTTAGCAAGACTCTCAGCTTGGAGTCAATAATGAGCCGTAAATATCTACACTCTTCTACATTCTCAAAAAGAAAACAATTTTCACTGCTGAAACACAAGTGCAACCGACAGTTGAAATCGTTGACAATCAGATCCATGAAAATATAGCTCAACATGTGGGCCAGTTACAGGTGATAAACTAAAAAACATAATTTTAGTTTTAGAGCTGATACATAATTAGTTTATGTTCGGTAAACCAGATTCTTAATATAATAAGGTGCTAGTTTATTGCAGCAGCCAAGTTCAAAACATTTTTCTCGCCGTGTACACATCCTATGTCATCCGCGAAGGCAGTAAGTGATCCCTTAAAATTCTGTTCAAAATGTGAATTAATGTAAACGAGGAACAAAATAGGTCCCAAAACAGAACCCTGGGGTACTCCTAAATTAAAAAATTTAATATCACTCCTGGTTTTCTCAAATTTTACTCTTTGAGTTCTATTTGTAAGATAGGATTTAAACCAATTTAAAATAAAGCCACGAAATCCACCTTTTCAAGTTTCCTTAATAAAATTTTGTGATCAACCATGTCGAAAGCTTTCGTTTTATCCACAAATAACCCAGCAGTGAACATTTTACAATACAATACATAACATAAAAAAAACTTTAGAGCAAAAGAGTAGAAGGGCATCCTCAATAGATTTACCTTGTTGAAAACCAAATTGTAACGAACTGAAAAACTTGGTAACTTTCATGAAAGCCAATAATTTCTTCTTTATAACTTTTTCAAATACCTTGCTAAAAATAGGAAGACGTGAAATTGGTTTATAATTGCACAGATCCTCTTCTGAGACTTTTTTATATAGTGGAACCACTTCAGGAACAATTATTGAAAAAATGCTACGGTTAAAGATAATTGCTAGCACATCAACTAAAAAAAATCCGATATTTTTCAAAATGTTCAAAATAGGTTCAAAGGCAAAATTATTGCTTAGTAACGATTCGCCTATATTGTCAAAAACGAAGCAGGGATAACAATATCTTAACTTCAATCAACCTGATGGTTGTAGTGACTTTGTAGTGAGGATATACCAACTCATTTCTCAGATCTGGTTAGAAGAGTGTTTGCCTGATGAATAGAATCTCAGCATCATTTGCCTGTTCCAAAATAAAATATACCCCCTCAAATGCCCCAAATATAGAGGTATAAGTCCTCTCAACATTACATATAAGATCTTATCTGCCATACTGTGTGAACGTCTGAAACCCATCATCAACAACCTAATTGGCCCCTATCAGTGTTGTTTCGGGCCACAAAAGTTCATAATCAATCAAATTTTCCCACTCCGGCAGATTCTGGAAAAAACCAAAATGGACTTCCACTTTTTTCATTGATTTTAAGACGGCATACTACAGAATTGATAGAGATTGCTGTATAGTTTTGGCAGTCCTGTGACTTAACCGAAACCTCTGATTTCACCTTAGAGAAGGTGGTGGGCTGTCATATGACTTCTTGTGACCTGACTTTCATGTGTGTAATATTGAAACGGAAGCTTCCAAAATCAGATTAGCTTTAAATTTAAGTTCCTCTGTAGCGCAATATAGGATCTCCGGGAGCTATATGCGACGTTAGGTTCAGCGTTAGTCGTTGCAAAATTTTCGTGTCACCTTTGCATTGGCTAGACATTTAATTGCCTCTCTTGTTCTCTGCATTAATTTAGTACCAAAACCTTTGCTATATGCCAGTCTTCGTATTCGAATTTTACCTCTCCGTAGTGTCCGTTTTAATCTATACCGATGAAAAATATTTTTTCCCTTAATATTCTACAATATTTAAAAGCCTATTAAAGTCGTGTCAAAATATTTATTTTTCTGATTGCTCACTGCCTACTTGGGGTGCTTAGGTGCTAGCAATAAAAACTTATTTTGATAAGAAAAATACCAATCTGTACCTTTTTACCCAACCCTTCACCACTCTGGTATAATAAAGAGCTGCGATCTCTTTGTATCAAGAGAAATAAGCTCCGGTATACTTACTTAAAACCGTGTTCCGACGCCGTATTTTTCTACTACCAGTTTGCCCAAACTCTCTATGATAACTATTTAAACTAAATGGACCACACACTCGTTTCCGTCCCTAAACGATTCTTTCATTTCATTGAAACTAAAAGTAAATCGGATAACTATCCATCTGAATTTTTTTGATAAGTCCTCGGGCGATCCTCAAATTATTGCAAATTTCTTCCAAATTGTTAGCAAAGCGTTCGCCATCCATTCCCAAGAGCCAGACCACTCTAACTTTTCTTACATAAATAGCTGCCCACAAACAGCTTTGGAATCTGTGTCTATAACTTTTGAGCAAGTTAAAGATGAAATAAGAAACCTTAAAGGCTATTATTCTGCTGGGCCTGATGATCTTCCCCCTATTTTTTTTTAAAGAAATGAACCTAGCCCAATCTCTTACAGCTTTCTTTCAGCTTCTATCACCCAGGGATTTTATTATTCCTCTAAAAAAAGGTCGCAAAGACAATATTTCCAATTATCGACAAATTTCTAAGCTGTCCTACATACCTAAGCTTTTTGAGAGCATTATTTATGACATAGTGATTTTCCATTGTAAATCTATTGTTTCCTAAAACCACCACGGATTTCTCAAAGGTAGATCTACAACAACCAACTTAACGGAATTCGTATCAAGCACTTTATGAGTACTAGAATCTGGAAATGAAGTTGACGTGATTGCCACCGACTTCAGTAAAGCCTTTGATAGAATTTCTCATAAAATAATCGTTCTAAATTAAGGGCTCTTAGTTTCCAAACAAGCTTTATAACATGGGTTATTATTTAAATCGACGACATTACTATGTAGACCATAGTTTTTGACCCAATTAAAGCCTCCTCTGGTGTCCCTCAAGGGAGCCACCTTCGTCCCTTATTATTTATTCTGACTATTAATGATGTTGATTGCATCATTAAAAATTCATACATATCTGTTTACGCAGATGATATGAAAATCTTCAAACATAAATCATATTCCTCAGACAGCCTACCGCTGCTGGAAGATCTAGACAGGTTTTGTACTTGGTGTCAGAAGAATTTCCTTGAGCTTAACGTTAATAAGTGTCAGGCTATAACTTATACTCGTAAGAGTTTCGTGATTTAGGCGATATCTGTGATAAGGAACTCAGTTTCCGGTCTCACATTGATAATATAACATAAAAAAGCCAATTCTGCCCTTGGCTTCATCAAGCGCTGGTCCAATCTTTACGTTACCAAATTCCCTTATATAACCTTTGTTAGGCCTTTTCTTGAATATGAAAGCCAAGTTTGGTCATCCTACTATAGAGCTCTCATCCTCCAGATAGAAGCTGTTAAAGGCAGGTTTTTACGATTTGCTTTACGTGATCTTCCCTGGGATGATAGCCAAAACTAACCACCATACACTGATCGGCTGAAACTTATAAATGTACAACCCCTTTCTATACGCCGAAATATTGCCGATATTCTCTTTAATCATCAGATCTTAGTTTTTAATATCGATTGTCCTTCTTTACTTCAACTTATTTCTTTTAATACTAACCCACGCAATCTTAGGTCTATGCCGCTTTTCGGCTCAACATTCACAGAACGGATTACAGACACCTGGAGCTAATGTCTAGAATGATTCGTGAAGTTAACGATATTCTGGTTCTCTTCGACTACCACTCTCCCTCAAGAACGTTCTTATTTCTCCCATAATTTAGTTTTTATCTTTAGTTTTAAGTGAAATTGTTAGTTTTAAGAATATGCTTGCAATAAGATTTAATAAATCTGTCTGGGGTTGACCCGGGCCTAAAATCAAATTAAATAAAAAAACACCTACTTGATTTAATGTTTTATATATGTTAATATTTAAATTGAATTAATTTATATCTGTTTGCTTTCAGGTTGGCATGTTATAGTATCGGTCCTCCTAACGATTCCCTGCTTTATGGGTGTATCGTATATTCTCGTTTTGCAGGCCTACAAGCTTCGACTGGAATACCTTATGTGCACCCTTCAGCTGGCGTTGTATCTAACCGAAGTGTGGTACGCCATAATGTACGTGTTTTCATTGTGCCGTCCAGTTACCTACGACTAAGACAACACCGATACGTCATTCAATAGAAATTATATCCTACCCAATCGAACGACAACTGAAAACCATCAGGAAAACAACTATACCAAAAGTCGGCTTAAAGGTTTTTGTCCACCATGTCGATCCTAAATAAAAACTAAACCAAAAAATTACCTTAAGCAAAACGGCAAAAATTTAAAAAAAAATACCCGACAGTGTATACAATACTAATGAACTAAATTCACTGTCTGAAACTGGTTTCCTACAAACAAGACAAAACAAAAATCTAAAAACCTAAGTGTGAAAGTCTGATCCGAAGACAACTTCCGTTTTAAGTTTTCCAAACTCCAAAACTCGAACAAAAAACAAAAAAATAGCTCTCTGCCGTCAAATAAATGGAACCAATTCAAATTTCTTTTCTACATTTTTACATTTCACCTACATAAGATGTATTTTTTTTCGTTGATTTGTTTATTTTTTTTAATTACTTCTTGTTTTGCATTATATTTGTGATCGATCTAAGTGTTTATCCTAGATAAAACAAATAATCAAAGAAAAAAAATACCAAAACCAATATAATAAACAAAAAAAAAAATAAACAACATAATTAAATAAGAAGAAATAAATTAAATTTGTAATACGAGTATGTAAGTATGTAACAAGTCATTTTGCACAAATGTCCATTATATATTTATTATTGTAAATCTTTTTATTGTGTATAAATAAAACTAAAACCAAAAACACAAATTGTACCTAGATAATAAATTATATTATATAAATTTGAAAGAACAAAAAAAAAAAATAAAAATGCATAAACAAATCTAAAACAAAACATCCAAGTGTACATTTTCAAATAAGAATGTAAAATTAAATCAACAAATATTATAAAAACCAGAATAATAAAAAACATAAAAACATTAACAAAACAATATCAATGGCTCCATTTAATTGTACCCAAATATTAAGTAAGTAGGAAATTTTTTAACAAATTCATCTCGTTACTTTAATTCTTTAATTATTATTATGAGTATGATTATTATGATTATTATTATTAACTACTCGTACGTATGTATTTTAGACTGCCGTTTGTATAAAATTAAAAGTAAAAACAACAAATAAAAAGTGAATGAAATTTGAAAGAATAAAATTATTTATTCAGAAGCGTAATTTATAGTTTTTTTAAATAACAATATTCTTCCCAATAAAAAAAACCACAGCTGTTTCCATCTTTCCAACAGCTCGAACTACAGAGCCGGGGACCGCATCTATGAGATATTATCCTTGCTTACTCTGACATCTCACAGGTCGAGAGCGAGACCGAGACCAGCATGCCTCTCCAGCCAACTGATCTCAAGCTAGCTGTCTTCTGTTCCGCAAAACTGGTTAACCTAAGGAAAGCTTTCGTAATGGAACAGGAAAGATAGCGCCTTGTGTCTTTTCTTCGTTGTTTAAAGTACGGCTTTGCTGTTCAATTGCTTCTTTAGTCCAAAACCAGAGGTTTGGGAGAGCGATTCTTCACTTGATCTCACATCAATACTGGAGTTCATTGCAGAGCGTAGGTGAAAAAATTCTTTACCACCATTCTTTACTCTTTTAAAATTATAGTTATACTAAGACCTGTTGTTGATTGTCCTTTTTTGATTGCAGCATATAAAGAGTGTTTTTTTTTTTTTTTTGGTAGGTATAAACTTCAAACGTCATATTTGATAGTTCTTTCTCCTTAATGTTCACTATTGTAGTACCCCGCAAAACAAGCCTTAAGTGTTATTCAAAGATATTGTATTTACAATAGTTTGAAAAACGGTCTTCACTTCGTGGAAAAAGATTATGTGATATTTTTGGTCTTCAGAATTGAACAACAAATCTCGCTATTCGTCGTGTCAGAGGCAAAAGGTTCCAGTCTTGGTTTGATCTGGGGCGTACCTAAAACCACTTGCCGATCTTAGGGTCACTCCACCCAGATCCTATTGCAACTCTCAATCGGATCAACCACAATGGAAGACCCAGAGGGGCTTACCTCTTTCATGTCCAGGGGGGCCCTGGCCCCATGATACCGAGATTTACATAAGTCCTGATAGGGATTACCGGTAGTCCTGCCACTCAACAAGACCTTGTGACCGGCTGCTTGTAACTAGTCAAATCGTAGCAACCTTCGGTGGCGTCAGCCAGAAAGCGTTTACGATAAGACCAGTACTCCTCTAGAAAGGGTCGAGCTCTTGAGCTAATTTTTCAGTGACGAGGCTCACTTTTTGCTCAATGGGTTTGTGAACAAGCAAAATTGGCAAATCCAGAAGAAACTCATGGGAGTGAATGACACACACAAAAGTGCACTTTTTGGTGTGTTCTTCACTCTGGCGGCATTATCCTTATTTTTTCAATAATGATGCCAGAGCTAGCATCAGTAATTATTTCGTCTATAATATGGACAATATTAATCCGGACGATATGTGGTTCCAGTACGACAACGGCACATGGCAAATCTGATGGTGAACTCAAGATATCCGTCGCTAAAGAACGGAAACAAAAGAAAAAATAAGTCTTAACTTAGTACTCGTTTGTAAGGTATCCATACAGAATGCTAAAAGGGCAAACGAATTGTTGTAGGGTAGCAAATGCCTCCGAAGATAGAGGTTTAACACGAACAACTGTAGTGGTGCTTAAATTGATAACCAAAAATACAGGTCAATGAACAAGTGGATCTGTGTGCATAAAGAAAACAGTATCCACATCTTGAGCTTAATTTTTCGTCCATCTCGTCCTAAAATTTTTATTTTTTTGTCGGTCAGATTCAATTCATTTTTCGTCCCTGCAGCAGTCGTTATGCAGGACCCCGAGTCCATCCGCATGGATACCGATAGTACGATACGATAAACGGTTTTTTTTGTTGTCATACATCGGCCATAGCGTTTTAACCGCTGTGTGCGTACGTGGATGCATATTGGTCCACCATATGGTTGGTTTACTAATTCCTACATCGTCAATGAATTTTTTTAAAGGGGCGAACAGGATATTTTTGAAGGAGAGAGCTTGGAAATGGACAGTATTGACCCTTTTCATGTAAGTTCGTCCGCTCTTTAATTACCTGTGATATCCATGTGAGCTGGCACATAGGGTCACTTTGAATATCAAATTTAGAAATTATTTGCAGAGTCCAGAGCCTTAATTGCTACCTGGCTATCCAAATACACAGTAATTACAATGCCTTGCCAACTAAATTTTTCTCTGCAATGGTTTTGGAATCGTCGACATAAAAAGCATTCTTTCTCAATCTGACTCTTCCATTCGGCTCTGTCTGGAATTCTAATAGCAAATTTGTTGACAATATTCATGATTAGAGACAGATGCTACTTTTTTGTAGCATGGTGTTATACTTACCACAAATGGCGATATTAATCACAATCCCGCAGTTTTTGTAGTAGACCATTAATAGATAAGATTTCGACACGGTTTGCAAAAAAATTTTCATTTCTATCGCTGTCATTTTACCTTTTTGCTTTTCGTTAAAGCTGGAATAGTGTCTGTCATACATATAAAAAGCCTAATTGTAGGCAAATGACACAATGACCGTATGTCTAAGTTGAATTTGCGGATGATCTGTAACTCCTTATCATTGCCTCTTTATGGGAGTCAGTGGTTTATCATAGTTAAGACTTCTTAGACAACCGGTGGTTGATTCGAAAACATTCCCAGAAATTTCACCATGAGTTTCTATTCGCAAATCTGATTTCTTTTCTGTGCAATTTAAGAGTAACAATCTATTTGTAGATTATGAAAAAATAAATTTTTTTTTTCTTCAGCACCGCTTTTTTTTTGTTCCACTATATTCAAAAATTGTAATTTCAAAAAAATCGGCTTGTATTAACACATGCCACGATGAGCCTGAAATCTTAAGAATTCTCTTCTAGGTGAAAAAAAAACAAACATCCAAATAATTTTAAAAATTTATTTTTAAAGTTAAGTTAAAGTTTTCATAAATAATAATATTGATGAACTAAATATTCTCATTCAGGAAAAAGTAATTGACATATGTTTAATTTCTGAAACTCATCTGGCGACAGAATCGCGCGTGGAACTAAAAGGTTACCGCGACTACCACGCTCATCATCCATCGGGCAACGCAAGAGGCGGTTCATCCCTATTCATAAAAGACTGCATTGAACATGCATGAACATACTTTTAGTATATCCTCAATCTATTGCCAATCGCGCTGCAAAATAGAAAAACACGAATTTATTGACCTATTCAACCCTCTTGGACCAATCTTCATTATTGGTGGCGACTTTAACGCGAAGCACACCTTTTGGGGCTCAAGATGTATCTCTCAAAAAGGCAAAACTCTTTACAGGGCTGGTATGGAATGTGGTTGCTATTTTTACTCAACAGGCAAGCCTGTCGGCTTGGCCCTCGGATGTCGCCAAAACACCCGATCTAATAGACTTCTTTATCGGAAAAGGAGTAAACGCTAGTTACGTCAAAGTTGAAGAAAGCTTCTTTCCTCCGATCATTCTCCAGTTATCCTTTCACTGTGCGAATCCTTGGTTAAGAAACAAAGACCACGCAGATTAACTAACAGCAAAAGTCACTGGGAAGATTTCCGAATAGACGTTGTAGATAATACTGAGTTGAAAGTAGCACTTAGAACGCCGTATCAACTTGAAAAAGAAGTTAAACGTTTTGTTGAAGTCATACAGCAATCGGCCTGGAATAACACTCCCCGCGAGTCGAACAAAGTTCCCAAAGTCGGCATAAGATACCCACCGGAAATCAGAGAAATTAAACTTGTTGAAAAAATCGATCAAGGACTTCAATAACCAAGGTATTAATAACTACCTTGAAAGACTCACAGCGACAAAGGATACCAACTACTCCATATGGAGAGATGTTAAAAGTGTTCGAAAGCCCCAAATACACGTGGCGCCAATAAGAAGAAACCAGGATGACTGGGCGAAAAAAGATAAGGAAAAAGCTAATGTTTTCGCCGACCATCTTGCAGAAACGTTTGCACCATTCGACGGGGAAATGCTTCCTGAGAATGTCAATACGCTAGACGTGACGACAAACTTTCCAGTAGAAAAGGCTACACTTAGGGAACTTAGACAAGTTATAGACACGCTTAAGCCCAATAAAGCCCGGGATATGACTTAATAACGGGAGAGATACTTAAAGCGTTGCCGAAAAAAGGTTTGCTAAAGCTGCTCTATCTTATAAATGCCAGCATTAGATTAGAGCATGTACCGAACCAGTGGAAAGTAGCCGAAGTTATTATGGTTCCGAAACCCGGTAAACCGCTGACTGAAGTCAAGTCATATAGACCAATATCGCTTCTCCCGATTACATCGAAGGTCTTCGAGTGAATCCTTCTTAATCGTCTTAAACCAATTACCGACACAAATTCCCTCTTGCCTGATCATCAATTTGGCTTTAGAAGCCAACACTCTACAGTTGACCAAGCGCATCAAATAACCGATGTAATAGAACGAGCAATCGAGTGTAAGTTAGTCTGTTCAAGCGCATTCCTTGACGTTTCGCAAGCCTTTGATAAGGTATGGCACGAAGGCCTAAAATATAAACTTCGACAAGCCCTACCCCAGCAATTGTCTCGTACTTTAGATTCATACCTGGAAGACCGACTCTTCCGTGTGAGACACGGAAACGAATATTCCACTTTTAAGACAATAAAGGCGGGGGTGCCGCTAGTAAGTGTACTTGGCCCTCTGCTATATTTGCTTTTTACCCGCGATATACCGCAAACGGACGACACTGTCCTAGCCACATTTTCTGATGACACTGCCATTTTGGCAACGGCTAAAACAGTCGAAGAAGGAACTGCCAAGTTGCAACGTGCCCTTACACGGATTAACAATTGGACAAAGACTTGCCGAATCGCCCTTAATGAAAACAAGTCTGTCCACGTGAACTTCACTCTCAAGAAAATTGAGAATCCACTGGTGTTTATCAACGCAGTACGAATTCCTTACGCGAACGAGGCCAAATATCTCGGTATGACACTCGACGCTAAACTAAAATGGAGAGCACATGTTAAGAAAAAACGTGAAGAGCTTGAAATCAAATATAGAGATATTTACTGGCTTATTGGAAAGTATTCCAAGCTTAGCTTAGAGAACAAACTGCTGTTATACAAGCAAGTGCTAAAACTGATCTGGACATATGGTGTACAACTTTGGGGTTGTACTAAAAATAGTAACATTAATATATTACAGACATTCCAAAACAAAGTTCTTCGAGGTATTGCTAATGCGCCGTGGTACATAAGAAACGATGATATCCACAGAGACTTAGGAGTCGAAAACGTTCAGAACGTAATTAAAATGTTTGCGCGAAAACATAATAATCGATTACAAGGTCATACGAATACTTCTGTTCAACAGATCCTCGACGAGACAAATTTATTGCGCCGTCTGAAAAGGACTAAGGCTCTCGATCTAGCGCGGTGATTAGCAGCGCGTAATTTTCTAAATTACACAGGAATTTTCAATGGAAAATTGCCTGCAGGATATCTTATAAAAACAAAATAAAATGCGATAGAAGAACTACTTGTTGAGTGTGAACTCAGTCGTGGTTTGCATAAGGGAGGTGTTTTTTTAGTGAGCAAGAATCTCACACTACTATAGGCTCCTGGTCTATAGTGTCTATGAAGATTTCCCACCTTCCCACGAAAAAAAAAAAAAAATAAAAAAATAAATAATAATAAGCAGATGAAGATTTTGTAGTAAATAAATTTATAGATGACATTTGTACAAATAATTTATACACAAAAAAATAGTGAAACTCAATCATGGTAACGAGTTTTGACTTTCTCTACTACATCCTGGGTAGTTTTACCGATAATTCAGTGGCGACAAACCATAACCGCTAAACTCGAGTTAGGATAAAATTACGTTAAGAGCACCATCGTGTTCAGCATGTTTAAATCTACTTCCACTTAATTTTTTATGACTGTATCTTTTTTTAAACAGAAGTTATTCCAAAAAAAAACATAGTACCCTAAGTAATTTTTTTAAAATACTGTTTTGGCAAAACAGTTTAGCTCGTAATAATTATAATGAAAAACCGACGTAGGCGGTTATGACTTGTGGCCATAGAATTTATCACAGTCTGCAAATTTTAAATTTGAATAGAAGTTATTTAAAATTTAAAGCATACGAGGGTTGTTTGAAAAGTTTCTGACCGCAACGTAAAGATAGCGGCATTCGTCAATAAAATAGTTTCAGTAATTTTGGACGCGCAGTTTTTAGTTGACAGTCGTTTGAGTGAGTCGATATGAGTGTTTTTTTGTGAAAATGGAAAAAAATAGAGTATCGAGCTGTTATTAAATTCTTTTTTTGGAAGGCAATACGCCTACGCAAATCAAAAATGAGTTGGACTCTGTGTATAGGGACTCTGAACCATCATTTACCACAGTGAAATTTTGGGCGGCTGAATTTAAACGTGGCCGTAAGAGCTTGGGAGATGATGAACGTTCGGGACGTCCAAAAACTGCAACCACTGACGATAACATTGCTAAAGTTCACCAAATGGTGTTAAACGACCGCCGAATTAAACTGAGGGATATAGTAGAGGTTATGAAAATGTTCAAATAACGCGTTTGTTACATATTAAATCAAGTTTTAGGCATGAGAAAACTATCCGCGCGTTGGGTGCCGCGTTTGCTTACATTAGACCAAAAACGTGTTCGAATGAACATTTCCAATGCTCTGTTGGCGCAGTTTAGGCACAATAAATCCAAGTTTTGGCGCCGATTAATTACTGGAGATAAAACTTGGATACACCATTATACGCCTGAAACAATGGACTGCAAAGGGATAGTAAAGGAGTTATCTTAATCGATTATCTTCAAAAAGAAAAACCATTACAGGAGCATACAACGCATCATTACTTGCCAAGCTGAAGGCAGAAATTGCGGAAAAATGGCCAAATTTGCAGAAAAAGAAAATTCTGTTTCACCAAGACAACGCGCCGCCTCACACCTCAGCGGTTGTCATGGTGAAAATCCATGAATTACAGTTTGAACTGGTTGACCTTCCGCCTTTTACCAGATCTAGCCCCAAGCGAAATCTTTTTGTTAACTAGTCTAAAAACTGCGCTCGGAAGACAGAGATTTTCGTCAAATGAGGAGGCAATCACCTTCGTGAACAATTATTTTGCAGAGAAAAACGCCAAGTACTATTTGGACGGGTTAGAGAGATGGGAGCATCGCTGGGAGGAGTGTATAAAGTTACAAAGAGACTATGTAAAAAAAAATTTGAGAAAATATGTCTTGTACCATTCTTTGTTGTCTTTTCAGACAACCCTCGTATTATTAAGATAATCTGTGAGTTCTGTTAAGCAAATGAAAACGGTACACACTTGAAGTAGGAATTGCTTTTGATCTTCGTTTTTAGTGAGTTTGTTGTTGAATTCTTCCATTAGTTTACCTCCACGTTCAGCTGTATCATTGACTATTTTTAATGATCCGACTATTTCCTTTACCCGCCAATAATCTGCTTGGTCATTCCAAACTGTTGGATCAATGTGCAAAAAGTCTGCAGATAAGCGAAATCTTTCGAAAATTTTCATAGATTTAGCTGACATTAGATCTGATGGAAGATTTTTGGTAATAAAGTGTGAAACATCAGATGGTTTCAGATGTAATTTCTTCTTTACTTCGTCTTCCTTTTGTTCATCGCCTTCCAAAATTTTTAAAACCATTTTTCGCCACCATTTTCGAAAACGCTGCAGATTCCTCATTCAGGTACCATAAATGTTTAAGAAACTTATTTATTTCAATTTCAGTTATAGCTTTATCATCTTTAATGTCATTTAACGGTGCTTCTAAGACGTCTGACGCAGAAAACCATGATTTTATGTAGCATTTGATAATAAAGTAGCAAATAGTTGAAAAAGCTCTTTTATCTTTCGCGTTCAGATCGATTTGTTGCTGAAATAATATTATTTTAAGGCCATATATTTCTTTTGCCATCCACCGAGCCAAATGACAAGCTCATGGTGCTCGAAATTGAATGCCACTTGGAGGAGTTCCTCCCAAATAAATAACTATCAGCTCTAGAAACTCCATATAGTAATCCCGAGAGAAATTGTCTTCTAGCCTTTTCATAGCAAATACCAAAATTTCTTCCCTTACATCTGCAAGGACGTTCAAAGCCTTTTTGTCCATGGACCTTATGAAAATTTTACTTTTATCAATCGTTTTCCAGAGTTTTAAATCTTTTAAACAAAAGAATATCAGGTCCAGAAGATGGATCCAATTTAGATGCATTAAATACTCCTTAAAGAACAATTTCAAAAATGTGATGTCTGCAAGCTAGGTAGAGTATGTCTCGACCAATTTTATTTTCTAACAGGACACAAGCTCCGTTCAAACGCCCGGTGTTAGATGCAGTTCTATCAAAAACAAAAGCTTGCACTTTATCCATCAATGACCAATCTTATAATACTTCATACACTGCAGATGATACTTTAATACCAATTCTAGCTGAAAGTTCCGGTATCAATAGATTTTATAGGAGAAGAAAATAGAGTAGATGAAAAAAAGTAGAGTAGGATGTGGATAGGATATCAGGATATCAAAACAAATAGAACTAACAAATGGAAGGAATGGATCCAGGACGTGGATATTTGGGGGGAAACGGAAATGGAAAGGGATGATAATGGTATAGCCGAGTATAGAGCATATAGAGCGTTACATGCCTGCGAAGCGCGGTTCAGCTCGCCGGATGGGTTAATTCTTGGCTCCACTACTACAAAAAAACGTAAATCATGCCTGGTGTTACATACATGAATAGGTACGTAATAGCTTTGATGATGTCAGCGTACTGAACCTGTCTTGTTGCTGTCGATTCAACGATGTCAATCCCAATCTCTGCCGTGAAGTCCGATGGCGATTCTCTGGACTTCTCCTAATTGGATGTTAGACGCCGTCGCTGGTGTTTTTATAATCCATCGAAGAATATGTTTGTTTACTGAAGAGAGAAACCTCTCAAATATACATACATGCCACAATTATTGGGACGTGGCCCACCATTTACAGTGTGAGACGACAGACCGCCCGATTATAGGCGACGCTACAGCTGCCTGGGGTCAAATCATCGTCTTCTGACTCTGCCACCCCTTCTTAACCAATGAAAACTTCGTAAAAAACCTATCATATCTCTAGGCGTATGTGCCTCTTAAAAATAAACAAAATAAATAACACCGTACACATAATTCGATCTAATGTGGGCTTCCTTTTATTAACAAAATCAGTATATTTTATCTACATACAGTGATATAACAAATATACATATCATATCATGAAATTTGGTCTTGATTAAAACAATAAAAAAGATTTATTCTGTAACTTCTAAAAATATGGTATAATTATAAAATCCTATTTAATTCGAGCTCAAATTTTACAAATTAGGAAAAAGAAAAATCACAAATTATACTTATTGATATTTGTATTCTACTCGTATATACTTACATATATATTTTCATTTGAATTAATCCATCAATATCTAATTTAAAACTATTACTATAAAATAAGGAACAGAACGCGACACAACTTTTTTTTCAACAATCAAAATGTAGCGTGCTGTGAGGCGGACTTAATAAATTAGCTAGTCTATATTTATGAACCAACACCCTATAGTTCCGGATAATGTGTCGAAGTCTTTAAGGAGAAATTTCTTGACGTATTTTGAAAAAAAAAATTAATTGTGACTTTAAAAAAGGATTTTTTTGACATATTTTGAAAAAAATTTTAAATGTAAGTCAGTGGGGGGCCGGAAATGCATCCCCTACGTGATACAGGACAATTTACGCTGTCCTGTTTTGACTCTTATTGCAAGTAACATCTTTCAAATTTATGGTCTATGGTCTCAAATGGATTATCGTTGTCAACTCGTAATAATGAGTACTATGATTGTTTCAAAGAAAATACTGCCTTAAAATTAATGTGTAAAAAGTTATTGAATATTTTCAGAGAGGATTTTTTTTAAGCTAACTTTGTAATTTTTTTCGGAAAAATATCCTATTAAAAAATACAAAATAAATTAATAAAATGCTTAGTGCACTGAAGTGAAAAAAATAAAAAAAAAACTCTCTGCGGACATCCTACATCTCCTCAACCTAGTCTAGTGTTGCTCTTTGCACTTGTTATTGCCAATGAAAAGGCAATGACTGAGTGCATGTAGCAACGGAGGGACAGCGGGTTTCGAGTGAAAATTTGATTGGTGCACTGTTTCTTCTTGTTGTAAGGGCATAACACCTACAACAATTTATTTCGGTAAACCAACATCAGAATTTTAACTTCACAGCTTTGCTTATCGGTGTTTATATTTTTCGTAGCAATGGCTTGGGAATTCAGAGTTAATGTAGCAAATATACGTTGGCTAAGAAGTGATCAGTTCTCTGCGTACGTCCACAGGCGAACTGTTTTTGGACTTAGAGAAACGCAGGTAGAACCCCTGCAGGTAGATACCGCTAATATCCTGGACTTGTTTTTGATGTGCTCGATGTGCTCTCCCCTCTAGGCTAGTGGGATCACTGTGTTATGTCAGTTAATTTCTTGTACACCGACCACACAGTTAGAGAAAAGATTCCTAAAAAAAGCCTATTGGAGCAGGCTCAACAGATTCTTTTGGAATTTTAACTGATCGTTATGTTTCCGCGATAACGACGTAGATGCCGCTGCTGATATGATCACAAACACTATCAGTAGTATCAAACCAAAAGGAAAGTCATGGTACGACTAGAGCTGTAAAGAGGCTGTCAGGGTTAGAGAAATGTTTTTTTGTTCGGTCCTACAAGACCAACTCGACAGAGGAAAACCGAAAAAAAATTAAACGAGCCAGGAATGACTGCAACGTCTTTCCTAACTGTACGCAATTGCAATACCAACTAAGGCAAAAAATACTACAATGCCTCAAAGTTAGTAGCAAATTTTTGGTCGAGAAAATTCTTCCTCGTCGTCCATCCAAACGCTCATTTACAATGACATTCTACCTATCAGCTCTTTAGATAAGGGCAATCTGCTTGCTGCATACTTTGCTACCGGCTCAACACTTGTGGATTGTGCTTTGTCCACGCTTACACTTGAGCACATCTAATCTTCAATAGGACGAATTCACTTTCGCAGTCGTGTAGGTGTAGGTCTTAATCCGCTGGTTCAAATGCTATATCTACCTTTCTTCTGAAGAGGTGTTCTTCCACGTTGACAAAATGCGTAAGTTTTTTCATTAATCTTACTCTTTAGAACTCTTTCCGAGCAGATGGAAAACAGCATTTGTCAAGCCCGTCCGTAAAAAAGGCGAATCTTTTTCTCTCTCCTGCTACTCTCCTCCCTTCTTTCCAAGGTCATTGAAGCGCTGATAAACCGTTAGCTTATGAAGTATTACGAAACACGAAAGCTTCTCAATGACCGGCAGTACGGTTCTCGTAGCAACAGGGCCACTGGTTATTTGACTGCATGTCTTACCGAAAAGTGGAACCAAAGTGTACATCAATCGAAAGCAAGATAGTTGCACTTGATATTTCTAAGGCATTTGACAGAGTTCGGCAGCAGGCTCTTTTGCCGAAAATGCGTGCATTTGGGATCCATGAATCCCTTCTTTAATGGATTAGAAATTATATATCGGAACGTTCAATCCAAGTTGTATTGGATGGTATCAAGTCTGATATTCACAAAATAAATGTTAATGTGCCCCAGGGTTCTGTTCTGTCGCCGACACTCCATTTAATCTTCATCAATGATCTTTTGTCTGATATTGCTAATCCAAAATTTTCCTTTGCTGACGACAGTACCCTCTGCTTTTCATACTCGTTCCCGGACTCACGTCCCCTCTCTTTGTAGGACGGGAACGGCACCGTATGTTAAGGTCATACAATTATGGGGAGCCATAAACAGAGCGGAATTTAATGCTTCCAAAACACAATGCTGTCTGCTGTCGTTAAAACAAAATCTAAGCACCCATTCAATGACAACTAATGTTGGAATGACCACATATTCGATGAGCCAAAAATACTGCGAAATGTTTAGGTTTCCTCAAGCGATGTAAAAAGTACTTTTGCCCCACTGATCTGACCTCCAAATATGCAACTTATGTTCGGGTTCTAGACTTAAGCGAAAAAAAAAAACAATTTAAATTTTTAGAAGAAACACCTCTTGATTCTACAGAGGTTCCTTAGTAACTAACTTCGACTTCATTCTAAGTTAGTTTTATTTTGCTAACTCAGCTTTTTAACTGTGGAAAATTATTTTATAAAGTTTAAACATTGCGACAGCACGTGCACTAAAGAATGAGAAAGTAAGGAAGAAAAACGCTCATGCATCGAATGCATGGTGTTTGGAATGGAAAACATGGAAGAATTCTGATACGGTTTGGGGTATGTAACCTACATAAGGCATTTATCCGCCCAAAATTGGTGTACAATGCCCACATCTGGTAGGGTGCCCCGAAAACCGCTGCACTTCCTAGATAGAATTCAAAATACGTGCGATAAAACTCATGGATGATGCTAATATTACACAGTCAATTGGCACCCTTTAACACCGACGTAATGTCTCTTGCCTCACCTTCTTCTATGGCTAATTTCACCACCAGTGCTCCGCTGAAATTGCCAATAGCATTCCGCCCTTTCAAACTTTTAAGCAGTATACCCTCAAGCCCACTTCCGGAAGAAATATCGTGATTCTTTCCTAAGCCGTACAACTCATTTTTTCCTCCCTAACTTTCGTTTGCCCACGCTGTATGCAAACACATTAAAGGTACTAAAGAGAAACAAAAACACCTACTAGGCCAGTAGTTATCTAGATACGACCCAGCTTATTGAAACAGGCAAAACATTAAATTAAAAATTGTTAAAAATTTTAGGAAAAATACAAATATTGATTGTACGTTTTTATTTTTATTTTTTTCTTTGAACCTTGTATCATATCAATTGTTCAAAGTTCAAGGAATTGCTTTGTATGCACGCCAGAGCTGTTTTCTGAAAGGCTCTAACAATGTCCATTCTTTCCAATTCTTCTCGAACTCGTCAAACCTAAGAGTTGAAGTCATCCAATGTTATTATTTCTGACGAGTAAACCATGTACCATACTGCTAGCACACAATGGCTATTCTTTGTTACAGTGGTATGTGTATACATATGTATGTCTAAGACTGTTTTTTGGGTGGTTTCTGACGTAATGTAAAACGTCTTCGTAGCTACGAACGAGTTCTGCTAAAGCAGGGTGTGCGGCTCTCAACGATTTCCGGGTTGTTGCTGTCAACCTGGAAAATGGTCTAATATATGTCGTGCCATTTGGGACAGTCCGATCGGAGTATCGTCTCAGATATGTTGCTGAATCGGACTTTGTTGTTTCATGTTGAAGACCATGCGAATGCATGTCAACATACCTATCAGCGTGGAACATCATGTGAATTCTCAAACCATTTCATCGGCATTGAAGTTGCTTTCGACAGTGTAACTCTGTCACACAAAAGCCGTATACGATTTATTTACTAGCTTTGTGCAATGCTGCAGTGAACATAACCGTAGTTATGAATTCTGTCTTCGGTCAATGTGTGATGATGAGATAAATAGGCGTTGCCCATGGGACATATTCACATATCATGCGCTGCACTCTCAAAGGCATCTTCCGTTTAGAAAGAAATGATCAACACGCACTGCAGTTTTGATAACATGATGACAATGAACGATATTGTGAAGAATAGGTAGAGGAGATGAAGTATATATCTCTGCCTATAATGAAAGTCAAGTTTTCTTTACGCGCATAAGGGATTATGATACCTATTTACTGCGGGCGGAAAGATAGAAGGAGGAAAAAGGAAAACATTGCTGTAATGTAGTGGTTTGAAACTCAGGTATAATTTATTTCGCTTTCGATATTAGCTCTCCAGTCTCCGGGGGTGGGAGTCCGAATAGGACTTTTCTTCTTCACTCGGAATGATTCGAACGTTATCAATTTTCACGCTTGTTTTGTGCTTGAAACTCTACAACAGCCAAATCTACATGTCAGTGTTCTGACTGAAGAGCCGAACAGAATGTGTATCTGTAGCTGTGTCTGTGTCGCAAGCCGTCAAGACATTAAATGTATAGAAGGCCGTAAGCCGCAACACAATGTGTGTCTGCGTCTGATTGGCATTTAGGAATCATTAATTTTATTGCTAAAAAGCACATGTGCAGAACACACATAATAAAAGCAATTTCTTCTTGTTCTTCCTTATCCATTATCCACAAATAATAACAAACTTTTGTAAGCACTAATAAATTTAAGAAGTGAAAACACAAGATGCAAATTTGACAGTCGCCATCATTGTGTTTCGTTTAACTGCAAGCCGCGCGGCAGAGATTTGACAGCGCTACAAAACACAGACACAGATACATATTTTGTTCAGCCCTTGAGTTCCAATTACATAAATAAAAAACTTGTCATGAGTAGGATACGAACCTTGACCCTCCGAGTGAGAAGCGATTGCTAGTACCACTACACCACGGCCTCCCCCTAAGTTCTTAAGTTCCTCTTAAGACCTGGCCACACTGTCACTTCTTCCTAGCTAGTTCTGTCGATGATACAAGACTTTTCGGAACGCAGTCGGAGACCTGAATTCACTGAGTCTTGTTTGAGTGCCAGATCGCAAAGGGATAGTGCGAAACAAAATCATCGATGAACTCAAAGCAAGTCTTAGAGGAGAGTTTCTCAAGATCTGCGTTGGGGCTATCGAACACGGTCGATTAGGGCTTCCATTGGCAGTTAAGTTTCTTGCTGGCATAACTGCAGAAGGCATTACTCTCCAGAATACCGGCAGATCAAACGACTGCTTTTCGGCGCTCTAATATTTATGTGACTTTCCAAGTGACCTACAGAGGCGCTTCTGCCGAGTACCTAACATATGTGTGCTATAAGTGACACAGCATCCTACAACAACGGATGATGGCCATGTTGATAGTGGAACGCTTATTGTGTTCGATCAACCCTCGCCTCAGACTGCTGATAATTTGGGCTGATGTTGCGGGTGCTAGTCTGTGGGCACTTTACCACTGAAGCGTTTACTCACCTTTCTACGAAAGGAATTCCACTTTAAAGCACATACAATGGTTTAATTATTAGTCTAGCTTTTCAGACTAAAAAACATAATATTGTTTTTCAAGAATTATTAAGGTCTTGTACAAAATTATTGTAGTGGAAATTTACACAAGCAGTTGCCTTCTCGATTGGCTGGTTATTCTTAATTTGGTTGCTTGTGAGTTAACGTAAAGACAAATTTCTTTTTAGGACAATCATATAAATGGCAAATTATGACGCCCTGTCTAGTTCGCGTATATTAGTTCTAGTTCACATTACAAGCTACGAGTATTAATCTTTCGCATTCAAATCTCAATCAAATGTAGCATGCAGTAAAAGGTCGTTCAAATTTGCCTTTAACGAACGCTAATCGTCTTCTACCACAACAAAAAGGCTTTAATTCACTCTCTTAATATATTTTAATTGAAATATTATAACAATAAACAAACTTCTAGTATAAATAAATCCCAAAAACAGTACAAACACAGAACAGGGTAGCATTTGAAAAGACATCCGATGTATGACTATCGCATTCTGCATCCCAACTGCACTTTGCAATATACCGACAGCCTGCGCCCAGTTGCTGACCCAGGCTTACTTGAACAACATGTTTATATCGTGGCATATTCAATTCTTTTACGGATGCACTCACGCAATCAGCGATCTCTCGTGTCCATATTCGAGCCTCCTCTATGTTGTACTTCTTCCCTAGAAATTGAAAATTATACACAAATTTGATGGACAAAAAAAACCTCAACACATACCCTGGAGTGTTTTATTTAAAATCTGTTGAATAATTCCCTTGATTATTTTCGCTTTAAAAGTATCAGCCAAGGAAGGACGCATACGATATGCAACTGGTCCTAGTTTAGAATCAAACTCCAATTCCTCTGGACTATGGGCTGTTCCTATGTTTGTTTCCCCCCTTTGAACTGGGAACTCATGGTTATTTTCTTCATTATTCTCTTTTTGTTTTAAATCTGTCGACATGTTTTGGTATAATATTAACCAAATAGAGAAAGTAAATAAAAGTTTTGAAAGGGTAAACAAACGGCTGCCATGGGTGATGTCGAGTCGATTTCGGAAATGTCAGAACAATTTATATTTTTTTCAGATGAGATTTGTTCAAGGAAGAGAAACGAATTTGTAAGGGTTAGTCATTTGCTCGAATATTTCAATGTTTGAAAAATCATTATATAAAATATGAGATTTCAAGAACTATATATTTTTGTAAAAATCGAGATTAATAAAAGTATTTGAATGTGCATAATACAAAGAAATGGCAACCACGTAGAAGCGCATATTTATTATCAAAGCCATTTGAAACAAATGCATTTCGGATACCAATAACAATTTACACTATGAGAAGGAAGATGTAGCTAAATTACTGCAGTCCGTAATTGTCTAATTAAAAAAAAAAAACAAATATCGTTTTTGACGAGCTGCCTCAAACAATATTAAATGGTTGAGGTCCTCATATACGTGTGTGCACCATTTTAGCCGAGTTTTTCATCTACTGCTTTGCTACTTTGTGTTGGAAACAATACCCTATATGTATCAGCCATCTCAGACGACCGAAGTAGATTTTTCTATTGGCTTTGGTATCTCTCCTCCAAATCTCGTCAAGGAAAACGAAAAAAAATTTACTCGAAAAATCTTGTGTTCAAAATGACCAGGGGAATCTTCATTCGCTAATCATTCGGCTTCGCGTTTTCGCAAATGTAACTCGTTGTTTAATTTGTGCTGTTGCCCTTGGTGTTGGCTTGCCAGATTCGTAAATAGAGATTGTAGATCCGATAGTCCATTCCGAGGATATGCTTTCATTCATTGAACTATGATGAAGTACATGCTCTGTGTCAACAATATCATTTCCATATATAGAATGCTCAGCTATAAGGTCATGTATCAAACTTTGCTTTTGGATACCTGAGCTGATTTCTTCTGTTTGCATAGGAGGATTGTATCATATCTTTATTGCCTGAATGTACAAGGTGGGACAAAAGGTCTTCATGTGTGTATCGCTCAATTGCATGTTGTCAACTAATTCTCTATCCGTCCATAATATAAATGTATAAGCACAATGACACTTGACGCCATTTGAAAAATTTATGGCACATTCCCAATATGACATTACTTTTGCCGCACACTGTACATATTATACTCGTAAGTTTAGCACGTTTGATAAATTTGCGTCTTAGCATTCCACTTCCCATTCAGTGCCCATTTAGAAATTGAACGGAAGCAACACTGTTACCCGTGCTTCAACAACAAGATTTCCGTCTCAGTATTAAATCTATGACTCAGAACTGTCGACTCGGGTTTAGAGTGCTGTAGATTAATTTGGATGCACTTTAAGCCCATGACTATTAAGTTAGAGCGGGTCTAGCAAAGCTTCTAGCGTTGAGTGCATCGGCTGTTTTATCAGATTGCTTGCGTGTGCCAGAGAGTGTTTAGGTCTGGGCACAACGGGCATAAATAAGCCCTTTTTTTGTGCGCTGATCTTTAAATGAGGTGTTCCCATGGTGAGGTATCCTCATGGGATTTGTTTTAAGCCCTTTAATTCGCACCAGAGTTTTCGAGAAGTTAAAGAACATTTACCCTCCCTTCAAAACGGATTTGCTCTCTGCTTGGAAGACTTGGGCATAAGATCATCATTAAGACACATGTGTGCTATTTGGGGCTATTATCGCCCGGAATTATCGTTGCAGCCGACGTGAGTAAATTCTTGGTTTTTGTGTCATAGCATGTGATCTGGAGCCAGCCATCTTTTGTTGAGATGGCAAAAAATAGGAGCCGTTCCCATCTAATTTGTCTACCTCTACCAGCAGGTATTTCTTGATGCCTCTTCTTTGTACATTGAGTGCATAACGGCAAATTTGGATTGTAGGTTAGGTTAAGTTAAAACAGGAGTGTGATTGATATGTCATTACCCAAACACTAACGGGGCCATCGCGATACTTGTGGAACCAGTTGAATTTATATTCAATTATATTTAGATGGCAGAAACCTAAACAATCTCACTGGTGTAACAACCAATTTCTTCGCAAAAGCCAAGAAGACCTTTGAAGTTCGTGCTGTCTATTTCTTCTAGGGTTTCGAAAAAGTATTTCCTTACAAATTTTCTCCGACTACGCGATATTGCCTCGCATTCACACAGTATGCGTGTTATGTCCTCAACAGCTTGCAAAGGGGCAATCCGCCGTCCTCTTCTTGCAAGCTCATCCGCTTGTTAATTTCCCTCTATAGCGCAATATCCTGACACCCAGCACAGTTTCCCCCGTTTCTGATCGCATAAGGGCACAGATCATTGTGCGACAGCCCCAGACTGTATCAGAATTGATGTTAGTCGATTCCATTGCCTTATGTGCGGCCAGCTATCGATGTAAATAGCGATATCTTCGAATGTCGAAGTCGACCAGGGAAGGAATTTCATCCATTAGAATGGGATTGCCTGGCAGTAGCTTCGCTAGGACCGTGCCGTGTCCAAAACTACTACTCTTAAAGTGACCCCAAATAATTAAAGTGAGTCGTATCGTACTGTTGGGTTTACGAAGCGCACCTATAATGGCTATGGAAGCCGTTCTTTGAAACGCCGCTAACATTCCGTAAACCATTTTCTTGTTAATTGCTTTCCACCATACTAGTGTGCCGTATGTAAGTAATAGCCTTACCACCACCGTATATAGCCAGTGCACAATGGCAGGTTTTAAGCCCCAAATTTTTCCTACTGTTGTTTTGCGGATAAAAAGAGAATTATATGCCTTTTTGATTCTTTTCGCTACTTTAAGATTCCAATTCAGTTTTTTGTCCAGAATCACACCTAGATACTGCGTGCTGTCGAAAAGGGACAGTTAATTTTTGGGAGTATCTTGTACTTTCTGGTAAAAAGAACCAGTTCCATTTTGGAAGAGTTGGCATTGAGACCACATCTTGTTGCCCAAGTGCTGAACGTCTTCAGGGCAACCTCTATAATCTCGCTTAATATATTTAAGTATTTTTCCTGCACTCATCTGCGTATGCTGTGGTACTTATATCCACTGTAGTAAGCTTTTTAAGGATGTCAGTTATAATCAGCACCCACAGGAGTGGCAATATGATTCCCCTTTGGGGGGTTCCCCTGCTAACAGACATTCTAACCGAGCCTTGTCCAATGGAAAACATTGGACTGTAACATCCCTGTAAGATAATCCTGATGCACGTGATTGAGCTCCTGGGTTCTTTTTTGCACTTAACGGACCATCTACTTTTTTAACTGCTTCTGAGTGAGTTGTGGTGGCTGCTTTCTGTACCCTCGGATGTATTTTTCTGGGATCTGCGCTCGAATGCTTAGGCTCTCCTTGTAATGAGCCAGCACTTCTGTCCTTGGTGGTTTAATTATTCGGGTCTTGAATTATCCATCGCAATCATCGCTGACGACCAACTTATCTTTATATCTAATTTGTAACTCTATAATTTAATGAAACATTTTGTAGTATTTTATAAATGCATATATATTTTAAAAAGATCATTTTGTACAGATATTGAGCTAGGTAACTCTCTTGTGGCTTTCTAAATCTGTAATACTAAATCTGTAATATTGAATTTTAGTTTTGTTGTTGTTGTTTTTGTTTATTCTTGTGGAACAAACGAGTATAGCGTGAAAGTGTGTGATGCACCTGCAGAGCCCCTATATAGGTGTAAGGCTAGTTACTATGAGAGTGCACTCGGTATCTCATAGGTGCACGTAAACGATGCACACATTTGTTTCCATGCAGCATTCATTCCTTTATCATATGAGTGGACATACGTTATGTCCCTCTCCGTGATGATACAAATGATCTGAATATATTGTGGCCGAAAACAAACATAACGAGAAGATATTTAAACTTAAATCCGTTTGTCTGACTTGTATAAAACTGAACTCGTTATTGGAATCAGAGAAAATATAAAAATTTATTATATGTAGAAGAAAAGTAAGAATTCTAAGTATATACACAAATTCACAACTTTTGCAGTTGTTTTCAAATATAAATATCACCAATGTTTCGTTTTCCTACACACTCTCCAAGCTACTCAACTGAATCCATCCATTCGCATTTCATACACTAACCCTGTGAACACAGCCGAGTAAAATTTTTTTTTGTTGCGTGCAACACAAGAGTGTTCAAATGAGGTGCTGTAATAAAATTATTTATTTTCAAAATATTCTCGTGTTAATTTCCATTTGATAACAATTAAAATCTTCTCCAACATCTGCTTAATGTTTCACACTAAAAACCACACATCAGTAATCGATTTAAGGCTGTGAAAAATCCATGTGAAAAAAATCTTTCCATCCACCCGCCCAGTTGTCAAAGTGTTTGTTTTTCTTTGAACGGCGTTTGCCATGGCGTCGTCGTCATAAAGAACAAAAAATTCTTTGCTTTCGATTTTGAATTATTTAATTTGATTCTCGAAACAGTTACGGGGCAATCATGTCGTAAATTGTTATCAAATTTATCTGCAATAAACAATTTGTCATAATGTCAAGTTCAGTGTTTGTGGAAACATCGCGGTCAGGCAGTGAGTCGCTTTTGAATGATGATAATGCGGCGGCAAAAGCTGATTCCAATCTTGTCGTGGTTTATGGCAAAAATGGAATCAATGTTGATCGCAAGGGATTGGAAAACTTAATCGGTAGGTGACAAATAACCTCATGAAACGTTGTGTGCTTAATTTTTAATTTTTTTTTTCTTTGGTTTTAGACGAGAAAACGTTGACCTCAATTAGTGTGATACGAATAACATCGCCTACACCGAGTATGCAAGAGGAAGAAGCAGAAGAAAAACGCAAGGAAGATGAAAAGAATGCTGAAGAGGATGAGAAAGGTCATTGTTCAGGTGATGAAGATGACGATCAAGAAAATAGTGATAGTGGTGATGAGACAGTGGCACCTAAGTTGCTCAAGGCGCCAGCGAAAGAGCGCCCAGAGATATTGGGTCTTTCAGTGGAAAAGTTCTACCCACCGGAAGCGGCTAAAGAACTGGCAAAAGAGATCCTAAGTAAGACGTTTTTGAATTTGTGCTTTTCGGTTGATCGTTATCGTGGCTATTTTTGAATATTCCATTTGCAATGTCTGCTAAATCACGGTTAGGTTTGCACGTGTTTTATTCATGTTTATATAGTGCAACTAGTGTGTCTATTTTAAATGTAAAAAAGTTGAGTGGTTCTAATTGTAGATTTACTTTCACGTTTCTCAAGTGACCCTTATTTACAAAAGCTCTTATGAAGAGTATCAAACATTTTTTCTTTATAGCTGCAACAAATACACACATTAATAAAGTCTGTTTTTTGTAGAATATGCTGGTGTGACACCTCTCAAATGCAATGTGGACTACGAGTTCCAGCGTTATATAATCAAAAACGATCACTGTTACACTCCCTTTACATCACCCTCACAGTTAAACAAGACGAAAACCTCTTCAGAAAGTGAAGACAAACCTCAGGCTCCAAGCGTCCGAAAGTTGCCAGGAACAGCGGCCACAGTAAAGCAGTATCTCAACAAACGCAAGCAACTAATCGATGAGAAGCAGCGCAAGCTGCTTGAGAAGGAGAAACTCCTTCTATCGACTGCGGATTTAGATGAGTTTATTCCGGATAATGAGAAATTAGACGAGGAACAGGAGGAGGAAGTAGACGAAGATTTAGAGGATGACGAGAGCGATTATACTGAGGAAAGTGAACAAAGTGCAGAGAGTGAGAATGATCGTGACAGTGATTTAGATTTCGATGTAAACAATCGGCATGGACGCAAGCGGAAAACAGGAGCCAGACGTCGAAAGAAGGCGGAAAAACAACGCGCACGAAGCGTGATGATGCAAAAGTCAACTAGCAATAAGCGTCGTCAACATAGCCAAGACAACAGCATGCACGAGGATGAAAAAGCTGTCTTGACACCAGTAAAGGTGAATAGGCAGCCTGCTGATGCTCGTAAATCGATTAGTGGTTTTAATGTAAGCAAATCTATAGCTAGAAAGCAAATTCCTGAGGGTATTGATGCGGTAAAGGCAAGTTCACCTTTGCCACCGCCTGCTCCGGTTCATACGCCTCAGCCAAAGCCACTGATCAACATTCAATCGGTTCAGGTTATTCAACCACCGACAGCAGTAACTCCTATTATAGCAAAACCGAAGGCAGTCGAAGTGGCGCCTAAAATCATGCAACCGAAAACTCCGGTGCCATCCTCGCCGCAGACAGTGAAGCAAATTGTCATCAACAAGGTTATTGCCAGTCCGAAGGGTGGTTTTACCGATCTGAGCACGTTACTGACAAGATCTGACAATTTGCAATCGAATGTGAGGGTAACAGAATTGAAAACGGAGAAACCTGCCCATGTGCCATCGGTGAAGGGCTTCATGCCGCTGGGTATTGAAACCGCGGCTAAAAATCAGCTTCCAGCGCAGATTTCCATTCAGACTCATCAGAGTTCTTCTGAAATTGCGGCAGAAAATGATAAGCAGTTAGATTTGATTGATTCCATTGTCAAAGACGAGTTGGAGAAGTCATTCAAGTCGAGCGAGAAACCTCCAATGGAGGAGAACAGCATACCTGACTTAGTCAAGATGCTAGAGAGCACAGAGAAAGCTGTTTTGGAAAAAAACAAATTAACATCCTCGTTCACATCGTCATCGGTGGAACCAATTGACATTGCGAATGCCCCACTCTTGGAAACCCCCGACGATGAGATTCCAGAGGATCTTCTCCAACATGTCGTAGAGTTGATGGAGGATAAAAGTTTGCAGGAGGCTGTGGAGAAAGAAGTACTCCACCAACAACAAAAGCAGCAGCAGCAGCAACAACTACAACAGAAACAACAACAGATGAAGTCAGTGGATTTGTCACAACAGCAACTACAACAGCAGCTCCAGCATCAGCACATCGGTCTGCTGCAACCATTACGTCATGCAACAATGGTGCCCATACCAATTCTGAAGCAACCGAAGAGTATTATAGAGGCTAGTATATCCAACACTACTACGCCGAGTTCGTCGCGTGATACAACGCCAACACCAACATCTGGTAAAGCGCACAGTGTAGCTTACGTTCGGAAGGAGCCAATTCAAATCATACGAGGCAACGGTCGTGTTATAACATTACCACCAATCGAGGCTCCCACAACTCGCGCCAAACGTCGTGCGCAAACTCAGCCCATGATTGATACTTCGTTCAATGACAGCGAAAGTGGTGATGTCTCAATGCATTCGGATACGTCTTTGTTCGCAGAATTGAGTACAATGGAAAAATCAGAACCCGCTGTTCTTGTTCCTACAAAAGAGCGCGCCACCATTGCCAAGGCGACTGCGGCAGGAAGGAAAAAAAAAGTTGGCAAAACGGCTAAACAAGCACTGAAAACACAAAAGGCCGACGAAGAGACTGAAAGCCAAGACGACGAAGATGAAGATGATCCCAACAAGTAAATTTTCCTTTCCCTTTGATGTCTTCCTTAGTGTTCTTTATGTTCTATTTATTTTCAGGTTATGGTGTATTTGTCGTCAACCGCACAACAATCGGTTCATGATATGCTGTGATGTCTGCGAGGACTGGTTCCATGGCACTTGTGTCAGCATAACTAAAGCCATGGGCATTGAGATGGAGCAAAAAGGCATTGAATGGACGTGTCCTAAGTGTGTCAAGAAGTTAGAGGCAAAAAAGCAACGCAAGATTACGGATCTGTTCGATAAGAAAACGTTAGTGCAGCCAATGCCAAAGTTAGATACACCAGCTAAACCGGCATTTTCATTGGTACAGAGTACAATAACGTTACCATCTCTTCCGGGGGAGAAGAAACAAGTTATTGACTTGAAAAAACTGCAACCGGGACAGTTCTACTCGTTGACAAAAGTTGAACCTCCCAAGAAAGGCCAGGCGCGTTTAGAAGCAATTGCTACAAATGCATCCGTAAACCAGTCAAGAGTTGCCACACCTATCACACCTACAATGAACGTGATTGCTGCAACAGTGCCTTCAACACCTTCGACCCCAATAACGACTCTACAAACATCTGCACCATCCGAAGTAGTGCAAAAGAAGTTATCCGACGTTTCAGTGAAAAAAGTCCAAGATTCTACTACTGCTACGGTTGGAAATGTTACAAAGCGTGTGATTGTATTGCCATCTGCTACGAAAGCTACAGCAAGAATGCAAAAAGCCACTGCCACCCAACAGCAACAATTGAAGCTCTCCAAAGTTCCAACTGCCGCTGAAAAGAAACAATTCGCCTTAGCAAAACAGCAACACAGTAAAACTATCGCACAATCTGCAGCTCCTGGAGAATTAGAACCACAAGCAGTTCACAGCACTGTCCAACAGCAGAAGCATCCAGCACAGAAGCAAGAATCAGCTGAGATGTTAACTTGTATAGTTTGTAAGAAGGCCGCAAGAGCAAATTCAATATATTGCAGCGATGATTGTATTCGAAAACATGCGCAGAATGCTTTGATTAACGCCTCCAAGAATGCTGTAAAGAGCCCAGAGCCAATCGCATCCCCGATGGTTCTGAAACCCGGCACAGATGAGAAGAAGAAAAAGAGCAAAGGATTGTTTGAAGACTTGTTAAGTATGGCCGATCGAAAGCCGAAGGTTGAAAGGGTAATTGGGTTCAATTATGTTTTCCAACGGCATCCATCTAACTTGTAGTATTACCTTTGCAGGTCTTTGTATTTGAACGTCGTACTGGGAGAATTCTAACAGGTAGCAATGCTCCCACAACGGTCAACTTGAAGAAATGGCTTCAGGACAATCCTACTTTCGAAGTGGTTCAACCGGGAAGTGCTCAGGCTCTCGAAATCGAGGTAAATTTGTTGGATTTTCTTAAATTAATCAAACACCTATTAATTCTCACGATCTCCTATAGAAAACAAAACAAAAACAACGTTTAGGCTTGCAGTCACCCACAGTAAATAACACTTTTCTGCCCGTGAAAGCAGATAGCACTGCAATCACATTCTCTTCACCCACACTAACCTCACCGCCACCAGTATTACCCAAGACAATCAAAATTCTGGATCTCAACAAATCCAAAACAATAAGCAGCGCAACTGTCCACGCACAACAACGCTCTTCAACACCGAAACAATTGACGAAGTACCCTCAGCAAGTTAGTATAAAACCCGACAAACCGGAAAAGGAAAAAGATAAGTCTACAACTTCATCGACCTCTTCGTCCTCATCGTCATCGCACAAGCAATTGAAAAAACAAGTCGCTACCACCGAAAAGGAGGCCGCTGCGACCACTCCATCCCGCAGTGAAGCCAGTGAACCGGTTCGTGTGAATGTACGCCGCACACTAAAAGAGCAATTGCTTATTCGTATGACCGAACTCCATGATGACAAAAAACTAAACCCAGAGCAAGTTGAAGAGTTTGTCAAGGCAACCGAGTTTGAAATGTATAGACTCTTCAACAAGGACATAGGAACCAAGTATAAAGCCAAATATCGTTCATTAATGTTCAACATTAAAGATCGTAAGAATGAAACGCTCTTCCAAAAGATCTGTGCAAAACTTATTGAACCACAGCAGCTGGTGCGCATGTCCCCTGAGGAGATGGCCAGTCAAGAATTGGCACAATGGCGGGAGAACGAAGCCAAGCATCAACTGGAGATGATCAAAAAATCTGAACTGGATATGTTATCGTGTACGAAGAACTTTGTCCTGAAGACTCACAAAGGCGAGGAAGTAATTGAAGGCAAATCAACTGATCGTGTAGAATTGGATATCACGATTCCTGTAGAAGACGTTGTTACGGTACTGAATAATGCAACAGTTAGTAGTACAACAGAAATTGAGCCGCCGTCAGCAGTGACCCCACGTAAAGATCATTCATTTGAATTGGATAGTAATGTTACTCTAGATACAACCACATCCGCAGCAGCAGCAACTTCGACTTCGGACAAGAAAAAAGCCTCGAGTAAGGAAAGAGACCGAGATAGAGAGAAACGTCACAAGAGTAAAGATCGCCATCGCGACAAATCAAGAAAACGTAGCAGAAGTCGAAGTCGAGAACGTCATCATAAGAGTAGTTCACGAAAGGACGACCGTCGTGATAAGGACGAACGTTTGGCAAGAAAAGAAGAACTTGATCATCAGCTAAAACCTGTCAAGTTAGTTCCACCCTTGAAAATATCTGTTCCGGCGACAACAACCACCGTACCGAAGCTTATAACTCCCACAAAAGTTCACAAAGATCGAGAAGTCTCAGCCAAGAAAAGTACAAAAACACCCATGGAGAAATTCAGTCTGATCGATCAGATTCTCGAATCTACAAAAACTGTCGAAGAGGCGGCAAATCTTTTAAATGAAAAAGAAGTTGCTTCAGTTGCTTCAGTTGCTACCCCCGCCTTAACAGCCAATGCAGTGAATCCGGCATCAACAACACCCAATACGAAGCCACAGAGTCCAACTCCTATAGATAGTGATCAGGAACCATCTAGCACAGTTTCAATATCCACTCCACCAGAGGACCCATACTACAAATATTCCTCCGATGCGGACGCTTCGATTTGGACTGGCCCCATTAATATGATTGATGTTGCTTCATTTCAAGTTAGCGTACAAGGTGTTAGTGGTAGCACATATCTTCTAAGCAGCGATTTACCCGATGAACTTGATGTTGTTGGTAGAATTAGTCCCGACACTGTTTGGGATTACATTGCGAAAATCAAGCGGAGTCCGAATAAGGAAATAGTCATCATACGGCTAGTACCATCAGCGGAATCGGAAAATATCGCCTACACTATTTTGTATAAATATTTAGATAAGCGAAAGCGTTTAGGTGTTATCAAAACAACATCGCCGAATATAAAGGACTTTTACATAATGCCCTTGGGGGTAGGACAGCAAATGCCATCTGTGTTGTATCAGAGTGAAAATTTTGAATTTTACGATGACATTATGAGGCCGGATATGCTCTTAGGTATCGTCATAAGAATTATGGGAAAGCGGCATTCGAACTCTGCCTCGAGGGTAGGTTTTTTTCTTCTTTTTCATTTGAACATACTAAACTTTGAAATGTGTTTTTGACAGGTGCATCGAAAGAAGGAAGCTACTGTGATATCAAATCGTTCGGTGACATCAGCGTTAGACGGTGATGAAAATACAAGTTTCACACCACCGGGAAGCCCAAAAGCACGAACTGATACGAGTCGAACAGGTAGCAACAGCAACAGAGCGATGCGGCTGCCCCAGAAATCGACTGATGAAGACGATATTGATATTGATGCAATTATAAAAGCACCCATTGCCACAAAGAATGCTGCGAAAGGTAGTTTGTTTTTTTTTACCTTTTTTCTCATGTGAATAAATTAAGTCAACTAAATTTTTTATAATGCTTTTGATTCATAGCAGCAGCCGCAGCAGCAGCAGCAGCTACGGTTCCAGCAAAGAAAGATGACGCTAATGAACCTTATTCACCAGGCGGAAGTTCCGACGATGATGTGCAAGAGGTTTCCCTGCCCGGTGTCCGAGAGGATAATGACTTGAAGAGAAAAATGGATGAAATAAATCGGCAAATCGAAGCGCAGAAAATGGAAATCGCTGGGTTATTACATAATGAGCAAGCGGTAAGTACAGTTTGCATTTTAGTTTGATTATAAATGAAATATAAATTGATGGCGCAACAGTTCGGTTTAAACCAAACCCTCCATTCACTATGGTTGTCTGTTTTTTTTTTTTTTTTTTTTTTTTTTCATTTTGTGCACAGAAAGAGCGGGATCTAAGGTATAATGTCGGTGAACTTCAGCGTCACACCACTATCAAGTTTCATCATAGATTTTGAAAATTTTATTTATATTGTGTACAAATGACTATGAATCTTATAGTAAGACTTGTATACAAGAAAAGAGGTTAATCGTTGCTGCATTTTCTTGTTCATGTATAATTGAAGCCAAAGTTCAAAGCCGGTAACTTTAAATTCCATTGTCATTGATAACGACTTGGTTAGTTTAAAGCTTTTTCACAGATTGGTTTTTCTTGCGCAACCTAGTGCAGAGTGTTCCACATGTTCTGGTAAAAGATTACCATTTTTTCTAGGACAGCTCGAAGGCATAGAATCAGAGATGTACCCTCGCAGAAATTGGAGCCTTTTTTATGACAACTGTTTAATAGTCAAGGCAGAAATCGATTGACGACAACGAGCTTGCTCATTGTCGAAACTATATTTTAGATGTTATTTTCTCCTTTCGAAGTGATAGCAGTCGGCAACGTAAAAAGAAATCTTGTGGCGAAATGTCAGAAACAAGGCCGCTGCTTGAACTAACGATCGAAAGCAAACAAAATGCATTACTATTGAGCGCAAAGAAATAAAAACTACCCATACGAAGACTGCTATCGAGGAAATGGCTTCGGCGAGGGTAGATATACAGTGGATGAAAGCAGACGCGAGAGATCAAAATATTCGGCTAAAGCGAATACCGAAATTTCTCAACAACTCCCAAGCCGTCAGCATCAAGTACCGAATATCAGTGGCAACGATGCCAACGTGCCATCAAACCTGCCGCAACTGATGTGCTTGATTTTACCCGACCGCCATCAAGAAATCCCTGAATGACGAATGCCAGCAAGCACATGTAGCTAAACATGAAACGTACAAAGCGGTGCTGCAACGAAGAACGAGATCAGTTAGTGAGCTCTACGAGCAGAAGAGATGGGGAAAACATCTGCTTCTAGAGAAGAAGAAAAAAGAGCACGAGAAGCGCGTGATCGAAGATATTGAGGGGAATAACGTACGGAAGTCTTACCAACGTAAAAACAACGTGTCAAAGCAAGAAGGCTCTTACAAAAACCTGTAGAGATGAAGAAGGAAACTTTGTAGTAGAGTCACATTCGGTGCTGAGAATATTGAAAATCTTTTTCAGACTGTATAATCCCGAAAAAGCCGAACATTCCGCCGACAGGCAGAATAGACCATTCAACTTAGGCGATGACAGCCAAAACATCCGTCTACCTAAACAAAATGGAATAAGGATAGCAATATCTAAACAACAAAGCAGCTGGACTGCCTGACTGCTTACCGGCCGAATTATTCAAAGCTGCTGGAAATGATTTTGTGAAGAGCATACACCAACTTATTTCTTAGATCTGATCAGAAAAGTGTATGCCAGAATGACGATTGAGAACGCTAGTTGCTCCATCAAGGTTGGTAACGACTTAACCGAGAACTTTGATGTTAAAAAGAGGTTTTAGACAAGGTGACGCGCTGTCATGTGACTTCTTTCACATCGTACTTAAAAGAATTGTGCGTTAGGTACACACAAGCGAACACTGGAGGCATGATCTTCAAAAGTTTGTACAACTACTGGCGTACACTGATGATATTGACATAATTGGCAGAACTCAATGGACTGATATTAAAACGGAGGTTGCCAAAATGGATTTAGCGGTAAATGAGGGCAAAACCCAGTATGGTATATGATCTCAACCAGAAGGGACACAAAACATCAACGAATTAGGCAGAAGGCACAGTCGACAGCTATAATGTCGACGTAGTAAGGGACTTCGTCTGCCTTGACTCTCCTAATAAATGTTGCCGGCAACACCTCAGCAAAAATAGAACGAAGAATCACTCTTTTCAATCGCTGTTTCTTTGGTCTAAGAAGACAATTGAGTAGTAAGGCCCTGTCCCGAAAAACTAAGGAGACTCTATATTAGCCCTTGATCATCCCAGTCCTACTTTATGGCGCTGAAGCATGGACCCTAACGAAGGTATACTTAGTCGATTCGAGAGGAAAATATTCGGTCCCGTTTGCGTTGACAGGCTTTGGAGGAGAAGATTCAACGACGAACTATACGAGCTGTACAGCGGCATCGATGTAGTCAGAAAATTGCGCATCAATCGCCTGAGATGGTTAGGACATGCAGAACGAATGGACATCAGAATCTTCGAATTTGACCCGAAGAGGCAATGCAGTAGAGGAAGATCTATCTTAGGTGGCGCGCACATGTATTGTAGAAGAGGACCTCAACTGACTTGGAATGCGCAATTGGAGGCATTTAGCTAAAGACCGGACTGACTGGAGCGGCTTGTTAGTTGAGCTTCAGGTTCACCCCAAACTAAGTAAGTAGGTATAATATTTACTAACTGAAATACTTAAAGGTCTGTCATACAATACAGTCATCGCTTTTAATATACGCATCAAAGTGTTAGGAAATTTTACAGCGACGAAGATGAAAACATTAAGAAAGTTATCGGGTGTTACAAAACGTAATTTAATAAGAAAAAACTTAAAAAACTGATAATGTGCAAACTACAGGCTGAACATTTCAACTGTTTTGACATGTCCAATGGCCGAAAGAAAAGTCATTGGACAATCAAATGTAAAAAACATCAGAAAAATCTTGGCCTCACTAACGAGATGATCTAAAATAGAGCGTCGGGTACAGTAGCTCTAAGGACTGCAAATTTAGCCAACTCTGCGGGCGGTTCCTGTTGCGGGGTTTTGGACATATTAGTTTTGCAGTGTTTAGCTTTCGAACCGTCAACTTGAGTGAAGTTAAAGTACACTTAAAAACTTATATCGAGTACTTTGAGAGGCCACTGCAACAGATCGAACTTGCCAAAGGTGGTTTTCAAAACTCCGTTAAAGTGATTATTCTTTAAAATGTTAGTCTAGATCAAGAAGACCATCAGATGGTTATGTGACGCAATGTGATTCGGTCAAATCCTACATTACGAGGGGCGTTCAACATATTCTCGGTATCGGGGTGAAACTATGGTTGTATATATAAATTGACTTATTTATCGAGTAATACTATTATTTTAGTGCATTCATGTAAAATTTCATATAAATGTGATTATTAATTCGCGTTTTATCTCTAGTTAAACAGAATCATAATGGCAACTGAGACGATGATGGTGAAAATTGAGCATCGCGCTGTAATTAAATTTCTCACTAAGCAAGGAAAAAGTAAAAAAACTATTCATGAAGAGATGGTGGCTGTTTACCAGGGTTCCGCACCTTCATTATCAACTGTGCAAAAGTGGTCAAGTGAGTTCAAGAGAGGCAGAGAGAGCATTGAAGACGACCCCCGCTCCGGCGCCCCGGCTACTGCTTGTACGGGAGAAAGCATCAAAGAAGTCGAAAAACTTGTTCTTGAGGATGATGAAAATGATGGCAGAGATCACCAAGCTTTCAATTGGTACCATTCACACCATTCTTCATGACCATCTTATCCTTTCAAAGGTCAGTGCAAGGTGGGTGCCACGAATGCTCACAGCGCCTCAGAAAAAAGTGAGAATCGCATGCTGTAGAGAGCTTTTGGAGATGTGTAGTGAGAACGCGGACGGTGTTATGGATCGAATTGTTACTGGGGACGAAACATGGGTCCATCACTATGACCCTGAAAGCAAACAAGAGTCCATGCAGTGGCATAAAAAAGGAACAGACCCCCCAAAGAAGTTCAAAGTCACTCCGTCTGCCGGGAAGCTCATGGCCACAGTTTTTTGGGACTCAAAGGGAATCTTACTCATTGAGTACAAAAAAAAAGGTGAAACCATCAACGCCACATCCTACGCTTCCACTTTGCATAATGTGCGGAAATTAAAAAGAAAAGACGGGGTAAACTCGCAGCGGGTGTGTTGCTTCTTCATGACAACGCTTCTGTTCACACGGCGCGAGTTTCCAAGGCTGCTGCGCGAGATTGTGGTTTCGAAGAAATCCAACACCCACCCTATAGTCCAGACCTTGCCCCTAGTGATTATTTCCTGTTTCCGGATTTGAAAAAATGTCTTCGTGGAAAAAGATTTTCGGATGATGAAGAACTCAAGTCGGCAATAAATGGGTATTTTGCAGAGAAAGAGGAAATTAATTTTTTTGAGGGTTTAAAAAAGCTTATCTCAAGATGTAACAAATGCATTGATGTTAGGGGAGATTATATTGAAAAATAAAAACAATTTAAATTGAATTCGCATTTTCCTTCATATCGATACCGAGAATATATTGAACGCCCCTCGTAACTTCCATAGATGTGGCCTTCAAACTAGGAGTTCATCAGCCAACTGCGCTGAATAACTTCAAAGGTTCTGTGTCAAGACCTTCTGTTTGGGTACCATACAAATTAAACAAGAAACAATTAATGGACCAAATTTCCTTATGTGATTCAAACCTTACTTGTCATAAAAGGAGCCGGTTGTGGACGGCTTGAAAATTGGATAGTTTATAAAAATCTAAAAAGAAAGACGCTTTGTTTACATCGGTCTGATGAGATGCCTAAACAAAATTAAACGGTAAATGCTGATTGTTATTCTACTAAGCTTGATTTTCTAAATCTAGAAATTCAGCGCAAACCTTCTTTGGTCAACATAAAGGGCTTAGTATTTCATCACAACACAATACCATATGTGACAAAAGAAAAACGCCCAAAAAATTGATGAGTTGAGTTGGAAAGTTTTATCCCCGCCACCATATTCTGTATTTAAATAAACCATACCTAATGGGAATCTAAATTTGAAGGGTGTTCAAATGACAGTGGAACAGTTTTTCGTCGACAAAATCGAGGACGTTTTTCCCAACGGATTGAACAAGCTGCTAAAACACCTGAATTTTCCTTTGCACCTAATAGATGTAGTTGAACGCTATAAGTATTTCAACGGTTAATGAAAGACGCAGTTATTCTGTTCATAATACCTAGACGCAAGATCAAATCATGTTGTTTTGGCGAATGCTAAATGTATTAATATTTGTTTTTGGTTGCAGTTGGTTTTCGCCGTTGGTTAACATTTAATGTAGTGTAATTTGGTTATTCGAAAAGACATACAAGCAGTGCCAAAGATAAGATGCAAGAGGGACATCTTTAAAAGCTCTATCGACATCTCCCCCTACCCAACGTTTACGATAGCAGTTCTAATAAAGGATTTAGGATTTTAGCAGGGGTAAAACTTAATCGTGTCTGACACGCGGTTTTCACATTTCAATGGGGGTTAGTACGTCGTAGCAAATATGTATAAGTTTTCTTATCAGACCACAACATTGATACCTGCGAACCGCGCTCTTTAAATCAGTTTTCACCACATTTATTTTGTTTTAATTTTGTATTATAAGAGTTGTCCCAATAAGATCGGTAAATTTATCAATAAGACACTTTTTTTATGTAGACGTGTAGCAATTATGTATAGAACAAAACATCTGATGAATGCCCTCTTCAGCACATTTGTGTAATTTTCAATCGGGGTTCGGCATAAATGCGGCTGGATTGGCTAATATAGCGTTGAGTCCCCTCTTCTATAGTCTGGGTGGTCTTGGACTTGGTGATACACCCGTAATCTTTGGACTCCAAAGAATCCCAACAAAGTCCAAATAGTTAAATAGACGATTGCACAGCCATATGCAAAAATGTCATTGTTTATTGTGATGTGAGGCAAGTGGCAAGCAAGAGATCCATACCAACCATTTTCTCATTCCTAGATAGCTTTCGACATTCACCGTTTGTGCACTCCAGGCAGCGGTGCAATAATGCAGTGAGGCTGACGAAATACATTTCAGTTTTCGCCTCTCCAAACGCGGGAAATTATGTTTGTTTACTCAGCCATCAACTTAAAACACCTCGTTCACTTGTTGTTGTACAATGAACCAATTGATTTTTTTTTATAATTTACGCGCGCCTAAGGGGTTAGATACCCTTTTACTGTTGCCTGGGCGCGGGCGGAAAGGTAGAAGGAAGAGAAAGGAAAATTGTTTTTGTAGTGGTTTGAAACACAGGTGTGTTTGGTTTCGATATTCGGTCTCCAGGGGTGGGAGTCCGAATAGGACGGAGAGTTTTTTCTTCACTCAGAGTGATTCGAGGTATAATTCACAGTATTTTTTTCTGTGCTTGAAACTCTACAACAGCCAAGTCTACTTGTCAGTGTTATGCCTTCACACGCAGAATTTTTCTGTCTGAGTTCCAATTACACAAATGAAAAACTGGCTTGCCATGGACCCTCCGAATGAGAAGCGATTGCTAGTACCACTACACCACGGCCACCCCCTGAACTCTCTTCGATGTGTATAGTCTGTGGGTCTAAGTTGTTGAGTCAGTTGGAGTTCACTGACATAAAGACGTAAATCGTTCATAAGAATACCCTGCATAGTAATTCCTGTCTACAATGCCGAATTGCTGTTGCGAGACTCCAAGCCACATTTTGGTGAACAGGCGTGATTTTTGCAGAACGATCTAGACGGTTATGTTATGTTATATTTTTGATAATTGCGGTCTGTCTAACATTATAATGATTTGGCTGCTAAGGTACAACACCAAAAAATTCTGCTCTAGTTGGGACGCACTTTAGACAGTTGCTAATTCAAAATGAGTGTATTTGAAACGTTTTATTTTGATTTATTTTCTTTTTATCATTAACTGAATATATATATATTTTTTTTTGCAGTCGTTTTCGTCAGGCTCACAAGCTCTTGCGCCATCTTTGGCCAATATCTCAATACCGTCAAATTTACAACAGATCTTAGCCAGCATTCACAGTAAACCAGAACCACCTGCGTTACCATCTCCTTCGCCAAAGGTACCATCAATGGTCCCGCCACCACCAATTATAGGATCCTATTCACGTCACAATGAAGAGGAGGAGTACACACCCGAACCAGTTATGCGATCAAGTGGCACAAGAGGTAAGTCACACAGAATTCTTTCACGTAATATCATATTAACATGACCTGCCATTCTCTTTTTAGTTTCGAACTCACATATGGACTCAAAACCCAGTCGCCTAGCGCAACTAAGTGAAGCTGAGCTTCTTAGTATGGTGCCTGATAATATTGATATTGAAAATACCAATATTATAACTCACAAGAGCATTACATCAGATCAGCCTCCCGAAAAGAGGCCCCGATGGTCAGAACCTCCGCCTCCGGGACTAGAAAGCGAATACAATTAAATATGAATTTTTATTTTTACTTTTGTTACAAGTACATTTACCTTTTTCAAAGGCTAAACTTACAAAATCTCAGTACTCACATAAGTATACACATTACCGGTTGTCTTTCCATTTGCAATACGATAAAAAAACAACACACTCTCGCCAAGTCTGTTTTCGCAAATAACATATTTTGTACATTTATTTCTTTCCCACTCATTAGAGCTAATTGTTTAGTTTGTTAGAGCATTGAACAAGGTATAAAACCCTCAAGTCTAAGGCTTGGAAAAAATATTTAAAATATTTTTTTTTTATCATTATTATTATTATTTTATACATCAATAAATTATAGTGAAGTAATTAATAAACATTTTTGTTTTGTTAAGTAAAAATAAAAAGAGAAACACGGAAATTATAATAAAAAGATTAATTTCATTCTTCATAATCATAACCAACATACACATGTGAAAAGAAAAGGAACAAAATATTGTATAAAGATAACATTTATTATATTATTGACTAATGTTTAAGTAAAATAAACAAATTCAAATATTTTTGAGCGAACACCAAACGAAAATACTCAAACATCAAGTAAATTATAAGTAGTATCGAGTAGACAAAGTTTTAGAGTAAAGAGAACATAAAACCAGCAAACCTTCACTAATTTCAATGATGTAACAGAGATTTCGTTATATGAATTGAATTGTTAAAGGAGCTCAAGCATTGATACACTGCGCATATGAAATTGTGGGTATTTTCGTTTAAAAAGCTTTAAATGTTAATAAATATTTGACGAACAATAAATTAAGATTGCAAAATAAGATTTAAACTATATGGAAAGAAAAATTTATTTCATTTTCATGTTACGTTGCTATCAAGAATATTTGTAGCAAGCTGTGTGTTCACTGTGTTAAGGATTTCGGCACTTCAATTGTGAAGCAAATCGATTCACTCATACACAACATGGTTGGGTATGGCTACCAAAACATAATATAAGATTTTACAAGGAATTTATGATTATTTTGCTGTCTCATCGTCTATACCAACGCTCATTTATAATGAAATTCCAGCTGTCAGCTCTTTGGACAAGGCCAATCAGCTTCTGAGCGTCGAATCTTCAATGGGACGAATCCCTTTTTGCACTCGTGTAGTAGCAAGAGTACTTGAAGATCTGGCAAAACCACTGCGTACGATTTTTCATCAATCATATTTTTTAGAAGGTAGAAAAAATGCGAATCTTTTCTTTTCTACAGACCTATTGCACTTACGTGCAGGGTCATGAAGCCGCTGATAAATCGTCAGCTAGAGGAATATCTTCAGACACGAAAACAACTCAATGGCCGGCAGTACGGTTTTTGTAGCAACAGGTTCACTGGTGATTTGATGACATGTTTCACCGAAGAGTTGAACCAAAGTATACCCCAATCTGGCGAAGATAACATAGTTGCAATTCTAAGGCATTTTATAGAGTTTGCCATCAGGCTCTTGTCGAAAATTCGTACATTTGGGATCGATGAATTTCTTATTCAATGGATTAAAAATTACGTTTCGGAATCTAAGTCTGATATCCACAAAATAAATATTGGTGTGCCCCAAGGCTCCGTTTTGTCTCCGAAACTCTTTAATTATCCACAATGATTTCTTGACTACTACTTTTAATGCAATATATTCATTTACTGACGATAGTACTCTCTGTCTTTCATATTCATTTTTGGATTCGCGTCCATGGGAACATCAACGTATGTTAAGCTCATTACATTCCGATATTATCAGCGTTACTAAGCATTTCAGAGTGGAATCTAATGCTTTCGAAACACAGTGATGTCATTATAGCCATTTATATATTATACATGAATGGCAATTGCATCGCCGAAATCGAAAAGCTTTCCATTCTCGGTGTGTATGTCAATGAAAAATTATGTTGGGATGAGCATACGCATATATTCGATGTCGCCAAAAATGCTGAGAAATGTCTAGGTTTTCTCAAGCGATGTAAGAAGTACGAGTACTTTTCCCTACTGATCTGACCTCCATATTCTAAACTCGCTGATGAATGAATTGTACTAAACCGTACAACTCGCTTATGGAATGCCCTGCCAAGCTCCTTATTTCCTAGTTATTATAACCTGCAGGTAAAGTATATCGGAATCGCTCTTCCCCCACATTGTGTGCAAACATTTTAAAGATGTTCACAATCCCTTGAGCGCTAATCATATGTACATGCGATGTCGACGTGATAGACCAACTCCAGGACGGACTTGTTGCGGTGCTTACCGCCTTTCTGACCACGACATTGTATTTTATGAACGTATATTAGCTATCAGAGATGCGTTTAAATTTATCAGTCTCAACGCTACAACTTATCACAATATATCAATCTTTATTAACAGCCATGTTGCTATAAAATCTCTTCACTCAGTAACCACATCCTCAAAACTATTTTGGGTTATGAAGAAACAATGGCCGAGAAAATTCTCTCTTCAATTGATGATGACGATAAAATCTTCCAAGAGTTAATGACCGTGATTCAGATGGTAGGTTCGAAATCGGCAGGTTCTGCGTTCGATTTCATATTTTATTCTTATAATCAAAACCTAGAATAAAACAACAAGTCCAACAGCAATTTAGTCACCCATGCAGCGAAATAACCAAACATTTTGTTCTCTCCATTCAATTTTTTGCAGCAACAATTGTTCCACAAAAAAAAGTTAACACACGCTCCGGCATTTTAGAAATATTTTTACAATATTAAAGTGTAATTTATTAAAAAAGGACCAAACACAAGTGAGTTGTATCACGTTTTGTTTTGTTAGGTTTCTGGATGGACCAGGGCATCAGCTAACATGCGTCTCTAACTAGTGCGGTCTTCTAACAAGTATCTCCCATTGCACACACGAAGTTGTCTGAGGACTCATTTACATGTGTGCGCCACTCTGGCTTGCATTGCTGGTGCCGGGGTGCTGGTGTGTATGTGTTCAAGATGACCGAGCTTTTCTGACGAGGTCAGTATCGCTGTACAGTCCGCTGTTGAAACGTCCCGTCTAATGCAAATGGGCCTGAAAACTAATTGAAGAATTTTTCTCTTAAAGCTCCCGAGAGCGTTTTCAGACTCCTTTATGAAGAAGTATATGTCGGCAGTCGCAAACGCTCCATTAACACTGTGTTCTTCCTATTATATCAATGTCATATGTGTATGCGAGTAACTGAACAGACTTTTGAAAGATGTTGTCTCTGGAGTTGGATTACGAGATTAAGTTTTTTCTGACTAAGTCTAGGAGACTAAGTCTTTAGAAGGTATCGGTTTTGTCATTACCGATCTTGAGAGAGCAGCATGCATTCTCCATCATCACCCTGCATAGTCGAATGGGATTGGCAGGGATGCCAAAATTAGACATGGTTCTTTATAGTACTTCTCTATCGATGATGCCATATGCGGCTTTGAAATAAATGAAGAGTAAAGTATATCGATCCGGAACCACTATCTTTTCGAGATCTGCCGTAATGTGAAAATTTGATCTATTTTGGATTTTTCTAACCTAAAATAACCGCTCTGATAGGGGCCGATCAGACTGGTAACGAAAGCTCTTTGGCATTCACATAATACGGCTGATAGGATTTTATATACGAGGGTTGTCTGAAAAGTTTCCGACCGAACAATGATACAAGACATATTTTCTCAAAAATTTTTTTTAATATGTAACAAACACTTTGTACATTTTCATAACCTCTACTATCTCTCTCACTTTAATTCGGCGGTCGACTAACACAATTTGGTGAACTTTAGCAATGTTATCGTCAGTGGTTGCAGTTTTTGGACGTCCCGTTCATCATCTCCCAAGCTCTTACGGCCACGTTTAAATTCAGCTGCTCAAAATTTCACTGTGGTAATGTGGTAAATGAAGGTGCAGAGTCCCCATACACAGAGTCCAACTCATTTTTGATTTGCGTAGGCGTATTGCCTTTCAAAAACAAGAATTTAATAACAGCTCGATACTCAATTTTTTCCATTTTCACAAAAAACACTCACATCGACTCACTCAAACGACTGTCAACTAAAAACTGCGCGTCCAAAATGACTGAAACTTCGGTAAGTAACTGTCAAAAGATGCACAACTAGCATTCACTAGCTTTTATTCACGAGTGCCGCTATCTTTATGTTGCGGTCGGAAACTTTTCAGACAACCCTCGTAGGTATGGGAAGTTGAGGAGACTTATTCCCCTGTAGTTCAGAGGATCTCCCTTCTTTTGGATCACACAAACAATGTTGAGGTTCCTTTCTTTGGGCACACTTTCGTCACCCCGGATTTTAGAGTTGTTTGCTCCGTATCTAATCATCATCTGCTGCGTTAAATAGTTCCGCAGTTAAGCCATCGGGTCCAGCATTAGCTTAGTTAAGTTAGACTTAAGTTTGGAAATTGCTGGGATGGCTTCATCTCGAGTGACGCAGCCCAATTGAGCATCCCATATTATACAAACTTCCGCAGCTGTAATGAAGTGAACACAATAGACAAGTGTTTCACTTTCTTTGCGAATGTCTGGCTCTTATCAAAACCAGTCGTAGTATTGCTAAACCATTTTTCAAAGATCTATCTTAAGGGCATTTAATACTCGTACATAATTCTGCTCATCGGTTTCCTCAACATCATCAGATGCATTTGCACTACAAATATGTATTTTTAAAATTGTCAAGGGCTCGATAGGCCTTTTAATGTTAATCTCCGTAAGCAAATTTTCCACTACTGCTTTATTTACAGAAGCCCCAAACTGGACAGCAATTCGACTTTTAACGAGTTTGATGCGCTGTCTTAATCCATTTAAAGAATTGTATCCCTGTATCCTCATACTGAAATCGTTATTACGGGCGACGTAGGACGGTGGATCTTCGCTGCGGAAAACAACCTAACGCAGCTTGTAAATGAGCCCACGCGAATACCAGACGTTGATAGTCATACCGTCAACACCCTGGACTTGTTTTTAACTTCTCACCCTGATAAGTACACCATTGATGTGCTCTCCCCCTCTAGGCTCGTCGGACCATTGTGTCATATCAGCTAATTTCTCGTACACCGACCACACAGTTAGAGAAAAAATTCCTAAAAGAACCGTATGGCAATACGAGAAAGCCAACTGGAGCGGTCTTAACAGCTTCTTTAGGAATTTTAACTGGTAGTTATAATTCCTCGATAACGACGTGGATGCCGCAGCTGATATGATTACAGACACCATTCTCTTTGGAATGAGATCCTTTATTCCTCATCGGATGAAGAGTATCAAACCAAAGGAAAAGGCATGGCATGACTCGAGCTGTAAAGAGGCCGTCAGGGTTAGAGAAATGTTTTTTCGGTCCTACAAGACCAACCCGACAGAGGAAAACCGAAAAAAGTTCAAACGAGCCAGAAATGACTGCAACGCCTTTCTTAAGCGTGTGAAATTCCAATATGACCAAAAACTGAGGCAAAAAATACTGCAATGTCCCAAAGGCAGTAAAAATTGTTGGTCGTTCGTCAAAAACATTAGAAATTCCGCCTCATCCTCCATCCCAACTCTCATTTACAATGACATTCCAGCTGTCAGCACTTTGGATAAGGCCAATTTGCTTGCTGCACACTTTGCGGCCAGCTCAACACTCCCAGATTGTGCTTTGTCTCCGCCTACACTTGAGTGCGTCGAATCTACTTTGGCACTCATGTAGTAGCAAGAGTACTTAAAGATCTCAACATACATAAAACCCCTGGTCCAGATGGTATATCTCCCCTTCTTCTGAAGAGGTGTTCTTCCTCGCTGGCAAAACTACTGCATAAGCTTTTTCATCAATCCTACTCTTTAGGACTCTTCCCGAGCAGATGGAAAACAGCATTTGTCCAGCCCGTCCCTAAAAAAGGCGAATCATCTTCTCTCTCCTCCTACAGACCCATTGCACTTACGTCCCTTCTTTCCAAGGTCATGGAAACACTGATAAATCGTCAGCGCTTGAAATATCTCGAAACACGAAAACTTCTCAATGACCGGCAGTACGGTTTTTGTAGCAACAGATTTGATGGCACCGGAAAGTGGAACCAAAGCGTACACCAATCTGGCGAAAGCAAGATAGTTGCACTTGATATTTCTAAGGCATTTGACAGAGTTTGGCATCAGGCTCTTTTGTCGAAAATGCGTGCATTTGGGATCGACGACTCTCTTCTTCAATGGATTAGAAATTACCTTTCGGAACGTTCAATTCAAATTGTCTTAGACGGTTTCAAGTCTGATATTCACAAAAAAATGCTGGTGTGCCCCAGGGCTCTGTTCTGTCACCGACACTCTTTTTAATCTTCATTAACGATCTCTTGTCTGCTACTTCTAATCCAATATATGCTGATGAGAGCACTGTCTGCTTTTGATATTTGTTCCCGCACGCATGTCCCTGTTCTTTGGCTGTAGAACGGGAACGCCAACGTATGTTAAGCCCATTAAATTCCGATATCAATAGCATAACCAATTGGGGAACTTTCAACAGAGTGGAATTTAATGCTTCCCAAACACAATGCTGTCTACTGTCGTTAAAGCGAAATTTAAACACCCAGCCATTATCCATGAATGGCACTTGCGTCGTCGAAACCGAAAAACTTTCCATTCTCGGTATGTGTGTCCACGACAACTTACGTTGGAATGACCACATATTTGATGTCGCCAAAAATGCTGCGAAATGTCTAGGTTTCCTCAAGCGACGTAAGAAATATTTTACCCCCTCTGGTGGCCTCAATATATAAGGCATTCATTCACCCAAAATTGGAGTACAACTCCCACATCTGGTCAGGTGCTCCTAAAACATCTCTGCACCTGGTAGATAGGATTCAAAACCGTGCGATAAAACTTTTTGATGATACTAATATCAGTCAATCAATGGACACCCTCGAACACCGACGAAATGTCTCGTGTCTCACTTTGTTTTATCGCTATTTCCACCACCAGTGCTCCACTGAAATCGCCATTAGCATTCCGCCCATTCAAACTTTCAACCGTAACACCCGTCTCGCTATGAATGCTCATCAGTATACCCTCAAGCCCATTTTCGGACGTACTCTAAAATACCGTGATTCGTTCCTAAGCCGTACAACTCGCTTATGGAATGCCCTGCCGATCTCTGTATTTCCTGGTAGTTATAACTTGCAAACATTTAAAAACAATGTACATCGGTACCTCACTTTTCTTCCTCCCTAAATTTCCTTTGCCGCGCTGTGTACAATCACCTTAAGCGTACTCAAACCCCTTGAGCGCGCGCTCATTATAAAAAACAAAAAAAAAAAGCTTTATCTTCCTGTGTTTATGAAAGCATAAGTTTAAAGAGTGTGGCGATATGTCTTGCGTTATATAATGTGATAAATTGAGTTGGTTTGCTAGTATGAATATTGAGATGCGAAAACTACGAGCTGTTACTTGTAATCAAGAAATATTAGGCCTACCAGTCGAACGAACGAAAAAAATTAAGGGTACCAAAATTAAGAAAACTTTCAATAAATAATAAACATCAAGTTAAGTTTAAATTTTTTTATTATTAAATATTTGTTTATAAATTGTGCTTCTTATGAAAGGGTATACCATGTCAACGAACTCTCTTTATACGTCTAATTGGGCTTATGACTGCGTCCGCTTAAGCACACGGATCATGCTTTGAACTAAAGTGTGCGCATGAAATCTTCGGTCCATTGTGAGTTCTTGGTATTGCTATACGAAATAGTGACCCTTGGGGCATGCAAACACAAATTTTATATTGAACACTGCCAGTCCTTATACCAAATTCGGTGTTGATTATTGGAACCTTTTCCATATCCAAGAAAACTCCATCTCCCGCCTGCAAAACGGTCGATCCCTGGGTGGAGTTTATACCAATGGTACTATCAACAGTAAACAATGCACTAAGACCACTTATATTTATCCCTTCAGATCCTTTAATATAGATTTTATTCTCAGTCTGAATGCTTAAAGAGCGACCAATTGGACTGGTTATCCTACTAACACTTATAGCTTTTGCCTGTAGGTTATCGGCACCATTTGGAATATTGTATTGCGGTCTGTGTGTAGTGAATATAGCATCTCCGCTATTCGGATCCTTAATCTCGAAAGTATTAACACCTTTAAAATTGATTCCAGTTTTATCCATAATCATTCTATTGTGTGGTTGACCATTACGATTGATTTTTATAGTAACAGCCCCATCATCACCAGTTATAGTAACTGGAACGTCAGTGAAACCATCTATTTGTCCACTGCACTTGTTATAGATTCGATCCAAATCGGTTAATCCATAGAATCTTACAATGCCTTCTTCTGGTATCATTTCCATACCTTGGATTCCCTTACCTAGACGCAGAACTCCAATTATGGTCAAGGTGAGAATAAGGTTGCCAACAGTCAACACCAACAGAAGAGCAACTATTGTCCAAAAAGCAAAAGTATTTCTTCCCTTCGTTCCTTTTGGAAATGTTCGGGCATCATTGTATGATGAGAACTTTTCATCGAGAAAATTTTCGGAACTCTTTTGATGGTCACTTCCGATGGGCATAGCGTTTTCCGAAGCAACATCATCTGAATATGATGGCGATGGACCACGAATGAATGTGTTTTCGAAATGTTTTATCATTTTTTTTGTTTGTAATCGAATTATTTAGGTATGTCGATAGTGAAAATATAGTCTGCTCGTAATCAACTGTATACAGAGGAGAACTAAAATGTTTTGACACTGACAAGACGGAAAAATTATCCCCCGCAACCACCCACAAAAAGCAAAAGTCTGTGTACATTTCCCAACGCGGAAAATCGATTTTCCACTCTCTGCCAAAACATGAGTTCAGAAATAGATATTGGGGGCATTCTTGATGAATTCCATTTTATTTGTTAAGTTACGATGACGTAAAAATATTTCGAATGAATGTTTTCTTAAGATAGTGCCACCGAATTTTCTTTGTATTCTTATAGCAAAATTTTTTCGAGTTCTCAAAAAAAAATTGTTTTTACACAACACATTTTTAGTGTAATATATACCTAACCTTCCTTTTGAATATCTGTAGTATGAAAACGCATTCGAAAGTTACTGTCTACGCATTGTGTCAAGCTCTAACAATTCAATTCTATAGCCCTGCTTGTTCAGTATTAAACTTGACCAAACCTTTAGTTTTATTTTAGGAATTCTATAATCAGCTCTAGAATTATCTGACAACTGGAGACTAGACTTTCCTCGACATCGACAATCATCGACAGGTAAGTCGTTTTAAAGACACTTTGGAATTGATGGTGATCGCAAGGTTTTTTTGCGTATTTTTAGTTTTAGAGGTCGTGTAAGTATGTACGTAAATCTGTATAGTAGTTTATTTTTAATTCTGAGCTTAAAATATTTTTGCTGACACCTCTCTTGATCATTTGGGCACCACAATGTCCTTTAAATAATCACTGCATCAGAGGGCTTTTAGAAAGTGATCTCTGTTCACTGAAACATATTAACTGATCTAAACGTTTTGTCTAGTGATGAACAAAGTTTATAGGTATTGCAAAAGAGAAATGTGTACTTGTCGCCGCCGGTCAGAGAATACCCTGATCGCACAACATGGGACTCACTGCACAACATGGGACTCACTGCACAACATGGCACTGACCGTTGTCAACCTATTGATGCTAAGTCCTGTGCACATCAATCGTATCCATTTCACCCATACGACCTACCGCCTGTGGTAGGCCCTGACAGTGAATGTGCCGGTGTCGCGAGCGAAATGTTATTGCATAGTCATTTGAATGAGAAAAGATGATGAATCGAAAGAAAAGAGGGAAATTAAAACTACCCCCGAGAATGTTTGGAGTGGTAGACGCAAAAAGATTGTCTATTATATAGGGTGACCAGATAAGAACGATAGGAAAAAAATTTAAATAAAACAACAACGGTATGAGATATAAAATTGGTTCTGCCTTTATTTTGAATCTACGTGGTGGCCGTGGTGTAGTGGTACTAGCAATCGCTTCTCAATCGGAGGGTCAAGGTTCGAATCCTACCCATTGACAAGTTTTTCAAGTTTTCTCATTTGTGTAATTGGAACTCAGACAAATAAATTCTGCGTGTGAAGGCATAACACTGACACGTAGATTTGGTTGTTGTAGAGTTTCAAACACAAAAAATAGTGTGAATTATAACCTTCGAATCACTCTGAGTGAAGAAAAAACTCTCCGTCCTATTCGGACTCCCACCCCTGGAGAGCGAATATCGAAACCAAATACACCTGAGTTTCAAACCACTACAAAAAACCAATTTTCCTTTCTCCTCCTTCTAACTTTTCGCCCGCGCCATGGCAACAGTAAAAGGGTATCTAACCCCTTAGGCGCGCGTCTGCTTCTCTGGCAGTCCTTCAAGCGGTCGGTCAAATTTTTGATGACTCGGCGGCGGCGTTATTCCAGCTGGCCTCGAGCTCGTCCAAAGTGGTTGGCTTGTTAGCGTACACTAAAAACTTAACGGAGCCGCATGATCGCTGCGGCTCGTCATCATTCGCCAAATCTCTCCTTCACAACTTCGGGCGTTGCGTCGCTTGTATGGCATGTAGTACGGTCTTGTTGGTACCACAGCTCGGATATATCGATGTTGTCGATCTCTCATAACAGAAAGTCGGTTAACATTGCTCTATTCCTGATACCATTAACGGTAACGGTGTCTCCTTCCTCATTTCAAAAGTAAGTATGTCATAAGGTCATGCCATAAACCGCACCAAACAATCAATCTTTTTAGATGTATTGATGCTTGGTCGAACACTTGTGCATTGTGTTCGCTCCAATAATGGCAACTTTTCTTGTTGACATAGACGATGAGACAAAAATGGGCATCGTCCAGAAGATGATTTTTTGGCCAAAATCCGGATTTCCGGCCAACATTTCCAGCGCCCAATTAGCGAATTCCCGATGTTGTCTATGGTCGTCCGGCTTCAATTCTTGCCTCATCACAATCTTATATGGATGTAGGCCCAAGTCCAACTGAAAAATAAGCCGGGTTGACTTTTTGGCAATGCCAGAATGCCGGCTATGTTTTCCTCATTTCGCACCAGTCTCTATATGGTTGGTTGCTTAAGATCCAGAAGAGTGTACTCACGCTCAAACTCTTCCACGGTGCGACGTATTGCGTGCACACTGAAGCCATGATGACGACCGACCTCACGACGAAATTCACGTTACATATTTACAACTGAGCTGAAATGTCGATAGCAATTTTTAATAATTCCCGCACGCTTTGCAGGCGTAAAAGAATATATGATGAAATGGCAAACCTTACTGAATATTTTGACAGCTGGATGTCATTGGTAACTTTGACAGCTGCTGAAACAACAATTGGAAAAACCCGTCATTGCTATCTGGTTACCCAATATTACTTGCACTACGTAAGAGTCGTCGTTTCCATCGAGCCTTACGACAAAAAGTGTTGATATCAATACAGTTAATTGGACTTAGTAACGAGTCGTCTGGTGAGCAGAAATGAAGGCGCACTTGACAAGACATGTGTCGCTATACATTCATGTGTAACTTTGTAGATAAGAGCAATGCTGGTGAATAAAACCCTGAATGTTGACTGCGGTCAATATGTGATGGCGGGGACAAACAAAGGTTGCTCGTAAGTCCGTGTCCGATGTCCACTCATATGGTGCATCTATTGTAGGTCGACTCACTGCTTAATGTTATCAATATTTCTCACGTCTACGCTCAGGCATATGCAGATGATATATGTATATCGTCTGGTGGGTCATGTGCGGTCAGGAGCGCTATTATTTATTTTATTTATTTAGTAACTTAATAAATTTAATTTGTGTTCTAAGCGGAAGGCTTATCTGCAGGTTCTTGGTATAGTATGTTACATAATTTTGTTACTATAAATGGAAGCTAACTATGTTAAGTTTTGTAGGCTTAAATTATTTTAAAATTTTACAATACAGAATCAAAGATTAAGTTAATGCGTTTTTTTATAGTTCTTGATATTTTTTAGGGTGAATTAAAAACTATTGGAATCACATGCGCTAGTTGTCTTCGTCTGTAGTTGTTGTTGATAGCCGGAGTTTCGAGTACTTGTTTAACCAGTGTTCTTGTGACGGAGAGTTCGTTGAAATCCGTAGCCATATTAATATAATGTAATATTCGATTAGTGTAGTCATCTTAGATATACTTCGGACATCTAATACTCTAAAATGATTGTTCTAATTATTAATGATTTTAAGTTTACGTCGTTAAATGTTTAAAATCGAATGGAATTTCTGGAGGCATTTCCAAAATCTAGTATTCCATATCGTATCCGGGACTCAGTTAACGACTAGTACTTCAATGACTTCGCTTCTAATTGTTGTTGGGCAACCTTCGTTTCTCTTTGTTTTTAATTTTTATGTGCATCATTTTGAACGTCGCAGTGCTTATCACTAAACTGCTGTCGTGGCACCAACTTGAAACCTTGTCAAATGCCTTCTGATTATGGTTTTTCTTTATTAAGGGTATTTGCTTCACTACAATGGCGATATCATATGTAAATAAAAATATCGTAGTAGTTCATTTGTAAAACAAAATTATAGAATGGGCCCTAGCTTAAAGCCTTGTGGGGTATCGTATTTGCTCTGCTTCTCACTGCTTATCACATTGAAGCCCTTTACTTTTGCTGCTCTTTCTGTAAGGTAGTTTTTTGGTGCTTTGCCACAAAATCAGTTAAGCGCTTGACAACAACTTCTTCTAAGCATTGTTCGATAGCCGGTAGTTTGGATATTGGTCTATAATTAGATTATCACTTTTCACTACTTTTTAAATTGGCTTAATTATCAACGTTTCCATCATTGTTTGGACATCGCTTTGCTCAAGATTTTTATTTATGGTCATTTGGATTATTGATGTTAGTGCAAAAGCACTAATTTTTAGATCTATTGATCTTATTTTGTCTATTCCTCTGGCTTTATTTATTGAAAAACCACACAAAATTTCATACACTTCCGCTTCGCTTGCAGCTTCCAGGTACATGGATATGTTTGTATATAAATTTTGGTTAGTAGAAGTTTTGCAATCACATATGTGTAATACTCTTATTGCCTGATTTGAAAATTGTTCCGAAAACTCGTTTACGACAGTTGGACGCAATTTATCATTTATAATAATCACCCTAAATCGTTCAATACTCGCCAAGTTTTGCTGTGATCGTTAGTGGCATTTAAAAATTGCATCTTATAGTAATGCGCCTTACGGACCTGCGTTAGGACTGCCTTTGTCCTCGGTTACGTCTTCCATTGACAATTGGGTTTCATTTGCATATAACATAGCAAATGGCATGACCCTGCATGTTGCCGGCATTCCAAACGAACACTTTCCGATATCTCTAAGAAATTATAGACTGTCTTACTGTACCTCAGTAGGAGAGACTCTAGCATAGATAAACTAACCTAGATGTCAAACTTTCCAGATATTGGAAAATCAAAACCGGTTTTCTACTGATTGCCCCTATCCGTGTGACCCTGTCTATAAATACGTATGAATTGTCATCAATGGCAATTTGCCTCCCATTTTATACAAACCACGCCCATTCCTCTCATATTACTTGTAAATTGCACTCATTCTAGCAAATTTTGACAAAGTTGTAGAGATGTAAAAGTGTTGGAATTTACTTACAGTGTGTCTTATCGAGAGTTAAGGCTTTGTAAAAGCATTAGTATAGTTTGCCATCTATGTTAATTAATCTATGAACTCTAGACTGTTTACTTGCATCGTGACGAGGTACTACGCCTTCGCTAGGCACCCAGGGGGCTAGCCATAAGTAACGCAACAGTTTGTGATGCTTGCTGTGAGAGTGATGATGACCACGAGGAGCATTATCTCTCCGAGTGTGAGGCCTAAGCTCGTATCAGAATAGAGGTATTCTGTGTTGGTATTAGGAGTACTCGTATATTTTACAACTGAAACTTTTACAGTCTTATTGAGAAATCTCACTAAAAGGAATATACAACGGGTACAGTAAACTACTTCTTTGTCCAAGTGCTCTGGTCCGACAGAAAAAAAACGAGTTTTCTGATAAATTAAACATTAGCGCGATGTGAGTTGCTGGCTCCAGAATATCTATATACTTTTCGCCATTGTAAGGGCTGGTCATGTTAAGAGGTTTTGTGGAGTCACCCGATCACAATTAAGCGACCAAAAGCGTCTGATGAGAAGGGATCTACGGCTAGTGACCCATCCAAACAAAATTAAGAAAACGACTTCAGATTTACAGGCAAACAATTATCAGTCATTACAGAAACGCCATGCAAAAAGTGCTATGGGAGGGGCTAGAAAATATCTACATTGGCCTTCCCGAACGAAAATCAAAGAGTAAAACAAACTCGGTATAGAAGAAACGGTTCAGAACCTGCCTATGTAACAAGAATATGTTATCTGTTGAAAAGCGAAGATGACCCCAATTCCGTTGTCAGACAGAAGGATCTATTCAACCAAGCAAATTTTTTCATCCGCCCTCACAGTGAGACAATGGGACAAACTTATTTCCAAGAACAAAGTATGCCTGATACAAAGAATCTCAACACCATTTATCCGACATACAAGAACGATGACCCTCTAAACTGTGCCAACTATAGAAGCATCATCTTGTTTGCCATATTGTGTAAACCATTTGCCAATGATATGATTGGACCTCCTTAAGTTGGTTTCAAGTACTACAATTTATATCTACAAGTGACCAAATATTCACATTACAAGAGATACTGGAGAAATCCCAACAATTTCTGATCGATACTCAATTATTGATTTTAAGGACGAATATGGCAGCATCTATAGAGACGGGCTATACAGAGCCATGTCTAATTTTGACATCCTTGATAAAACCATTAGATTATGTAGAATGGCGATGGAAAAAGCTTGCGGATCCGTAAAGTTTAGAAAGTGACATCATCCTTGAGAAAATTGTGCAATCTAACACAGAGGTACTATGATTCCTGACTCTAATCCGAATGGACAACGCATTAGAGCATAGGTTGGATGTCATAAGCTAATTGGAGCCCCAAATATCTTGAGCGCAACATTAAGCCGAACACCGTGTTAATTGAGTCAAGATTTTGTGGCGCAAGTCCACATGGATTATAGAACCATCTAAGCTAGAATTGAATAAGCTTGTCATATCTAAACTCACTTCTTCATGTGATGGAACACATCGAAGTTGTGAGTTCACGATTCGATAAATAATATTGAAAGATTGTGATTTTAATCAGTTGACTCTCAAGCCAAAAATCCGGTTGCTGAAATATTTCCAAGGTGGTACTAGTCCTAGTTCTACACCCAAGTCGCAAATTACCTGACTGACGACATATAGTCAGGTAATCTGAGTAGGGCAGAGAAATGTCTTAAGTGGATATAGCACTCAGAGCGTGATTCACTGTTCTTATTATATACAGCAGCACAGCAACTAGAAAAACAGGCAATTAATCTGACATACATATGTTTCATAAATATGTTAATTCCTAAAAAAACCCTTTTCTGGTTTGAATAATGGCTACGTGTGCTTCTTAGACCCAAGTATTACTTCAAGCAAATAGTGCATCCAACGCCTGTTGCCTTCAAACAATCTTTTTAGCCACCTTATGCATGTATCTATCATATATGTATACACAATACTGGGCAGGTAAGCACTACCTAACAACCACTACCATCATATGTGGCTGTTGCTACACTGACTTTGTAATTGCAACTGCAATTATGTTTCGAAAAATACTTACTTAACTACTTCTATGTTGCTATGTTCAACAGAATAACCTATGACGATTTATTGACAAAACTGACAAGAAAAATCGGAGAAGCGCACACAATTTCAGAAATAAATCAGTTTCATTAGGATTATGTCTAACTACGTCCAGGAGATTGCCATTTCAATGGGCTTATGCCCTGAAAAGGGCCTACCCATGGCTAATGAAGAAAACAAGAAACTTTTACTCCTGATCGATGATATGGGCGAAGAAAAAAATCAACTCCAGACAACCTACCAAGGCTTTAATGAACGCACAGAAAGACTAATAACTCATGCAAAAAATTCGGAAATAACTTTTGAACAAAATATGGTAAGAAGTTGCTAAGAAATTAGATTGGTTACTTACAAATTTATTTGCAGAAAGTTATTTATGCCTTTCAATCAGATTTGCGAATGGAGCAGCATCTTTGTAAACTAGCTACTCGAGAGAAATCTAAACTGGACCATGACCTTAAACAAATTCACAAAGAACAAGAGGCCATTGCTCAGTACGAGAACACTACCGAAAGTGAGTAAGACTAAATAGATATAATGTTGGGTCCAAAATATATTAATTTAGAATTGCTTAGGACACTAGATTTAACTTCCCAGATCGGAATACACTTTGATGATACTCGTAGTTAACTATATGGTTGATTGTTCGTAATCGTGTCCTTCTACAACCTTATGTTACAAATTTGAAATTTACCAGTACCTGCAATATAGCCTGACTAATAAACTGCTCTTTTTTATTCAACTTGACCCTAACTAGGTTCTGATAAATATTAGCTCCTCAGCATTCCTGATCCTTTCAAAAGCAGTACATTCCGGGTATCTCGAGACTCAAATGTGACATAGATCCAGGGCTTTGGTATTTACTCATCCTCCTTATTTTTTAAAAATGTTGTGACTTGAAGCTAGGTGGATTCTACTGAAAAACCGAAGAAGTTTGCGAATGATACCCATTGTGTTCGATTTAAACACCTTACTAATGATAAGCAGCATTCAGCGCATATGGATAAAGATAGGACATTTTTAAATATAGGTACTCGTAGTATAAGTGTATGCATATTTGTGTTATTTAAGAAGATATGAACAAGTAACTGACTCTGAAACTTCATTTAGCCCAGGAAATCATGAAGGTTAGGATCGCTATAATATTGTAGGTATACTGCAGGTCACAAGTTTGAACCCGCCCTCTATGCTCGAAGAAAAACAAAATGTAACAGCGACCAAAACTCTTTAGTAGAATAATAATTATGTATGTAAAATGAAGAAGAAAGAATGACTTAAACCAATTTTTCGTCGAAAAAGTCACCTTTACATTCGATTACTTTTCTTACAATTCTTGACATTTTAGCGATCAGTTTTTGAATTGTTGGCTATGGTATATTGTTCCAGTACTCCAATAGTTTTGCCACAACATAGATTCTGATGACGGACATTAAAAATGGATCCTTTTATCCAGTCCTGCCATAACAATTCCGTAAGATTTAAATCTGGTGATTGCGGCATTTGTTTATTGTCGTTGTCCTGCTGAAATACGATTCCTTCGCTAAATAATCTCGTACTATGTTCCCACCGAATTGAAATCACGTGGCTTTATGAACTTTTACTGAAACCTCGATAGGCCGTTCCCACCGAGTTGAAGTGTTTTCAAATGTCATTATTTAGAAATATTTCTATTGAAAATGATCCTATATCCTCACACTGAAATCGTTATTACGCGCGATTTCAATATGTATACGCAATTCTGAGTGGCTTCGACATTCTGACAGACAACACCCGAATGACGGTATGTTGAGATTTTTGGTGCGGAAAACAACTGAACCCAGCTTGTAAAATGAGCGAACACGAATGCCTGGCTTTGATAGTCATATTGCCAACATCCTGGACTTGTCTTTAACAGCTCACCTCGATAAGTACAAAGTCGATGTGCTCTCTCCTCTAACCTTGTCGGACCTCTGTGTCACATCAGCTAATTTCACTGGTTCTTATCACACAGTTAGAGAAAATTTTCACAAGAGAACGATATGGCAATACGAGAAGATCAATTGGAGCGTACTGAACACCTTCTTTAAGAATTTTAACTGGTCGTTATGCTTTCCCCATAACGACGTGAATGCCGCTAGTGATATGATCATAGACACTATTCTTTGGAATGAGATCCTTTATTGCTCATCGGATTAAGAGTATTAGACCAAAAGAAAAGGCGTGGTACTACTTAAGCTGTAAAGAGGCTATCAGGTTTTTTTTTTTTTGGAACGGTAGCACTCAGACTCCTTTGTACTCCATGTGTTACGACCGCCAAAAGCAAGCGGGATTGGTACTGAGGTCTCATGCGGCATAGCCTTTCTTGAGCGTATGAAATTTGAATACCACCAAAAACGGATGCAAAAAATACTACAATGTTCCAAAAGTAGTAAAAATTGTTGGTCGTTCGTCAAAAAATCAGAAATTCTGCCTTATCCTCCATCCAAGTGCCCATTTATAATGCTGTCTGCTCTTTGGTCTTGGCTAATTTACTTGCTGCACCCTTTGCGGCCAGCTCAAAACGTACAGATTGTGCTTTGTCTCCGGTTATACTTGAGTGCATCCAATCTTCAATGGGAAGAATCCACTTTCGCACTCGTGTAGTTGTGTTGTAACAAACACAAATCTGCTGGTGCAGATCTCTCCTTAAAGGGGGCACCTTTCCTTTCTCTCCTCCCGCAGACCCATTGCATTTACATCCCTTCATTCCAAGTTCATGGAAACGCTGATAAATCGTCAGCTCATGAAATATCTCGAAACACGAAAACTCCTCATTGACCGGCAATACGGTTATCCTAGCAGGTTCACTGGTAATTTGTATGTATTACTGAAAAGTGGAACCAAAGCGTACATCAATCTGGCGAAAGCAAGATAGTTGCACTTGATACTTCTAAGGCATTTGACAGAATTTGGCATCGGGCCCTTTTGTCGAAAATGCGTGCATATGGCATCGATGAATCTCTTCCTAAATGGATTAGAAATTACGAGTACATTTCGGAATAATTTTCTATGAGTATTCTTACAGTTTTAATTTTCATAGAGCTAACTAGGCCAAACTAAACAACCTCCTCAGTATGGCCAATTTTAGCTTTCTCTATGATATTTTCGAAATTTTCAAATGTCTCTTCCAATCTCTACCTTTTTTACCCAAAAAGAATCCCTCAACTTCGCCACCCTGGTATAATAAAGAAATCCGATCTCTTCGTAAAAAAACAAATAAGCTCCGGTATACTTACATACTTAAAATCCCGTTTCGATGCCAATTTCTCCTCCTACCAGTCTGCCCAAACAAATTTCTCTGTACTTTGGCAAACTCTCTATGACAACTGTTTAAACTGAATGGACCACACACTCGTTTCCGATCCCAAACGATTCTTTCATTTCATCGAAACTAAAAGTAAATCGGATAACTATCCATCATTTCCGAATTTTCTTGATAAGTCCTCGGACGATCCTCAAATTATTGCAAATTTCTTCCAAATTGTTAGCAAAGCGTTCACCATCCATTCCCAAGAGCCAGACCACTCTTACTTTTCTTACATAAATAGCTGCCCACAAACAGCTTTGGAATCTCTGTCTATAACTTTTGAGCAAGTTAAAGATGAAATAAGAAACCTTAAAGACGATTATTCTGCTGGACCTGATGATCTTCCACAATATATTGAAGATTGAGGGTAGGTGGTGAAAACGACTCATACGCATGCTGAGCCCGTGGCTGGAGCGAAAACATGGTGAAGTGAATTAGTACCTTACCCAGTTTCTCTGCGGACACTGGCAGTTCAACGCATATCTACACCGCATGCAGTGAAAGCATCATCCAGATGAAACTATTGACATGAGGTTGATGGTGCTGCTGTTTTTCGTTTGTGCAAAGGGGCATCAGCGACGGCAGTTTTTAGTAGTCCGGCTGAGTCTGGTAATCACGCTCGAAAGCATCGGTCACGGGTTGTTGAGTTGCGAGGACGCATGGGTGAAATACCAGAACGAACAGTCACTATGGGAGGTCTGAATGGAAGCCCACCATATAGACACCATGACCTTTGCTCGTCATTATCACCGGGCTATACGAGTCTAAACGATGTCTCCACCCTGAAATAATTCTAACGCGGTTCCGGGATGGAGAAAAGCCACGCGTATAATTCTCATTCCACTATGAGGGGTGGCCGTGGTGTAGTGGTACTAGCAATCGCTTCTCACTCGGAGGGTCCAGGTTTGAATCCTGCCCATGGCAAGTCAGTTTTTCATTTGTGTCAGTTTTTCAGACAGAAAAATTATGCGTGTGAAGGCATAACACTGACACGTAGATTTGGCTGTTGTAGAGCTTCAACCACAAAAAACTAGTGCGAATTATAACTTCGAATCACTCTGAGTGGAGAAAAAACTCTCCGTCCTATTCGGACTCCCACACCCTGGAGAGCTAATATCGAAACCAAATATACCTGAGTTTCAAACCACTACAAAACAATTTTCCTTTCTCCTCCTTCTACCTTTCCGCCCGCGCCCTGGCAACAATAAAAGGGTATCTAACCCCTTAGGCGCGCGAAAATTATAGAAAAAAAAAATACAAACTTAAAAACTAGGACTTAAAAACTAACAACAGTTAGGGGTTAGGAAGTAAGGGAATGGTAGAGGTGATCAAGTTTAAGACGAGTAGTGCTCAAATTTAAAAATTGTAAAGGGAAGCGAAATCCACAGAACCAGAGAGCAGTCGATGAATGAAGAGAATGTCAGTTACGTCTCTGCGTTCTTCGAGGGTATTCAGGTTAAGAAGTTTTAAGAAGTTAAGCGGTCACGATAGGAAGGTAAAATAGATGGGTCATTCCAAGGTAGTCCACGAAGGGCAAATCGAAGAAACGATGTTGAATGTTCTCGATTCGGGATATATTATATGAACTCGCTGAAAGGGGGACCACACTTAGCTGGCATAATTGAGAAGGGGGCGGACAAGGGTAATGTAAAGTGACCTTAACATAAGGGTTGCAATATTCTTTAGACCAATGTTTGATAAAACCGAGCGATGAGTTGGCTTTAAGGATTATCTCATCAATGTGCGATCGGAAGTTTAACTCTCTATCGTATAAAATTCCAAGGTCGCGAAGGGATTGAACCTGGAGTACAGGTTGGTCATGCAGAAAATAAAGTCGAGAGGGGGATTGATTGAACTTACAAGACAAAGTCATAGATTGGCATTTGGAGACATTAAGCTCAAAGCAATTTTTTAGACACCAGATGGAAAACCTATCTAGGTCTTTTTGAAGGAGAGACTGTATTCTCTGTATAGTTTTGAAGAACTTGTTGTCATTGGCGTAAATGGATACGGAGCAGTGCTTGATAATCCTCTCAAGATCGTTTATAGTTAAAATGAAAAGGAGGGGACCTAGATGGTTGCCTTGTGGGACACCAGAAGTGGCTAAAAACGGGTTTGAGAAGGCTGACCTGAAGTGAGCGCTATAGTAACGGTTCTCCAGATAAGAAGATATCCATTTTAACAAAATGGGGTTAAAACCGAGGGAGGACAATTTGAAAAAAGATCAGTTGATGTGATATTTTATCGCAGCCCTTACGAAGGCTGTAGCAATAGCATCGATTTCGTTGCAATTTTCTAGGGCTGAAAGCGCAGAGGATACCAATTCAACTAAGTTTGTAGTAGTTGATCTACCTTTTAGAAATCCATGCTGACTGGGTGATATAAGTGACTTCGAACATTTTAGGTAAGTGAGAAAACTTTGGTTACTTCATTCTTTGATCCCTTTTTGTGAACCGGGATTATTGAAGAGGTCTTCCAAACTTGGGGGAATTCACCTTATGTGAGGGACAGATGAAATAGGAGGGAAAGTGGGTGCGAAAGATTGGAGGCACACTTTTTTAGAAATATTGCTGAGAGCCCATCTAGACCGGGTAAAAATTCATCATTATGATTTTGTAACTTTTCGTCGATAAGGGTGGGATCAAGAGGTTGAGAGAGACAGGGGCCAATGGAGAAATTGGCAAGGTACTTGAATTATATGGGGTCGGGTACGAAATGGTTGTCTGCAAATCTGTTTAAAAAAGTTTGCAAAATAGTTGGCAAGTTGGGTCGATGTTATATTATCGAACGAGAGAGAGGGGGGATCACCGTCTGATTTTCTTTTGTAGTTGACGAATTGATAAAATGTCTTAGGATCGTTGATAAGGTTGGTCTGCGCTATGTCGAGAGAGCGCTGATAGAGGCAGTTATAGAGCTTGGTGAATTGCAGGTAGGTTCCAAGATAATTATAGTAGTCATAATAAGAATTGGTGCAAAGAAAAGCTGCCCATAATTTATTTATTTTATAACGTAAAGTCTTCCGTTGTACCATGGAGGGGAAATAGATGATGTTTTATGACGTAAAAAGGGGACGTAAAGTGAATAAGAATTAAATATTTCACTGGAGATCACATGGAGACAGCATCAGTTAAAGATAGGTTGTTAAAATCAAAAGAAGATTTGCTAATATAGGTATTGATTTTGCGAAAATTAGCTTTATGGAAGTTGTAAGAAGAGATGGTTGTTGAAGAAGTGCGCTGGGATTGAGGGTTATGGAAAAACGTGAGAAGAAGAGGGGGGGTGAAAGTTGTCGACAGTTGATAGGATAAAGGGACAAAACGTTACTTTGGAGTTAATAGGATCGCTAATGAAAACATTAGTCTAGTTGCCTACCGATTGAGTTAGGGACGCCACTTACTTGACACAGGCTTGAGTCAGTTATGCTATCAATGAAAATGCATTCCTTGGATGAACTGCCGTTTGACGCGGTAAAAAATAAGTGATCATCCGATGGAATCCACTTCAGCAAGGGCAGATTAAAGTCACCAAAGATAAGGATATCATCGATGGAATAACTTAGGTCAATTAGTTGGTCAATAGCTTTAACAGCAAGGATGTAGGATTCGTTAGGTTTAGCTCGGAGAATGTAGAAACACATAACGTACAGCGACCTATTGGGAAGTATTATTTTAATTGAAACAAAGTCAAGTTTAACAGAAGAAGAGATAGTGATGAGAGAAGAGCTGAGGTTATTGTGAATAGCAAGTAGGACACCTCTACATGGAGAATCACCTTTAGGGATGGTAGAATCATTAAACATAGGGAGCGAGTGATCGTCATCAAGGAAAACATTATACGAAGATGGGAATAACTCCTGGCTGTCTATGTCGGGGATCAAATTGGTTTTTGTAAGAGCATAGACGTCGAAAGAAAGACTGCGTGGTTTAGACAAGATAGCACGAGTTTTAGAACGCAAGCCTCTTACGTTTTGTTGGTAAAATGCAAGAGGTAGTTTGTTGCGTGGAGGAGTAGGGGAGTATAGATGAGATGCAGGCAAAGAAGGCAAAGAAGGCAAGTTAGGAACGAAAAAATTTGCTCGGCTGCGTTGAAGGTGAGAAACTCTTTTAGAGTGTACATAGCTGCGGAGAGCAGCGAGGTCATCTGCAACCTTTTGGGGAGGTGTTTCGTGGTACCTGTTGTAAAGTTTCCTGAGACAAGTTATATCCGTAGGAAGGCCTTCCTGTTGAATGGAGACCATGACACTTGTTTTGGTTTTACCCTCAGAGCAAACAGAGTCGGATTTATTGTAAAGATATGCGAGAAAGAGACGTACATTTTTGTATATCTTTCTATCCCTTAGCCTAGAGAGCGCGTAACGGCATTCCGTGGTGTCAGGGCCGGGCAGGGGAGCGTGAAACCGAGGGAGAAGGTGAGCTAGAGGCGCGATTAACATATGTGAGCTGATAAAGTTTGGGTATTTGGCTCCTGTTGTAAGGTCGAAATTGGGAAAGCAGTTGTTAGTATTCGTGGTTGTCGAGCAGCGACAGTAGCAGGGGCAGGGGTTAAATTAAAAGAAACGCGTTGGGGCTTGGATGGAAGAGTGGCACTTGGTGCTTTTGTGGAGAAGGGGATCGCTTAGGGATATAAACGGGAGGAGAAAGATTGGGAAATATTTTGTTTTTAAGGCTCCATTCGGGGTCAGGTTTAGGATGTGGATGGGGAATGGATCAGGGCGATTTATAATTATCTTTTCATGAGATGCTTTTCCGCTCTGAAGGTGTCCACATCGTGTTAAATTGTGAAACAAGTTTCCATGGGACGGCGACAGGAGGAGTTGGCATTGAAGAAGTTATATCATCATAAGATTTTTGGATCGATGGGCTTTTGCGAGGATTTGGGGGTTTGGTTGTCGGCACTGGATGTGGCAATGATTCGGCTTCAGTTTGTAATAATTCAGCCAAAATTGAAGTATTGTAACTGTTGTGCGGCAAAGGATGAGTTGGAAGATCATCGATTTTGTGACATACTGTTTCAATGAGGTTTCCCAAATCATTCAACACTGTTCTATTCGTGGTGAGTTCATCATTAAGCTCATTGATTTTGTCGAATATAACGTCAAGTATGGGCTCGTAATGCTTTGAGAGTTGATGATGGAGATTGGATGTGGATGATTGGAGATGAATATCAATGTCATCCCGGAGAGAGATGATGGTATTACATGTTTTCTTGTTGGAATCCATCATTGCGGAACCGATTGATATAAGTTCACTTTACACTATATCAAGGTAGCGCCTGTATGGTCCTTCATTTCTGAATCTTGCACTTTCTAGTTCAATTAAACGCGCAATTTGTTTTTCAATGCTATGACCAAAGTCTTCCGCACATATTAGACTTTGTTCAAAAATTTATAGTTTGTCCGTTATCAATCTGATGAGTGAGTTATGATTGGATTCATTGGAGCCACTGAGGCACTTGATTGCAAGGAGCACATGTGAGAGAGAAGTACTGATACACTCATCACAGAAAAGCAGCAGATTTTCGGAGAACCCTTTAACGAAGACCGTGTTTCTTTTATTTAGGCCGACACAAATAGCATGGAATATTTTGCCGCAGATCCCCTTACAAGTAACAAAGTCAGAATTATTGTCGTTAATGGAGTAGTTGGTTAATCCACAAGAAGACATGACAAACAAAAAGCAAATTGCGGAGAAAAAAAAATGCACTAAACGCACTGTCGCGAAATGAACAGACTAGTAGGTCAACAATAAAAAAACGCTCCAGTTTGTTAGTTTAAATCGATGAACTAAACTAGGTCGTTATATTTTTCCAGGTCTCATAAATTGTATTTGGTCCCAAGATCTCTATTGGTCTAAAACAGATTGTTATAGGATATTCGTCAATACATCTTGCCTAAGTTAATCACCTCTGATCGGAAACCGAAAAGGGATTGCTTCTTTTCCTTCCAGTTCCTCTACTGATTTTTCAGCCTGAAAGATCTAAAGTCTTTCTTTTGTTTATTAGAGAGGATAAACTAAGGATTTTTTATATCTACTATTGGTTACTACGTACGAACTTAGAGGAGCAAAACCTATTTGACTTGTGGACAAGGGTCGTTGTTCCGGAAATAGCTTGTTCATCACCATTTTGAACTGCTCGATGAGTGCATTACAAAGCTGAATGGAGTCTTGTTTCAAACGCCTAAGAGCAAAGATAAATCTAATTGCTGTAGTCAGATGCTATACTATATTTTGGACTTCAATTAACGATTTATCAATTCTATAGCAATTACGTTTCGCTATACCAACAGATGACATCAAAAAGAGAAACAAAACCATCAATGAACTCAGCAATCGCATTAATTGGATTAAGGCAGCACTTGTCGAGTGGCATCAGTGCATGGAAGAGGGAAACGAAGCTAATCAGTTAATTGAAAAATATTGCAAGGACGATCACAAGAAGTATTTAGAAATCGATACTAAACGACGACTTCTTCAGAATACCATCAATAAGGAACGCAAATTCTTAATTGATTTAGTTGAGGAGCAAAAATCTCTAGAGCAAAATCTTGATCGCACAGCAAATCTTTATCGAACTGCTCACATGGAACGCCGAGAAATGGTTGACACTTGGAAGGCAGCTATTAACAACATGAATCGACGAGAACAAGAAATTCTCAATATAGAAGTTGAACTAGAGAAAGTCCAGAAGCATTGTAAAACTAAAGAAGATGAATTGAAAGCTGAAGAAAATAAGCTAGACGAAATGATCAATAATAACCGTGAAGTTGAAGAAAACATCCAGTTGTTGAATGATGAAATCTCTACTTTGAGGGAGCAGCTTCAGAATGTAGTCGAGTTGGTGACTCTTCGGGATAATGAGGTAAGAATAACGTTTGTTGTTGATAAAAAATATACAAAATATGGACATACAATCTCTCCCTTCTTTAGGTCGATATCTTACGAAAGGAATTGAAAGGCTTAGCTCATCGAGTTCAAATGCAGCGTCAGCAGAACCGTCAAGATGTGCAACGGAAATCCGACAAAGAACACGAATTAAAGCATTGTCTGGAGAGAAACAAGAAACTTGAAGAGAGCCATGAAAATATGAAGAATAAAAATATGAACGCACAAGAACGTCTAAGGATATTAGAGGAAATGATTGACTCTGAAGAACGGACTAAACACAGACTTACTCAGGAAACAAATCGGTTGAATGATCTTTTGTATCGGACGCAACAGCATTTGGGAAAGTTTAAGGATGATGAGAAGATTTTAGAGGTGAGTTAGTTGATCAAATGAACTCGGTATTCTAATAAATTTTCAATTTTTAGATAGAAAATAGGGGTCTACGACTAGGTATTACTGCAATGGAAGCTTCCATAAAAGATACGCAAAAGTACTTAAATAAACAAACGGAGGATCATTATGAAATGGTATGAAGTTTAACTTGAACTTTTATCTAGTTATATGTGTTATTCGTAATACTATTTTAGTCTCTCAAAGCCGTGCTGTTAGAAAGGCGTATCGGAAAAATTAAAGGAAGTGCCGTGGATCCACAGGAAGAAAGACAGAAGCAATTCGAATTGTCTAAACTGGAGGCAAATTTTGACGAAGTATCAAGAACTCTTACATCATTGAAGGCCGAAACAGATAAAGTAGATCTTGACATACGTAACATAACTCTGGCGTACAACAACGATATGAAGGAAGTAGACGCAATGGTAAGAACAAAATGAATAATCCTGTTGCTTATGAGTTGTATTTAGTTCTACATGTATCGATTCTTCGTCTTTTTTTTTAACATTTTGTCTTTCCTGCCTCTCGGTTTCATTCTGCTTTCATAGAAAAGTGTAGCATAGGATACAAGCCATATGTTGCCGACCTTTTTTGTGACAAAACCTCGCATAACTTTTGACTCCATTACTTATAGATACTTGGATGAGGCTGCAATCGAGGAAAGACTTCAGCATCAACCAGCATAGCTACTTATTAAATGCCTCACATTTCGTAGTTATCCTAATCGTTAGATTTATATTAGATTAGTTATATTACTATTAGATTAGATAACTATTCTAAACAGATCAATATGGCTGTACGTTTACACGACTACGAGTACATCGTAATCCACTTTTGATAGAGTCCAAGCCTCTACACCAAGTATGATGTAAAAACAGTGTGACAGGGTCTATCAGTGGAAAGCGGATTTTGGATTTCTATATCTGGAAAGCTTGTCTTCCAATTGGAGAGTATTCTGCTTTTGCGGTAGGGAGTTTTTTATGTCGTCTCATGGTTTTAGTACGTCCCAGCTTTCATTCTGATCTCACTCCTTTCGCGATCAACCACTTCAAATGCAGAATGAGCTAGACCAAAATGAATTCATTGTACAGGTTTATCTGGAACCGCATCCCTATCCAGAAGAGGCGGTTTTGCCACGATTAGGGCAATCTCTGCGGTTTTTCACAAGCTTATCACTCATGACCAACATACTTTCAACTTTCCGGACTCCTTACTTCATCACTATTCAACCGAAGTGACATTTGCGAGTCGGCTTCAATACCCCCGAACATAATATCGCATATATAATAATTCTAGTTCATATCAGCAGAACATTATAGTAATTGAAATGTCCTCCAGGGAACGGCTTGCATTCGTTGATGCTTTGGACCCAATTTTACATCCTCAAAGGAAAAGAGTTGAAATGTGACAAATCGCACCAGCGAAATGGTCAATTGACACCGACATTTCTGGCGATAAGACGATCACTGAACTTAATCTTCAATATGTCAATTGTACCACACTCTTTGTAGCAAATGGCACCATCGTGTTGAAATCACATGAAACCAAGCCTAGCAGTTTAAATTTATCTAAAAAAAAAAATTATAAACATGGAGAGATATCGGTATTGGTATGGACTGTATCCGATTCGCCGTCATCAATTGTACAATGTTGCTATTGAAACACGTTTCACTTGACCAAATGCGGGAATTTCTCTTATTGAAAAAACCATTAACCCATAAATGTGCTTCGTCACTAAAGGTGATTTATTTTAGTGAAAATCCAGATCTTCCATCTTCAATAGAGCCAATCAGCGAAAGTTCGACGCACATGATGATCATTTTGCTTCACCTCTTGAGCTAATACGATTTTTTACGGACGTATTGCCAAATGTTTCTTTCACAAGAGATGTCCGGATCTTGACTAACCGACTCGCATGCAGCCGCAATATTCTCTTCACTTCTGGTGTTTCGCAGTGAGAGACTGTCACGTCAACTTTATGGAGTGAATAAGTTGATTAGAATTTTTTCACGAAACGCTTAATACTCGTAGTTCGCTTATCGGGAAGATTATAACGACACGTAATATAATTGTAACTGACCGCGAATATAAAAAAATTGGATAATTCGTAAACTTTGTTGAAGCGTAAGCCTTTCCATAATTAATTGGTAGACAATCTGGAGCATGAATATGACATCTGTCAAAAGATGGTATGCGTGAGTTCAGAGAATTCCTTGTTGAAAATGTATGGCGCAACTAATGAAAAAGACCAGGCTACCTTCCCCATTCAATGTGACGTCGCTCTTGATTTGTATTAAATGGGTCCCTGTTCTTTGTTTTCGTACCATCTTGTGCAATAAATAACTTGTTTGAATGCCAGTAACAGTTTATTGGTACACAACGATATTGACTAACTTTGCCATCCTATGATAAAAAATCGCAATGTACGTTAGTTCCTACACCCCAAGCGCTATTCATTTTTTCCCTCTCGGCGAACCGGTCTTTGCAGAACCCATATTTTTAAAGCGAAACTTTTTATTTTTCTTCTTTCTAATTTAGAATTTTAAGATACAAGAAGCCCAACTTTACTGCGAAGGTGGTCTTAAAAAGGTCCGTGCAACAACTAGATTCAATCAGGAGAAAATTGTCGAGCTGAGCATTCTAAAGATGCGTGTCAATGAAATGGAAGATCAAATCGCTAAGTGCGAAGATAAATTCTTTAACCTGGATAAGCACAGGCTCCAGCTAACCAAAACCATCAAAGAGCGAATGGTGGAAACAAATGCACAGTATGATTTGATATATCTTAAGAAGAAGCATCTGCTGGAAGAACTAAGCACAATGAAATGTGACATTGGGGACAGAAATATTAAGATTCAGGCAGCTAAAGCAAGATATGAGCTTTCGTCTAAATTGCTGGGTACCAACGAGGATGGGTCGTTGGTAACAGCTACTCAAATGAAAATTGAAAACGCCCAAGAATGGCAAATGCTTCTGGATGAGGGTAACGCCCTTAATTCCAATGTACTTAAAGCTGAACAAGAAATAAAAGCCATGGAACACACTTTAGCTTTAATGAACTGTTCAAATGAGATCTATCGTCGAAACTTTGAAGAGCTTGATGAAGACGGTATGTTAAGAGTAGATCTTGAGATTAGTTTTGATATACCATTGTCCTAAATTTAATCAAAATTTTAAGCTGATGACCTACAAGATTTAAAGAATCTTCAATCCAATTACTGTCAATTACTAACGCAACTCAAAACTTTGAGGAATAGAATTGTGCATCAGGAACGTCAGATTGAAAATGTGTTACAAGAAAAAGAAGCCCTGGAAGAAAATATTCAAGAACTCATTCGAAAGAGGTAATTTGTAATGATATTTAGGTCTTAGAAAAAAACTACTAATGTAAATGTGTATACAGACTATTGAACCGTAAAAGGATAAGTAATAATTTAGCTCACTTTATTGAAATAAACTTAGCGACTAGCTTTCGTCAGATTCCGAGTAAAGAGACTGCAGAGCACTATGAGAACTAGTCCACTCTACTCCCTGTATATTTCTTTTACTGGAATTTCCCAACCTTCCGTGAGAATAAGTGAATGCTTCAGTGATAAAGTGTCCACAGTACCAGCACCCACTACATCATAGTGTCTGATTTTTAACGTAAACCACCTGTTATGATGACTTATGTTTACGGGATGCCCATACATCCGTGGGAGCAAGGATACGCCTTGACATCGCTCTCCGTCAATCCATTGATACGAAATCGGAACTGTGTTTCCGGCACAAGTTCCACCCTTAGTATGAGTCGAGGCCGCCCTAAAACCTCTTACTACTCTTAGGGTCGCAGCACCCAGTACTTATTGCAACTCTACATTGGGTCAACCAAAGGAAGACCCTTCCCGCGATTTTGGGTTTAAACCACAGCCACCATGACGCTCCCACAAGCGGGCCTACCTCTTCAAGTCAGGCCCGGACCGAGATCCGGGGGCCTCCTGACTCCCATGGTACCGTAATTTAAGTCCTGGTAGGGACTACCGGTCGTCCAGCCGCCAACAAGACCTATGACCGGCAACTTGTGACTGATCGAATCGTAGCAACCTTCGATAGCGTCATCTGAAGATGATTACGATGAGACCAGTACTTTGCTCTGCCCCCGTTCATTATTAAACAACGTTGGGCGGGGGACCACCCGGCCCATCCGCTACATCAGCGCCGAGTACCTACAGCCTGATGCGAGCGAAAACCGGACATTAGCGAATGCTCTGAGGTGTCATGATCACTTTCACACCAAGCGCCGCAGGATATTGTATCAGTTATACCCAGCACATTTAAGCGATTAGCAAAAGTGTAGTGCTCCGTCACGACGCCAATAAGGAACCTGCAGTCTTTCCTACTGAGGAGCAGCAGGGAAGACGCAGAGCTATTAGAGAAGTCGGGAAGCCCAAACCGATGACGCAGGCCTACCTGACGTAGGTTCGGATACTGAAAAACTGCTCTGAGTCTTGCCTAGCAAGTTCATCGGCGATTTCATTTCCCTTGATTCCATTGTGGCCTGGGACCCAGGCAAGACTCAGTGAATTTTGCCTTCCGACTGTGTTCAGTGAAGTCTTGCAAATGCTCTGCCCCCTCCATCGCATGTATCTCCGCTTGGAAGACAGATGCAAGTTTCCCTAACGAGGAGTGAAATCTAACGTTGTCGTCATCCAGAAAGGCACCAGCGCCGCATCCTAAATCGGTTTTGGAGCCATCCGTAAAGACCCGACTACATTCCTTCCCTGGCTCAGATTCTGGCCGAAAGCAGTCTTGGGCACAGGGAACATCTATTTCGTACTTTTCTCTGCAGGAGTCGTTCTGGTGTCATTGCATCATCTGACATAAGATCAGAGTCATAAGACAGTCGACGCGCAAGATCAACAAAGCTCCAGTACGTGTTGTACCAAAGACTACATATTTTTAAACGAAAGATGGCTTTGAGAGTACAGCCCATGATATGAATATCAAGCGGAGGGAGATCCATCAATGCGTCTAGAGCGGAGTCAGGCGTGCTAGGGAAAGCTTCCATGCAGACGAGACAAACCGTTCTTTGGAGTCTGGTAAAAGCAGAGATAACGTATGGTAATGCCTTTACACTTTAGATGAAACAGACGTCACCTTCCTCCTTCTCGTAAAGAGAACAACCGCAGTTTTAAGAGGATTGACTTAAAGCCTATTTCTAGTGCAACAATCGTCAATCACGTCTACAGCGCTTCAGAACAAATAGACAACGTTGAACAGTGAGTCGGCCAATATGCACAATAGCAGTAGAGATGAACGCCGCCTTATGGGCAACCCCTATTCACACCCGCCATCAGATATTTGCCGCAGTCAGCATTTGCAGTCAGTGTCCTATGTACCAGCAATGCTTTTAGGTGATTCGTCTACGTCGTGTTGTCTGTCCAAGCTGTTAATTAGGTTATCGAAAACATCATTAATGTCGATCAAAACACCCACCCATATTCTGCACACAAGATTTTGAAGGGTCTTCCGCGTTGATAGGCATTTTAGAGTTTAGTCAGAAGATGCATTCGCAAAGCAGTTTTGCTCACATCGAGCTCAATCATTCTCTGTATGCTCTCCAACATAAAGGGTTTAAAGCTCTTGGTGAGCATGTAGTCATCTTTTCGGATGGCTACTGTTTATGTTCGTTAGATATACAGTTAAGCCAGAAAACCCTAAAGATGTTCCGTATGCACATATTAGGTTGTACCACATGAAATGTCAGATTTTATAGTCAAAATTTAAAAGCCGATATTTTTATATGACAGTAACCGATTCAACATTTGAATGGAACAGTCGTACCTTGGTGTTTAAGCTGATTGCGGTTGACAATATTCTGCTGGGTTCCATCTTCGGTAGAGACAATGTTCCCAAGATATTGGAAACTTTCTACTCTCTTTACCGTTTGTCCTGCAATGCTAACTTGAGTTGATGAGTTTGTAACGAGGTTGATGATTTTGATTTTGGCAGAGTTAATCTTCGAACCCATGGCATTTGCCTTCCTCTCCACTCTTGCTGTTACTTGCAGCAGATTCATAATCCTGTGAGAGAGTAAACAAATGTCGTTAGCGTATTAAACATGTTTGAGTAGGTATATAAGAGTCTAACGAATTCCTCTGTTTCCAGTAGACAAGACTGCGCGAAGCACATCGCAAACCACCAATAAAAAAGTATCGGCGATAGAATCCAACCTTGTCGAACCGCACTTTGTGTCTCGAATTCCTCTGCTAACTTTCCTCTATACAGAACATGACACTTAGGCCCATCATAGGTTGCTTTGATAATAGCAAAGAGTTTGTCGCATATATGTACCTCTCTTTCGCAAGGCAAGTCAGATAAACTGTCTGTTGACAGTGTCAAACACCTTCTCAAAATCAATGAACTAAAGGTGAAGTGGTGACCGGTATTCAACGCATTGTTCAATAATCGCAGGGTGTTGATGTGGTCGACTTAAAATTAAACCTTCTTGTTCGGCATTCGGCATCGAGTGTATCTTCTAGAAGTTCCTTTATTCGATCAAGAACTACTTTGCATAGTTCTTGAGAACTAGAGGCAAATGGCTCTCCAATTTTCACACTCCATAAGACTACCTTTTGTAGGGAACTTGACAATCGTTCCCTTCTTCCTCTCGTCGGGGAACTTTCTGCCTCCCAAGCTCTCTCGACATGAGTTCATAAAAGCTCTGCCGATATTGTTGTTGATATGCCATCATTTGTTGTTCTTCAGTGCATTGATCGCGGTAGCGATCTCACCTTTACTGGGAGTGGAGATCCGAATTCGGGAAATTGTTGCTTCGGGCAGCTTAGTTTGATTTGTGTGCATCGCTGGCGAATACACGGTTAAGGACCATAGCAAAATGCTCCTTCCATTGCTTGAGCTGATCCACATCCGAAACAAGTACGGAACCATCTAAACCTTTCACCCGATGTTGGCTAGAGCGATGACCACCTGTCAGCTCTTTGGTGATTCAGTAAACAGTTCTGCTATCACACCTACTCGCTGCTTCCACTGCTTTAGCTAACAGTAGCATACAACTCTTTTTTTTAACTGCAAACTGGTGCCGTTTTAATTGCCGACAAAACACTTTTCTTTTTTTTTCTTTATAGACTCGATAACAATGAAGTACTTACCAAAGTCCACAAGGAACTCCTCGATCAGGTAGTGAAACTCGAAAGAGCCAAACGAGAAGTCAAAATCGCCTGGAAAACAGCTCGCCAACGCTCGTTTGACTCCGTCTTCTTGTCAATTTATAACAAAGAATTGGACTACCACGAGCTCGAACAGCGCAATAGCAAAGCCTTGCAACTATTTGCCGATCTAATTGAAACCGATGTCGACCTGTCACCACACGTAGCAAAGATGTTATACGGCAAAGGTATCGAATGCCCTAAGGCGCGGAAGTGTCGCGCTCTATCTTCTTGGCGTGGAGAATTCTCAGATCTCTCATTTACTTCGTCAAAAGGTAGGTGTGCTCTTCAATCACCACAGCCAAGTTGTAATTTCCTCTTCTTTTAAAGAAATGCTATCATCTCGATCAAGTGGATCGGTCAATTCCATGAATTCCTGCGCAAAGTTGACAACATCGACTCGGCCAAGTATAGTTTCGATTGACTTTCCAACTGAGTCGTTCCTAAAGAAGAAATGAAAGGAAGCCAGGACTTAAGCAAACATTTCAAAAACATGCACTGAAAGGGATTTTCTTTTTTTTATTAAACAATGTCTCACACAATAAATGAGGAAGCAATCTTAATCTAAAATGTTTATTCTTCGTCAGAGCCACTTCCAGAACCAGATCCACTGGGTGATCCACTTCTTGAGCGGCTGGGGGAGCGCGATCCAGAGCCAGATCTCGAACCAGACGGTGACCGTGAGCCTGACTTTGATCGAGATCGTGATCTGGATCTTGATACAGATTTGGAGCCACTTCGTGAGCGAGATCGACTTACAGACCTCGACTGGGATCGTGATGCCGAGCGGCTGGATCGTGATCCAGAACGACTTCGTGAACGTGAACCAGATTTGCTGCGAGACCGGGACTTTGATTTTGATGGTGACTTGGAGCGCGATCGTGATTTAGAGGCTGACTTAGAATGGCTACGCGATCGAGACCGCGACCTTGACCTTGATCCAGATGGTGATCTAGAGTGTGATTTAGCCACTGACTTAGATCTAGAACGAGATTTTCCATGTGACTTTGACCTGGAACGGGAAATACGATCTTTTTCAGCTTGAGCTTCTTCATCGGTTGGTTTTTCTTCTGACGCTGGTTTTTCACTTGATTGGGTGGCCTCAACCTCCTCATCCTCTTCCATCTCTTCATCATCTTCTTCTTCCTCCTCATCATCATCGCCAGCCGGTTCAAGTTGCTTCTCACGGTATCTTTGAATTCTATGTTCGTTTGCATCCAGTGGACGATGTCTTACCACCAACTTCGTGTTGTTAGGTTGCTGACCGGCCTTAACACGACGTTTGCTGAGACGTACTCTTGTCTCGAGTTCGTTATAGTACACACCATCACTGCGTATGACAAAGAAGTAATTCTCCTCGTATCCCTTGGATGCCTTACTCTTGACATTCCAATTGTATTCTCTTGCAATCTTGTATTCATATTCCTCCTCATCCTTGTAGATTATATTGTTGGCGAAATCTTCACGACGTTTCTCCAGAGTGCTCTCAGTGGGTAGGAAATAGGCGACGAATTGTTCGCCACTTTCGTCCATCACACCACGAATCATAGCCTGAGACATTTCCTCCAACTGAGCCGGAACATTCTTACCAACTGGAGCTGGATCACTGTCGAAGATGACCTGGGCGCAGGGGTACTTCCAATTCTTAAAATCGGCAAACACCGGCAACACCTCAACTGGCGTAACATTCGGTTTGCTGTAATGTTTACTAATTTCTGTTTTCGAATCCTCAAAGGTCTTTTCGATTGCCTTGATCTGTGCATCTCGATCCAGGTAGAGCGTTTCCTCACGCAAACTCTTCTTAACGTTGTAACCGACTTTCGCCTCGATTTTCTCTATATTCTGAGGTTGGAAGCGAGTTTGTTCGGTAGAAATGTATTCCGACTTACGCAACCACGATACACTTCGCGAATGCTGTCGTGAACGTATTGAATCTTGTGGTGTATGGACGTCTTCCTCGAGTAGCTTCTCATCTGCTGGGTCTAGTTGAGGGTAAGCATCCGTTTGATACAAATCACGATTAATCAAATCAATGGTAACACCAAGGTCGTGTTCTGTCAGCACCTCGTATTTGTAATTCCGCTCCAACGAGGTCGGATTGTATTGCACGAAGCGATGACTATCGAACGGATACATGAGGAATTTCAAGTCGAACGGGATATCTGGAAGGTTGTTTCCATATTTCACGCGACATATCAACTCGGACCTGCAATATAAATTGAAAAAATTACACACACGTTCAATGTTTTGCTTTTATAGGAGGGAAAATACTTTCGCTCGGTTGGACGCGGCGGTCGTTTATCCGTTGTGGCGGCATTGCCGTTGTTTATTGTTGGGGGCATTTTGTTGCTATTAATTTGCTCAATTGCTAATGTTTATTGCATAAACAAAGAACAGAAATAAAGAAATATTCCTATTTACACTAAAAGAAATGCAAAAACGGAAATAGAAAGAAATTTACAATGCGCGAATAACTGCCGAATTTGCGATCAACGCGATGACATTTTTGTTCGCTGACAAATGGCCAGAATGCATTCAGATAAAACAGGCTTATCCTCGTTCAGGTAATGAGGGTATGCAGAAATGGAAGCATTCGACGGTGGAAAATAATGGTTGAATAAAGTGGCGGATTTGTTTTCTTTGTTTTGACACATTTGTAAACCCGTAAGGGTATTCTTATAACGTCATAAGTTCACCATTTGTTTAAATGTGTGAGTTTACGAGAAACGGTTCAATTCAAAATTATAGGGGTAAATTCAAAGTAAGCCAACCTGCTGTTCGTTTGACTTATTATTATTATTTTAAATTGAAATTATTTCAATACTGGTTTGATTAATCAAGATTACAATGTAAATTAAATAATTAAAATAGAAAAAGAAATGTTTATATTTAATTATTCTTAAATCGTAATTCCACTTCATATTTTTAAACTCTCTTCCTTTTTAATGTCGAGTTTTATTAGGTCGAAGTTTTGCTGCTGCTTAACTCGAATTTTTTAAATTCAAGTTCCATTTTTTTTTTCCAGGAGAGATTGCAGTTGGGCAGGTTTATTTGAAAAATTCTGCTTACACGTTTGGTATCCAGAAACCTTATACAAAAAATATGAGGACAACTAAACAATTTTCCTTACCCCTACGAAACCATATTCCAAACTGCAGCTGCTGTGGTTCTGGAGCAGTTGTTGGAGGACTGTTACTCAAATCACTGCTGCCTTGATGGTTGGACTGACTTAGCTCGTTCTGAATTTCTTCAATCAACTTCTCGTACGTTATTTCATATAATATCGTTGAGTTAACGTTTTTTCTAACTCCAAAATTTGCTCCAGCATACCAATGTAGGCAACAATTTGTCGTATGTGTTCTATCACAATTTTTTCTTCTCCATTAGCTAGGAGACCAGCACCTGTTTTGTCCTTCCAATTGACAGACGAAACAAATGTACTTTTAAGTGCCTCTTGTGAATATTCAGTCGATTTTGGTGGTGATTGGAGACTTTGATGCAACCTTTTGAAGAAATTTTTGTGCTGTTGGTTTCTGTAATCAAAGAAACTTTAATATTAATTATTGAAGTCAAAATTATTTATTCCAATGAAATGCCTCATATGCTTCTGGATTCTCTTTTACTTCGTCAACTATTGTTTCCAAAAGAGCGAGAGTTTTAGCTTTAGTCCAGCGTTGAATTGGGTTTAGCAGTCGCCCGCATTTATATATTTTCCGATCTAGGATCTGAATAACATGTTGTTTTTTTTTTAATTTTAATTACTCACCTGACATTTTATTCTTGTATATTATACCTCACCTCTGCCATTTTGATATTGCTTCCGCGATTTCTGTTTTAGAATGTGGCAAATTAAATGTCATTCTTTCATGTCAACGTTTACCATCTTCAGTTACACACCAACTTGATTGTTGCGCTGCTGGCCTAAGAAGAGAATCGAAGGCTACTGAATCACAGGCAGTTACTTTCACCGCTAAGTAAATAACTAATATTAAACATAAAAATAACGGGGAAAAATAGAATGCTTACTATAGCAAAGCAAACAAATAATGAAACATTTGTTTTATTCATTGCGTAATGGAAAATCCAAGAGCTTTTAACAAAACAACAAACCTCAATTACTTATCTGATGTACGACGATATAATAAACTGTATTATAAAGCTATCAGCTCTCTGAATACATTCGACCGAATCCAGTACAAAAACCATCAAATTGCTAAAATTGTATACCACTTATAGTACGCCGCGCCATCTACAGTACTTTCTTATTCTGCTGTCATAATAAAAATCGATTTTAAAATTGAATAGGGGCAAGTGCGGAAGCTATTGGCGAAAGAAAACTCTATTCCTTTGCAAAGACAAAATAATGTCAAAAATTAATCAAACAAATTCAACCACAAGAATAGTGCAAGAAATCTAATTAAACAAAGCAAACGTCTCAACATGGAATTCCCACAACAAATCGAAGGTAAGCTCCAGTGACCTGTCCTGTGTGTATTTTTTTTTTCTTACTTATTCCTGCCTGCTACTGCTGCTGCAGGTGTCGATGCTGTTTTTAGAACAAACTTTCAAATTGGACTCTCCACAAAAGAAATTTGTTACTTTTGTTTTTTTTATTGATTTGCTAATCTCTGCATTGGTTCGTCAAGTTCTTGGCCAAATCTATTTTCGGATTATTTGGCAGAGGAATGAATGAAAATCGACTGTCTGAGGATCCTTTTGTGTTGCTGTTTCATTTATTTATTTTTTTTGTCTTTAATCGGTCTTGCGTAGTCTTATGGGTAAAATGCGTTGTTGCTGTTTTGCCGATAAATACTGTGGACGATTCCCGAATTGGTTTTTGTTGCTTTATGGTTGCAATTGTGTCGAGTTTATCGGTTTGACTGGTGTTGCTACGATTTTTCATTTGCGTCGATTACTTTTAAAACATTAATAAGATCTGTTGTCTATTTTTTTTTTCTTAATTATCAGCCGTTCTTAGATGAGCCAGATTCTATCATTACGAGAACGACAGGCTTATCAATAAGTCGAACAAGGCGTGATTTTTTTCAGTTACATATTTTAAAACTAACATTGTGGCACGCGAGACAATGTTTTTGTGTGTGTGTTTTTTAGTGATGTATCCATGTACATAAATTAGCAAATCGTTTATTTTTAATTGATGACTCGCATCAATTCCGTGTAAGTCAATTTGTGGAATAGTGCCTCGAATGTGATCGACGATGGGCCTTAGCGAACTCAGTGAGAAGTGCTAAGTGCTTGTTTCATGTTACCCTTTCTTGCGAATTGAAGATTCGAACTGTGTGCGTTCTAAAGAGTTGAAGAGATTTGTTTACGTCATCGTTGATCACAATTGTTCAAGCAAGGGTAAGAACCAACTTTACAAATCTACACCTTGGTTACATTTACTTACCTTTACTTTTGTTGAGCTACAATTTAGGAGTTTAGGCTGAGGTTGCTTTTGTTTGTCTTCAAATAAGTCCTAGTCAAGAATTGTGGACTTATAGTATTAGCAACACTTGAAGAGGGAGCACGCTTTTGCTTTTTTTATAATTGGCGCGCGCTCAAGGGAGTGTTTGCAGACAGCGCGCCGAAGGAATGTTAGGGCGGAAAAAAGAGATACCGATGCACGTTGGTTTTAAATGTTTGCAGAATGGAGTACTGGTGGTGAAAATACCCATAGAATATGGTGACATTTCGTCGGTGTTCGAGGTTTTCAGTTGACTTAGTGATATTAGCATCATCTATGAGTCTTATCACTCGATTTTGAATCCTGTCCAGAAGGTGCAGAGAGGTTTTAGGAGCATCTGATGTGGGTATTGCACTCCAATTTGTCTTATATATTAGGGCCAGATAAGAGGTGGAGAAATATTTCTTACATCGATTGAGGAAAGCATTTCTGGCGACTTTGGTTATGTGGTCATTTCAACTTAAGATGTCATTGATACACATAACGAAAATGGAAAGATTTTCGTTTTCAACGACGGAAGTGCCATTCATGTATAGTGGCTGGGTGTTTAACTTTCGCTTTAACGACAACAGAGACCATAAATTCCATTCCGTTGGTGGTTACCCATTTAGTAATGCTGGAATATATCGGAATTTAATGAGCTAAACATACGCTGCCATCCCCGTTCAAAAGCTGAAGAGCAGAGACGTGCGTCCGGCAAGGAATATAAAAAGTAGAGAGTACTGTCGTCAGCAAAGATCGTTGATTAAAATTGAAGTGTCAGAGTGTCAGAGACAGAACGAAGCCCTGGGGCACACCAGCATTGGTTTTGTGAATATCAGACTTCAAACCATCCAAGGCAACTTGAATTTAATTTTCCGAAAGGTAATTTCTAATTTATTGAAGAAGAAAGTCGTCGATCCCAAATGCACGCATTTTCGACAAAAGAGCCTGATGCCAAACTCTGTCAAATGCCTTAGAAATATCAAGTGCAACTCTCTTTCTTTCGCCAGATTGATGTACGCTTTGGTTCCACTTTTCTGTGAGACATGCCATCAAACCACCAGTAAACCCGATGCTACGAAAACCGCACTGACGGTCATTGTGAAGTTTTCGTGTTTCGAGATATTTCGCGAGCTGACGGTTTATCAATGTTTCCATGACCTTGGAAAGAAGGGACGTAACTGCAATGTGTCTGTAGGAGGAGAGACACAAGAAGATTCGCCTTTCTAGGGACGGGCTGGACAAACGTCTTCCATTTGCTCGGAAAGAATGCTAAAGTGTAGAACTGATGAAAAAGCTAGCGCATTTGTTTTTTTTTTTTAGCGTAGAGAACACCTCTTCAGAAGAAGGGAAGATATACCATCTGGACCAGCGAATTTGTGGATATTATCTTTGAGTACGCTGGCTACTAAACGAGTGCAAATGTGGATTTGCAATTGAAGATTCGACGCACTCAAGTGTAATATGCAGCAAGCTGGTTGGCCTGATCCAAAGAGCTAATGCGTTGAGATGGAGGGACATATTTTTTTTTTTTGTTTGAATTTTTTCAGTTTTCCTCTGTCTGTTCGGACTTTTAGGACCGAACAAACTGTTCCCTAACCTTACCGACCTTTTAGAGCTCTAGTCGTACCATGGCTTTTCTTTTGGCTTTACAGTTTATCCGATGAGAAATAAAGGATATTATTCTAAAGCCTGATTTTATCTTACTAGCAGTTCTTGTTGGGTGGTAGAAGGAAATGTCTGCAAGTGTCTCGGGTACTGTGACAGTTGAAGATCAAAAATTTTAAATATTTCATTAAAATCAAAATGCAAATTTATCGGGCTTTAAGCGAGGTTTGTGGTGAACAAAAAATGATGATGATGATGGTCCTATATAGAGTCTGCTTAGTGTTCCTGACAGGGCTTTATTACTCATTTGCTTCCTAAGGCCGATGAAACAGCAATTGGCAAGAATATCACTTAGTTTGATTTTTGATGATGTAATCATGTCATCAGATTTAATAGGGTAGCGGTGTCATACAAAATCCCTAACCACCATAAATTTACAAATGTCTATTGTGACGTTCTGCCCGATTCGTCTATGTTGTGTGTCCCTTTTTTCTGACAGCACATACATATTTAGTTTTTCTTTCATCCACGACTAAACCCGTTTTTGCCTCTTCTGCTCCAATTCTGCGAACGCAAGAACATGACAACTCGTTGAGTTCTGCCAATGACGCCAAACCATCATCGTATGCAAGTATGTGTACAGACTTTTGGAAAATTGTGCCTCTGGCGTAAACTTGGGGGTTTCGTACTATATGATCTGAAAAAGTTACATTACAGCGCTTCATCTTGTCTTCTCTTTTGACACCAAATGTCTCATAGAGATGTTTTCCGACATTTGCACAACGGAGAGCATTCTTTGTGTCTCCGTGCTTGTGGATCGGGTAAACGGTGCTAAGGTTTTTTAGCTTTAGCTTTTTTGGTCACATACCTGCGTTGAAACTGCCTACGTTCACTTCCATGATGCCGTACTTTCGTACTATTCTCTTTTCATCCGCGAAGCGAACATGCAACAATTGAGCTCCAGTTTCACAAAATATTTTTAAGTAATATGAAGAAGAAGAAATAACTTGCTAGAGCGCCACCTTTTCCAAATCCTTTTTCCGCGTCAAAAATCTTATTCAAATCTTGTGATGCCTGCACTAGAAACAGTTAAAGCAGAATCTACTTGTTGCAGTACTTTCCTTTCAAAATTTCTGTCCTCATCGCCCCTCGACGATGCGCTGATTACTTCATTTTAGATATATCGCATATAGTCGCTATAGGTTCAACGGTATATGGTCTTTTAAGGTTTCTCTATATTCGAGGCTGCTTGTTGCTCTATAAGGCACAATGGTCAGGCAGTTAATCCATTGGTCAGTTCCCAACCTTAATGACCTGGTTAAGGCGTGTATTCTTCAATGAATTTATGACGAGGTTATTTTCGAAACGTATCTGATATTAAGTTTTATTAAAATTGAAAATACAAAGAATAATATATATTTATATACCTGACTTGGAAAAATGTATTGCACTGTCAGGAAACTGTCCATCCAAAGACCAAACCATCGTTAAAGAAATTAACTTAAAATATAAATGCCGCCAATTGTAGAAAGAAAAAGTGCTGTCATTAAGGGATATGTCCATTGCTTTTTCTTCTGTGAGAATTCTGTGAGAAAGAAAGTGTTGCCATCAAGAATGTGTTCGTCAGTCTTTGTCTGGAATTCTGTCAGTGACATCCTGTATACATAAACTTCGATGTCGCTTTTTTAATCCCCTCTGAAGGTGCTGAGCGGAATGGCAAAATTAATTTTGGCATTCATTTAGAAGCAAGTTTTCCATACGATCTTGTAATAAGCAAATTTGCTATTCCAGATGGGATATCTTAGATGGAAAAACCATTTATCAAGGATTTTTTTGTCCGCTTGGGACATAATTTGAGACATGAACAAGAATGAATTCTGAACGTTTGCAATATAATTTTTGTAGCAGAAGCTTCACTCCTGATTCAATGACAAATATCACCGAAAGTGGAACCAACGACTACATGGCGTAAGTAACGTTTATTAGCATTTTAACACATGTATTGTAGTTCTGAGCCAAAAATTCGTAAAATAAATATTGTGCCCTTTGCTTACAAATATGTTTGAAACAAATAACTGGAAAAACAAAATTAACGTTCTATAAAACACTGATCCTGTCAGTTCTCCAATTTTCTAATAAAAAAATGCATCTCCTTAGAATGTTTGAAATCAACTTTCTTATTTTGTTCTCACTAAACGACTTTTGTCTAATATAATCCATGCCCAAGGTTTGCATCCACGTTGTTCTCTGTTTGCTTGTCGTTCTTCTTCTTTCAATTTTCCTTGCAGAATCATTCATAAAATTTTGAACAAGTATTTCAATGTCCATTTCTATAATGGCGACTGTTACAAAGAAGGAAGACGACGGTTATTTGGATGATTATTTGCTTTTCGTGTTAGGTTTAGGCAATATATTTTCAAGCAAATGCCTGATAACAATCCGCATCAAAACCAAATTCGGTAACATAAGCCTGAGTTGCGTTCATAGCACCACGTCCGACAATGGATTTAGGTTCTTAGAATTTGTGATGGTTCCTACATCTCATCAACCATTAAAGGATTTGGTTATCGTCTCCAGACTGATCATATTGCGATCGACACCAGATTTAGCATTCTGGATGTTCGAACTTTCTGGGATCATTACTAATGTCAATATCACAGGCACAACGGAGTTAAATAAGACCACCAACGTTCGACGTCTAAAAGCAAGAGGCCGCTAGAATCTTTGGCGATCGCTTTTGCTTCAAGCTCTCCCAAAATCCTAGCCTACATACACAAACCATAGCACACTAATAGTAATGTTGTCAGCAAGCCATCAGAGAAGCTGCATCTGCTGTGATTTGTTTCAAAGTGCCAATAAAAAGAGGCACGGTTTTTGTCCGCATAATTACTTACGTACACAAGTTTACTATAAAGTAGAAGTTCTTTCTTAATGCTCCAAACGCTGTGCTATATGCTCTGCTAAGAACTAAATCTAATCCAAAAAAAATAATAAAACGCGGCGATAATATAGATTTGTAAATGTTGATCTTTACCTCTGTTTAAGTGTGTGTTTTTCCTATTTTCAGCACTGATTTCCATTTTATTCATGAGTATTTTGTTTCCAAAGTTCTTCTAAGAATATCAACGTGTATGCTAGTGGTGCTATATTCGACATTAGTCCGGTTCTTATAAGCAAAGTTGGGAAGTGCAAATTTATGTCATCAATCACTTAGCCTATTAAAAGAATTTTACATGACACCTCTTTTCCAAGATGTTACATATAGAAGTACTACGTCAATGTTTCTGCGATAAGACAACAAGTCAAGTGGCATTGACAGTGACCGAAGCCATGTGACTGCAGGAACAAATTAACAAATCAAGAAACGATGAGATCTGGCGATAAGTGCTTGGATTCTTATTAGAATCTAGATATATACATATGTACGAGTATATGGAATTTATCTTTCATTTTTAGAGATTTACAATAAATATATAATATATTCCATAGTATGCATATACATATGTATATCTCTACATGCTTTCCAGCCAATTTGGCATGCAATATGTCGATTTCCTCACAATATTTGATAGTGTTTATCGTTTCTCCTGGTTGAAGAAATGAAAAGTGGATTGGTCCTTTCTATGTCCACCAAATTGTCCCATAACCTTTTATGGGTGCAGATCGGGCTTGGGAGTGTGTTTTGTTTTTTCCCCGCTGCATCCAACCACTGCCCAGATCTTTTACGATTATCATACAGTATCCACTTTTCATCACAGGTGACCATCCGATGCAAAAACGGTTCAGTTTGCTTTCTTAACCCATTATCTGCTACTGTACTCAGTTGAGTACAGAATTTTTTATATTTTGAAATTGGTATTTTTGAAAATTTGAATTTCATTTCTTTCATTTTGAAAGCAAACATAATTATGTATTTTCTCATTTGGATGCATTTTCTTCAATTTGCTATCTGTTTTCAAGTATTTGCGTTAAATTTTGTGATTGGTGTTTTTTGTTTTACGCTGTTTTGTGTCTTTCTACAAGAAAAAGGTTGATAAAAAAAAAGAATAAAGAATTCTGGGTTTTAAGTTTTTTTATGTAAAAAGAAGATTCTAAATAGGTTTCACATTAAAATAATTTTAGTCGTGGTAAGTTGAACACAAAAGTTTTGTACTCATTCGAGTAAATTGCCCAAAACTGTGGTAATTTTGTTTTATGGCTGGACTTACAGAAAAATGGCTTCTCAAACCATAACTTGCAATAATTTTTATGGAAAGCGCTATCCTAGTCTGTTTACGTCTGTTTACAACTGTAACATGATTGTGCTCCTAAATGGTCAAACCACGTTTTTTATTCCACGGATATGACAAACAGTTGGTTTTGAATGACGATGATGTTATGAATTTGATTGTGGAGCAAAGCAAGAAATATGCTCTCGACCAAAACTGCCACTCGTTCCATATTCACAAAAGACGATCTCAGAAAGTTTGTTGGAATTTTGCTATTTTCCGGATACCATTCGTTACCCCAAGAATTTTTATACTGGTGTCTCGATGAAGACACAAGAATTCCGTTAGTAGCAAACGCCATGTCCCGCAATCGATTCAAGGAAATCAAACGCTTTATTCATTTGGCAAACAATTTGTATTTGTATTGAAAATGATTTGTCATTACTAATAAAAATAGGGATTTTTTCATAAAAACCTGTCAATAAACGAAGCCATGATAAAATACTTTGGCCATCATTCTACAAAACAATTCATACGTGGAAAACCGGTTCGTTTTGGTTATAAGGAGTGGATGCATGCAGTGACGATGGTTATTGCTACAATTTTGATGTATATTGTGGTGCCAAGAACGTAAGTCAAACGAACAATTATTTACCACTTGGATATCGTGTAGTAATCAATTTACTTGAAGTAATAAATACGCCAAGTGATCACAATGTATTTTTTGATAATTATTTCACAAGCCATGACCTATTGTCGAAATTGAGAAGGAAAGGATTTCGTGCAACAGGTACCGTTCGGGACAATAGAACCAAAAAATGTCAACTCAAATCCTTGAAGACGTTTATGAAAGCAAAACGTGGGTACCTATATAGTATGTCACAAATTTGCTAAGAACAACAAGATCTTGTTTGCCCGATGGAAAGACAATGCAGTTGTTATAGTCGCAACAAATTACGATACTTTGGAGACGTTACGATAAGTTAAGAGATGGTCAACCACAGCAAAAGAAAAAGTATTGATTCCTCAGCCAAAACCTTTAGTCTCATACAATAAGGGCATAGGCGGTGTCAATCTTCATGATCAATTTGTGAACAATTACCGGATGAAAATAAAGGGGAAAAATGATGGTGGCTAATTTTTACACATATGATAAATTCAATTATGGTTAATGCTTGGTAGCTGAATTGTTTACGAACCGATTAAAACTACAATCTTCTTTCATTTGTAAGGACAGTAGCACGGACTTATTTACGCTCACCATCATCTACCAAAGCAGCGAATAAACCAAATTCACTGATTTCTGTGGTGCGCAGTGAAGGTGGACATTTCCCAAAAAAAATTAAAAATCAGTTACGATGCAAATTGTGTCAGAGTTAGATGGATTTGTGAGAAATGCCACACTACACCCTTGATTGGAAAAGAAATTTTCAAAAATAATTATAACAACGTTTAGATGGTTTGTTTTTTTTTTATCCTTTATATCATTTTTATGAATAAATGAAAAATGCTTTTGTGGCTTCCGAGAAACATTATCTGTTTAATCAGTACCTTGCTGGGCTTTTACTACCGCTGCAGACTTTTGATACATTCCTCAGGCCGGTTTTTACATGTGGATAAAGGTGTGGTGGTCTAGTTACGGATTAGTAAGTTTTGTAGGATTCCGTTTGATTCTGGATGCTTCTTTACAATCTTAAGCTTCAGGATTAACCGGATATTCTCAATTGGTTTGAGGTCTCTGCTTTAGGGAGTCAAACTTAACACATTGCATTCATCGAAATACTTATACTAAGAAATACAAATACGGTTTTTAGTTGAAAAAGTTGTAGTTTATTCTACAGCTAAATAGTAATATTTCTTCTTAAAAAAACCAAAAACAAATTCATACGTACGATTCTTGGTTGTATGGCAAGGAGCATTTTCCTGTTGAAAACTTCACCTGCAGGTGTCATCAAAAAGCTCTAGCGCTCTAATATGGCTCTGATTCATTTTCTAGCACGCGTAGATAAATTTCTACATTAATTTTCGACTCTAAGAAGATCATACTACCTTTTTCATCTCTAGTGAAGCATCATACCTTCAATTTTGATGTCATTCAGAGATCAGTTTCAGCCAAAATAATCCTTATTCTCCGACTTCATTCTGGCTTGAGTGCTCTAACTCCAGAATTTTTTTTCACTTAGCTTATATAATAGTTTATATATGTACATAGATCAGTTTTGATATCAATTGAAGTTTTGAACCGATGTCGACGGTTTTGGAGCACCAAAAAACGGTTTTCCACTGGCGTCGCCTTTTTTCCCTCCCTGAACGATTCTGTTTGTTGGGAGTCCCAGTCTCACGATATTTTGTTAAATTCCATGCCACAGTTTCTTGATCAACATTTAACCTTTCAGAAATTTGACGGTTTGTCAAATTTAGACGTGACAAACATAAAATATTTAATTTACACTCCGAACTGATTCCATTTAAAATAAAAATTAGTTTGATTCGTCTTAGACGGCTAACACGGGTCAAATGCACTATCCATTCGTTATTACGTCGACTTTGATACACTACTATTTTTGAAGCACGTACGTACCGCTTTTGCATGAAGTGAATAAGGTCTTATTCAAATATATGTGCAGTCTCAACAAACGTAAACAGTTGTTTGCCACTGTTTGTTTGGTTTTTGATGAGGTATTGTTTTATATTGCAATACCGGAGCTAAAATGCATAAAGCCATTCACATTGTTTTAAGCTCGTTCACCGCTTAACACATCTTGTGGCTTTAATTAGGAACATAGCTAAGCTGGACAATTTATATTGATATTATCGGCATATTCAAGTAATTCCTCAGACATTGAAAAGATTTTGCTTTGCATGTTAACTTATGGGATTTCAAGTATTGGGTTAAATACTAAACATTTTCGTACTACAAAGCAAATGATTTTGGGAAGTATGTTAAGCAAAGCTGTTTACTATAGATACTGTCATAAACTAATTTCTGAGACTCTATTAAAAGGTTTACTTCTCTGTTTATAAGGGTTTCTCTACGGGGACTTGTTTCTGTGAAAAGGTATTTTAAATTTCTGAAAAAAATCGTTTGAATAGTAAATTGTGTCATCAACGAAAAGTAAATCAGCCCATGTCAATTTCCAGAGGAGGGCAACTTACTCCAGCTATGAACTCCATGGCCGAGATCCTTTTCCACTTATACGCTCCTCCTAAGGCGAGGTCTTCATCTACTTCTCCAGGTAGGAATCGAAGACTCTTTTACATTCATTCTACATATAATCATCTTAAAGTTACCAGGAATATCTTAATCGGCCTTCCCTAACATGCTTCTGCGCTGAGCAGGACTGGGATTATAGACCTTTTTACTTTATTGCTTTCTAGCGAGTAGAAAGTATAACTCTGCTTTTGCTTTCTGACGAGATATCATTATTATAGTTCCATAGTAGCGGAAAAATCACTGAAAACCACAACGTTGAAGCTAATAATTGTGACTCATTTGTCGATTTTGTCCATCCCTTTTTGTCAACAGTATATACCACTTGATCAAAAATTCCCGGAATTTATTCAGAAAATTAAAAATTAAAGTTTATTCATCTAAATCTATATTGTCCCCTTCAAAGTAATCCCCATCGACTGCAACATACTTATGCCAGCGCTTGATCCAATCCTTGAAACATTTTTTATATTCCAAGAGTGCTTTCTGCGATTTTTCCATTACTTCCTCTCGGCTGCTGAAACGCGTCCCCCGTAGTGGCTTTTTAACTCGACTGAACAGAAAGAAGTCACAGGGAGCCAAATCAGGTGAATTCAGTGGCTGTTGCATGGTATTTGTTGCATTTTTCGTTAAAAAATTGCGAATAATGATGGCACTGTGCGACGGTGCGTTATCATGATGCAAAATCCACGAGTTTTCTGCCCAAAATTCTGGTCTCTTACGGCGAATTGCTTCACGCAAACGTCTCATAACGCCCAAATAATACTCTTTGTTTACTGTCTGACAAAAATTCATGATGCACTACACCGTTGTAATCCATGAAAACCGTGAGCATTGCCTTCTCTTTTGACTGAAAACGACGTGGTTTTTTTTGTTTCGGCTCATTTGGTGAACGCCATTCACTTGCCTGATGTCTGGACTGCGTGTCGTACTCATAAACCCACGTCTCGTTTCCAGTAATGATTCTTTTGATGAATGTGGGATCGGATTCAGCCTTGCAAATCATCTCTTTTGCCACGTCAACACGGTCTCTTTTTTGCATGAAATTGTGATCTTTTAGCACCAACTTTGCTGCTACACGACAGAAACCCAAATCATTAACCAAAATGTCTTGGATTTATCCATAGGCAATGTTCAAGTCCTCCGCTATCTCTCTGATGGTTAATTTGCGGTTATTGACCAACATTTCTTTTACTCCATCAATGTTTTCGTCGGTTTTCGATGTCGACGGTCTGTCACTGCGTTCATCATCTTCGATTGACTCACGACCACTTTTGAACCGCTCGTGCCACTGGTAAACGACCGTTTTCTTTAGAGAATCGTTGCCGAAACACTTGTCCAACATTTCCAAAGTTCGCGCACCATTAAATCCGTTATTTAAGCAAAATTTAATACAAGTTCGTTGTGACAAATTTAAATCCATTTCTAAAATTGTAAAAAAATCGCCAATACACACAGAGATAGATGTACTCTTGGCTACGTAACTTTTGCAAATGTCAAGCTATGACGCTAAGATTTAGAGGGAATGTCAACAATAGATTTACTAACTTAACAAAAAAAAAAAAAAACAGAACTCAAATCGGAACTATGGGAGCACCACGCCGTGGTTTTGATCAAGCTGGTATGTACTTGATTTGACCCTCATTCACCGCTGAACCCATTTTACCACTTCTGTTTTAATACTTACAAACGGACAGTGACAGCTAAATGCATTCTGCCAATGATGTCGTAGCACACACTTTTGGAAAAGTGTGTCTTTGACGTCTGCACAACTAAGTATGATGTTGAAGAAGTCATATGATAGCGTATATGAACGGATCATCTTGTCCTGAGCCTTTGACATTAAAAGTCTCGGTGAGATTACTTCTGATCTTTACGGAGCATCGACTGTTCTTATCGTCATTTTGCACAATCTGACGAGCTTGGCAGGGATACTAAAACGTGACGTGACTCTATTAAGCTCAGGTGGTGGGTGTCAATTTGCAGTTATTGGCTTTTGTGCAAGTTCTGCCCTAAGGTGAATGTCCGGTGCGATGGTGAATTTATGATACCAAACCTAATACCATATTGATGAGGAACTTTGAGATTGTTGACATAGTGTTTTAAGCGTTGAAGAGCCATTCGCGGTTCATACTTTCACTATAACCAATTCAGTGTGGTGATTGGTCTTCTTCTTGGTCGAGTGAACGTCTATTTTGAACGGTTCACTTTGCCTGACAATGTAATATTGGTCGTCTTCTTCCAGGTTTTCGCTCCCGACTATGACTTATAATACGTTCTCATCTTTATATCTGAATGCTTCTGTTCGGAGGTTGTGCGTTTAGTTTTTTTTTTTCCTCATTTTTGGAGCACTTTCGAACTTAATTTCTGCAGAAGGACTTGTCCATGGCCTTGGTCATGTTTTGTTTTTAAGAAGCCGACGTTCCTTCCGCCTTCTTTGCTTAAAGAGTTTGAAAGCAGTTTTCGCCTTTTTGAATCGCCGCCTTGCACAGATCTTCTTTTACTACCTAAGTCAAACCAGTGGATTCGTTGTGCTGGTTGGGTGCAACCTAGCATGATGTCTTTAATGACTTTCTGACAATGTCAAAAAGAACATACGCACTCGCACCTGGACAACAATAAGGTAGTATTGTGAGTCGATGTTGACTTCTAGAAACGTTCGGACATTGAAAATACTAGAGATTTGTCCTGCGTTGATCATAATGGGATCAATTTGGTTATCGATTTTTGATGATGTGTTGCGTAGGCTATGTTTTTTAAACTTTGACTTCGTGCTTAGGACATTGCTTTACATTGACATTGCACCTGGCCGATACACTCGCAATCTTTGGCAAAGTCGTCCTTTCCTCTGAACAGCATGAGTCCTACTTTGTGGTTTAGGTGGATGTTTAGATACCTGGGATTGAAGACTTCTTGCCTATCATTTTCTCTGATGAACAATCTACTGTGCATCCAAATACTTGTAGATACTGTATCCTTCTTTTTTCCAACGCATCCTATAGCACTTGTTGAATGATAGTGATTTCCGCATTGGAGCAGTTTAAGGCCTCTGCTTATACTTTTATTGGATGTGGACTGTTAAGCGTCTGAACATTCCACGTGCAAAGCCAAAAGGCGTTATCAATTTTTCGTTTGCTGGAGTCTTCAATAGTAAGTCCATTTGTCTGTTGCTTTATAATATGTGTAATTTTACGTGGTTGGGCAGTTAACCTGAAGGCACGATCCTTAACCTGGATAGTGGCTACAGCCTACTACGACAGTATGAGCGTTGGCGTTGGTTTACTAGAATTTCTTCCGTCGGCGTCTCTATTTCGACATTCTGGCCAAATGCCTAAAAATGCTCAAGTTACCTGAGTTCCAGGTATGTCTAACTATCTCAAATGAGGTTATCGCTAGATCTGACTCTGAAGTCAACGTTGACCCCATCTTGAGAAATCTCCAAAACGTACGTATTATGCTGCGCCTTTGCACTGTGCTTGCGCAAGTCTGAGTGTTCAATTATATTTGCGTAGTCAGACTTAGCATACTGGTGGCTATCCTCAGCGACTCAGAGGTTTGCATTTGCTTGCTTCTTAACATTGTTGTGTTTCTTACGCGCAGTTCCGAAACCTGGTGTAGATACTGTCAATATAAGTGCATATTGACCATAGGAGAATCGCCTGCAAGTGCTGGATCCGCGATCTTATTGTATCAGTCGCGCAAGCCCCACCAAAAATAATAGGTGTTTGCATTTATTTATTTCTATTGTAGTTTAAATACCTTTTAAAAGTTTGTTATTTCCTTATTTTACTAATTTTATATTTCGTTGCTTACTTATTTATAATTTTGATCTTCCGAATTCAACTAGTAATCATGCTCTTCTCCTCATTTTATCTTCCCAAGTTTTATTGCATCTGGTTCCCATCTAATTAGAGAAACATATCCACATCCACCCAAACAAAAACTAAACAAAAAAAAATCCAAATAAACAAAATTACTTACTCACTTATATCTAAATCACTTAGAAACACTTGTTGAGCGGCCTATGACATATGATGTAGTCATGGAGTCACTATTCGAACGAAAAAAGAATAAATTAGACAACAGCGGTACGATTGGCGCATCTGGGGCATTATCTACCGCTGATGTGAAAATGTCATCCAGTTTGGGTAGCAATTTGGAGGACACTACACCCAGTGATTCCGGTGTTCAAATGTTAGACTCCGAGTCTAGTGAATTGATGGTTGACTCAATAACCTCACAAACAGGTTTTGATTTTGAGGATCTAAAACCAACAGTCGAAGCAGATTTGCATTCCAATCAACTACCAGATCTCGTCCCGAATCATTTATCTGGAAAACCTACTCAAATTGTCCGAAGTGACTTGGACAATTCGAATGTTTTAACTAACGTATACCAATCAACTGGAAATGTTGATGATATTATGACAACAAGCAATTGTTCTACATTTGATGCTGAGAACATTGTTTATCGACGAAGAATGAGAAAGGCGCACCCAACGGCAAAGCAACCAAAAAAAAGGGTTTCCTTTCATGAGGATATTCTGAAAAATACTCGCACTGACAATATTCATATTGAACATGGTTTTGTCACATATAAAAATGGCAGAAAAGCTGCAGCTACTTCAGTTGCTGGACGATACTCATGGTGTTCCGAAGGTGACGCCGGTGGTTCTGAATTATGTAACCAAGAGCCTGATGATCCAGAGAGACGTGTGGTTTATAGAAATGCCTGCTCGGATGTGCTCGATTATGGAAACTCAGATTTCTACGAAAATCCTGATAATAACTTAAAGTACGACAATTCGGGAATTTTCGAATATCATCCACAGCATTCACAGAAGCACCACGAATTGGCTGCTGGAAAGGGAGAAGGAAAGTCGGTGCTTTACAAATGTTCGTGTTCAAGTTCGAACTCCAGTTTGGATTCCGATGAAATAGACAAAAATTCTAACAGTCGATCTAACTACGCGCAGGCAAAGTCCAATTCATGTGACTGCATTGGTGTCAACAACAATGCCAACAACAATTTTATCAATGATAATTGTTATTTCTCCGAACCGAACATGGACAATCTGAACGAGAGGAAATCAGTGTGGAATAAGGAAAAGAGGCCAAAGACTAGTTGCTTGAAAAAGACAAAACGTCACACAAACATCATTCACGAGCAGGATCTGAACACTAAGGTTAAAAAATTCAACGTGCATGATGTGAATAACCTAATTGACAACAGTAAAATGATATTTGGCTCATTGAAGAGCATCTTTACTATTCCCCTCCCAGAAAGAGGTGTTCCTGAAGGGTCGGAAGACTTACAATCAGTATATGAGTGTGTTCCGGAAGCAGACGGTCCAGTGAAGAATTTCTCTCCCATACGAGCAAAGCCGTTTCTTAGTAAGAGTTTAGATGGTTCAAAGGATAAGAATAAAACAAAATTTGTACACAATGTTGACGATCAATTACGTCGAAAGAAAGAAGAGGATATGTTTGCGCCAACTCGTCAAAATAGTGCTGATGACAAACCTCCGGTTGTGCGAGAGGATACACAGGAGCCAGAGCAACAGAAACTTGAAACGCCCGATGTGCAAATGATGGCCGGAATGAATCAATTTCGCAACAAATTCATCATCAACTGTGAGAGTACAGTTTTTGAACATACTGGGGTCTCGTATACCTTTGAGAATTATGGGCTAGATATCGACGGCAATCAAATAGATCCTTCGGTTGAGAACATTACTCTATTCCCTCAGCCAGAACCAGATCAGATGAAAGGTGCGTTTTCTGTGCCGAGTGTAAAGCAAACGTTTGCAAATATCTTTCGCACTTTAAAGGAGACAGCTACATCGCCTACAGCAAAAAAAGAAGACTACACCAATGCAATGTTGAGTGGTGTCACTCCAGAATCATTTAAAGATCAACCAAAATTAGTTGTAACCAATAAAACAACAACAACGCCAAGTGATCCATCCATGTCCATTATCTCTGACATGACATCGTCTACGAGTTCAAGTTGGCAAAAACCAGTCTGCTCTTCACCACTCATAAGCAGTAGCACTAAACAAGATATTCGCAGTAATTTAGACAAACAAAATCGGCATCTACCCTCACCATTGAAGAAACGATCTAGCGGATCATGTCTTTTAACAACAGCACCCGCCCGCTACGAACACCCCAATCGAATGAGTCCGGATCTTTTCAATACATACGGCGGAGGACGCGGTGGTTGTGGTCGAGATTCCAAAAGCACAATACTCAGTGAAGAATTTGATGATATTCTTACCATAACCACTGACACGGACAAGAACGAAAGTGATATTGTGATAGTGGACTACCCCGAAACAACATCCAGTGAACGCAGTGAATACACAGTACCCAACATCCAAAGTAACAATCTATTGAAGCCACAAACCAAAACAAGTCTCATCAATCGATTCCTGCGAAATGTCACACAGAAAAAAATCATTGAGACCACCATTAGGAAGAATAATTTCTTTGCTGGCAAAATCAAGAATGAACAGAAACTTTTCACCGGCAACTTGTATGTGAAGGGAGTCAAGCCAAAGAATATCGATTTGATTGAGGATTTGAATGCAGAAATCGCTATGGAGATTGAAATGTCTGCCGCAAATTCACCGCGACGTGAATTAGTTGGCATGGAAGCTGGCCTCCCAGGAGACATTTCTCGTTTTGAACTTGGCATTGGAGAAATTTCCATTGACATCTTCAACGGCAACTATTTGCATATTCTTCGAAATGGTAGTGAAACTCTCATGAAGGTGGGTCTACTCGTACATATATCCTTCTTATTTTGTTTGAGTTTTGATGATTTTGGTATCGTTGTAGGTATTCAAATTGTACACTGGTTACAGTCGTGAAGGATTTATGACTCCGGTGTTAGTATTTCTGACTGATAAAACTCTCTACGTTGCTGATTTGGTGCGAAATAAGTTGTGCAGTAAATTTGTACTACCCTACTCCGAGTTGGATGTCATTTTGGTAAGGATATTCCGTTGTATATTTGTTGCACAAAATATTATATTCATTGCGAATTCTCTGTTTTATTTGCAGATGGGCCCCTATGGCAACACTGTCCTACTAAGCAATAGCGACCGTGATTTGCAACAAGTACTACTGGCCGGAGGTCCATACCCTGCAGATGGTTTGGTGGCAAATCTAGAGTTGTGTGCTCGTCGAGGTGGATCTATTCTCCCAGCTGTTGGCCAGTTGACTTTACAGCATCTGTCACCTCTACAAGCATTTGTGCGAGAGAATTCATCAGTTACTGTAGACGATATCTGGATGTATTATGCAGTGATCAATGTTCCGGCTGGCACCTTGGGTATTGAACAAGAACCACTTGGTCCGAATGTGAAGGGTTTCCTGATGCACAGGCGGATTAAGGAGCACGCTGTAAATTCCAGGGAATCGTGGCATCCTGGATACTTTTTGCTAAAGTGAGAGTAAACCGTCTTACCAAATTTGACATGTGTAATTTGGTGTTCTTTTCATTAGAGCTGGGGTCTTGTATATGTTCCATGACTCAAACCAAAAACTACCAACATGGGCAATGGCGTTAGCTGAATGTCAAGGGGCTCGTCGTTCCCTCAAAGCAGGTCGTCCACATTGTTTTGAAATCTTACTTAGAAATCAACTCTTGCAATTGGCTGCTCCAGATGAGTATGTAGCTTCAGAATGGCTTCAGGCTCTACTGCAATCAGCCAGTGGGGTGGGTGTTAGTATTAAACATTAATTACACTACAGTACGGCATTGACACTTGTGTCTCATTCTAGCTTTTTGAAATGCAAGAAAAGCACAAAACACTGGGTTGCACATTAGTTGTGACCCAAAATCACTTAATTACCCTGCGCGAAGACTTTACCGCACCACTAAGGCAAATAAATAAGAGCCCAAGCAAAAGTAGTACATCCCATGACAGTAAAGTATCACCTCTGAAGGAGTTATTCGAACCCAATGTCACAGATACAAGCAGTGTTGTAAGTTATATCTATTCATCTTACCCACATGATTCTGTTACCTTTTGTCTTTTAGATAAGCTCTACTATGAGTACACCAACAAGAAATACTGGTCGCTCGAATTCGTCACTTAATTCAACACCAACGCGATTGTCACAAGCTTCACGATCTACACTCACAACAACAACAAATTCAAAACAACTTCCTCAACCCTGTATTGATGGCCGCAGTTCAACAAACATGAGCAGCGTTTACGGAAAGAATTCGGGCGTTGAAATACTCACGTGTGCTGATATTAAAGAAATGACTGGAATCAAAATTCCATCTCATAATGATACATGGTGGTGTGTGCTGGAGTTTTCGTGCCAAGAGGTGCGAGAATGTTCCGATGATTTGGTAATATTCTTCGCGAGTAGCTCGGAGATGCAAAGATTTTTACGTATGCTGGAGCAGTTGTGGCAAGCTAAGAACGTAAGTTTCTGTTTTATGTAAGTTTGATTTTTTGTTCTTAGAAGAGGTTGGTGAAGTACATAAACCTAGCTGGCTATAAGCCAGAGCGAGTGGTTATTAAAAGTAGAATACATCATTACAGTAAAAAGCAATTAAAACAAAATTCTAAAGAAATACCTTAATGGTAGCGTATGCCTTGAGAAAATGTATATACTTCGTATAAATGTTCTTCATTTGACTGATACTCAGGTCCAAACAAAGATTTTCCTGTGGCAATGATTTTACGAGTAAGTGCCAAAACTTTATCATGAGTGTTTGATATGTAATTTAATTATAACTTCACTTATTATTTATTTCAAAATTAGGAAAAGAAATACAAAATTATTTTAACACTTGTGGTGTGGTGTGAAACATGTGTCGGCAGCCAGGCGAAAAGTCAGAGCGCGTGACTAAGTAAAGCCACTGAAATATCAAGCTCTCAAGTGTTGAACTTAATCGTCTGATAACATCACATTCCTCCCTTCTTCGTTAAGCTGATGATAGATGATGATAGATCAAACGATCAGGCTTATTTCGAATACGCGTACTCTTCCTAGCTATCTGCTTGTCACACATGTTATCATTTGGTGTCTTCTGTGCCTAACTGTCTGCAATTGTCGTCTTGGGTGTTGGCTCTGATTCCTTTTGAACGTGTTCTTGTTGTTTTGAAACTGTTGTCAAGGCTTCGAGTATGGTTGAAGCTCTGGAGTAGGTTTGGGCAGCATGCTATCGGCTAAGAACGCTTCTTTTAAAGTTAGTGTATCATCCGCTTTGTTTCGTAAGTGATCTGCTGTGTTCTTCGAACGCCATCAGCTGTTTCTATAATATAAGAACATCGGTTAGTCCGTTATATTACCTTTGCTGGTTTACACTGTTTTCCTAGTTTTGTTTTGCAATACACATGTTGATTTGGTTTGAATTCTATGTTTCCTGTTTCGTTTTGATGGATTTCATGTTTGATGTGTTTGTTTGTATTGAATCTTTCTCCTGATATTTGGTCTAATGTTTTCAAAGATGACTCTTGAACGTCTTCCAAACTTATTTCCGCCGGAGATTTTCCCGTCGTTCCATGAGGGGTGTTCTTATAGGACGAAACTGTTGTTTCTCCTCTTCGGGATCGCATTTACTGTCCAACATTCTACATTTAAATGTCCTTACAAATCACTCAGCTCAGCCATTGGTCCTTGGGTGGTATTGGTACGATTAATTTTCGACTTACCGAGCCTAAAACCGCACTGATTGTGGCAAGTCAAATCGTTGACAAATGGCTTCAGGTATTCACACAGATAAGATCTTAAGGAGACTTATGCTTCTATATTGGCAAAGTTATCAGGCCCTCCTATGGATCGGACAAACGCTTTCTAAGTTTCTATTCTGCAGGCATACTTTGAGTTGGAAATGAGTTGGTGCAAGCTCTTTATCAAGTTATCTAAGGTCCAGAAGTCTTGTTATATTTAAACTTAGATATTGCTATCTTCACTTCATTTTGGTCATGTGAACGTATCTCTTGACTTTTCCCATTTAAGAGTCCACAGTGCCGGCTGTGACTCTGCTATTGTTTCATTATTCCTTATTCATTGTTGTATTAACATGTTCGTTTTAGTTTTTCGTAACACTTGCGCGCTTCTCCTTTTCTTCTTTTTCCTTCGGAGTAGTCAATCTTCTTCCCTTCTCCTTTGCTGGTGGAGTTCACAGGCCGCTTTCGTTTTTCTATGCAGTGTCGCTTCATAGGCGAGTTGTTTACCTACTTGTGCTTGCCCGCATTCTTCATAAAATGGTGTGTTTCGTTTAACCCAACATATTGGCGGTTGCAGCGTTTATGTTGGCTTCTTAATATCGGTGGCACAGGTCGTAAGCACTCGATGCCGGTTACATAGGACATGCCGAAATATTGGGGGATACGGTAAAGAATGGCGGTTTGTTGCAGCCGTTCAACATCAAATCTCATCCCCCTTCAGTAAATTATCCTCAGTTCGTTTCCAGTTGAGGTGTCGTGCAGGCTATGCTTCCCTCTGGCGTTTAAATCACTTACGACGATTTTAACGTCACAGTTAGTAAATAAGTTTTGTCAAGGAGCTCGTAGACACATGGCTTCGTCGTTTTTCTCTGTGTCGGCGTGAGTGCATATCGGGCTGATGTTGGCCTTGATGGGTATTATTATAAGAACTTCGCTTACGTGTCAAAAGCTCAAGAGTTCTTGTGTAAGTCTGCTGCTTGCAAAAAAATCGCATCCAAATAGTCTTCTCTTTAGTATCAAGTCTCCCTAGTTGTTCGGATACGTTTTCTTTTTACCCAAATAAACACCGATTGGCAAGAGTAATTCTTCATTTTATTTCTTCTGAGGTGTTGTTGGCAGAGCCAAAGTATACAAAATCACTTACGACCTCAAAGCTATAGCTGTCCACTGTGACGCTCTGTCCAATTCGTCGATGTTGTGTAGCCATGCTTGTTGACAGCTTATATGTACTTGGTTTTGCCCTCATTTGTGACTAAATCCATTTTTGCCGCTTCAGTTTCAATACTAGTGAAGTCATTACCCATTGACTCAATATCATTGGCGTACGCTACTAGTTTTTGAAGAAAGATTGTGCCTCCTGTGTTAGCTTGTGAATTCCGCACAATTCCCTTAGTTATGATGTTGAAGAAGTCACATGACTGCTCACATAAAATGGCATATCAGATCGAATACGTAATATTGAGGAGACTTATACCTCTATAAGTGGCGTGTTTGAAGGCGTTTTCTCATTTGTATATCGGACAAAGGATGCTGAGATCCCTTTCATCAGACATACACTCATGTGACATTTGAGAAATGAGTTGTTGTATGCTTTCCCCAAAGTCACTTTCAGACTCCCTGTATACCTCGGCCGGTAAGTCGTCAAGTCTGTCAGCTGGTTTGTTGGATTTAAGCTAAGGTATTGCTATCTTTGCTTTCATTTAAGTTTTGGCTATCATCGTCTAAAATTGTATGGTATGCTGTCTGAGGGCGGGAATTTTTTCTTCGCGGCTGTTACACAGTCTACAAAATAAGTTTTCCAGCTCCGGCTGTGACTCTACTACAAGGCTTCCTTCTTCATCTCTACAGGTTTCTATACGGGTCTTATTACCTTGACATGTCCTTTTACTTCTACTGAGAATCCATTCATCAGACATACGTACGTTGTTCCTGGAGTAAAAACTCTCAAAATCGTTGAGCGCACGCTTCTCTTTTTCTGCAAAAGCCGTTGTTCTTCCCGTTTTTTTTGTTCGTAGAGCTCGCGAGCGGTTCTCGTCCTTCGTTGCAGCGTCACCTTGCATGCTTTTTGTTAAGCTCCATGTGTTTGGATTACTTGGCGGTGGTCGGGTGAAACCCAGGACACCAAATGCGTCGTATCTAATGTCACTTAGGCAGTGTTGCCACAGGTCTTCGGTATTTTATACTGGTGGCATAGAAGGGATACACGTTCGGCAAAGATTTTAGCGGTCTCTTACGATTGCAGCTTTGTTGTGGCACTGGGAAAACCCGCATTCATACTTCGGTAGTCATTCGAGTCAACATTGGATGCCCTAAAGGTTCGGGGGTCCAGAACATTGTACGCATGATTTCCGTCAATCGCAAAATGATTAATTTGGTTTAGCATTTCAGGATCGAGTGGGTTATGCTTACCAATTGTCATACCAAAGACATCCTCCTTTCCTATTTAGGTGTTAAAATTTTACTAGGTATCATACTCAAAACATTGCCCATTGTTTAGAAACATTTTTTGGTGGCGTCGGCTTTGTCTTTCGTGGGGGCATGAGCGTACATTAGGCTTATGTTAGCGAATTTAGCCTTGATGGGGGTTATTATAAGACGCTAGGAGGGAAATTAACCCGACGCACAACCCAGATAAAAGATCTATTATATTTAGAAACGATCTTAAACATTTACGGAATTTATTTATTTATTGTTGTTTAGATTTATTTAAATATCAAAACGGGTGAATTAGCAGTTTATAAACTATTATTATACTTTCTCTTCTCTACTATTGTACAAGTTATTTTTCAAACGCTGTTTCTCTTTAATTTTTTTTCCAGAATGATTTATTCCCCATAACTGTGTTGGATGAAGATGATACTATATCCGAACAGTGTACTGCTCTCTACATGGACATTCAACGATCATGGGAACCTCTTCTGTCGGCTGCTCTCGGCTATCCATTGTAAGCAAATGGATACAATGTAACGATTGGTGGTTATTTTTTTCAATATTTTTGCTACATATACAGAAGCACACACATAAATTATAAAATAACTTATGAGTATATACTCGTATGATTAATTAATACCTAGACTAGGAATACCCCTCTTTCTAAAACAGAACAATTTATCTAATAATATGTATTACTTACTATATAACTTTTATCTATTGGACTTGGATAATGAAAAGAACAAAACTTATTTAACAAAAAAAAAGAAAATAAAAAATATTGTTAAACATTTTTTTTTAATGAATTGTAGAACAAGTAAATAAGTTATAATAATTTTGTGATATTTATTTCTTTGTATTTTTTTCACGTTTTAGTTTTAAGTAGAATAATTTCATGTCCTCTATTGAACTTTCTTAATTTTTTTCTATTTGTCCTTGACACTCATTTTATGTGTGTGTTTTTTTTCTCTTTATTTTTATTTAAGCGAATTGTGATTATTTTTGAATATTTTTATTTTTCCTTTTTACGAAATACTTTCAACTATGTCTGGTACATGCGAGTTGAAAGTAATATTCCGCTTTTTTGCAATTTGTATTAATAAATCTTTTAATTTGTTATAATCGATCAAGATCAAAAACATCAATGTACATTATACATTATATAAAATTGATTAAGTTTTGTTTTATTTATTTTTTTTATTATTTAAATTTTTTATACTGAATGAATGTGAAGTTTCTTCCAAGGGTAGTTTCTCCCTACTGTGGGTATGTGATGTGATTAAATGTTTTACATTTTATTTTGACATGATTGGGAATTTGTTTTCGTTTTATATCAGATGTATAGCGATGATTTGTTTTACTCAATTTACGTCGAACATTCCTTGAAAACTAAAAAAAAAATAAATCTGCTCCAAAACATCACTTTTGTACAAAAAGCACAAACGTATTTATTTGTTTTTTTTTTTCTTTTCAAGTTGATGTATATTTGGTAAAGTTAAGTATATTTTAATCGTTCAAGTATTTTATAGATTTTTAAGACTATTGAATGAATAATTTTTGTTTAATAAAAACAAAAAGAAAACCAAAATTCTATTAAGAACATATTATTATTTGAATGTAATGGACTTGACAACAATAACGAATGGAACAATATATTTCTCATATAACGATACATATTCACTTATAACATAAACAAAAATAACAAAAGTATTAATCATGTTAACATAAATTGAATTATTTAAGCAAATCTAATGGTTAGGTATTTTGGTATCAACATTTCAATTTTATTTTTCTTCTTGTGCAAGGTGTATCTGACGGGACACAAAACGTAATGATTTCTAATACACTGAATAATTGTTGATGTGCTTTTTTTATGACGAACGCTAAGATCGAAAATAAAAACACAGACAGATGATTTTCCTTCTCCAATTACAAATATTTATTACGTGCTCCAATAAGTGCATTCGTTTTTTTCCTATGGGAACAATCTTATGCGGCTTTAGTTAAGGTGATGCGACCGTCCGACATGGGTCTCACATAATAGCTCTATGCTATTGGCGCATACAAACCTAAACAGTGGGTAGAATGGCATTTCCATTTGAGTCTGGCCACAAATGCGAGGTCTGCTTTTACGGAGTTACCTCTCCGGGATGGATTCGAAAAAACTCCCGACCAGGGCGTTGGGGTTCATTCACTCAACACAACATATGTATGTCCTAGCCATCTAAGTGATGAATCCTGGTCTTTCGAAGAAGTGTGATGTCGCTGTAATAGTAGTAGCCCATAGAGTACGTGGTTGTATCTTCTTCAATTTCTGTTTATGCAAACAAAATCAAAGATCACACCAATAATTTTACGCTCGAGGCAACTTAGGATACGATTCGCGCTTATGCGTCATACACACAATAGGAAGAATAAGGCTCTTGAATAATATTTTCTTTTTTCTTAGCGAAAAGGGCTTATTTTTCTGCTGTGGGTTATATAGTTATCTGACTTTACAACCGAGACCAGGTAAAGTCCTTTACCACCTCAAAGCTATAGTTTACTACTATGATGTACTGTCTGAGCCCTTTCTGACGACGATATTGTCAATATATATATGTGAGCAGACTTTTCAAATGTGTTTGTCAGAATTGTGAACTGCGCGTTCCTTATCGAAACCATTTTTTAACATCTAATGTCTCAACGGTATTATTGTGGACTTTCATAGAGCAACGTCCTGCACATTTCGTTGAGTTCGGCTAGCATGCCAAAATTATGCGTGGCTCTATGTATCTCATCTCTATAAACCCATTCATAAATCAAAGAGCAGGTGATGAGCAACGATTTAAGGGTCCACCAGGCCAACATTTTGTTGATTAGGGCCAGCTAGGGTTTTAGATGTTCTATATTATGACAAATAGGACCTTGTTCGCGAAAAGTTTTAAAAATACTTATTCTTCTATAGTTGGTACAGTTTGGAGAGTCTCTTTCAGACTCCTTACAAATCGGGCAAACCATATTTCAAAATATTTTATGTATGAATTGGCGTATGCTCCTTATCAAAAAACCCAGCGGAATGTTGGTCACCTTTGTCGTTAATCAGTTTGCAGAAGTAATACTTTAATACTTTCAGCACCAACTGCGAATTTAATATAATATTATGCTCCCATCCTCATCTCTGAATTCTTCTGTTAGGGATGCGTGTCCTCGCATGTTCTTTTCACATTCTTGTTGCACGTCCGAACAAGTAGTAGAGCCTCTCTTGAGAATCCGATGTTCCTTCGATCTTCCTTGCTCAAAGAGTTTGCAAGCAGCGCTAGCCTTTCCTTGTAACGCCGCCTTGTACCCCTCTTATTCGACTGCGTGTGCTTGTCGGCACTATTCGCCAAACCAGAGGTTTCATTGTTGTGGTCGGGTTGCAGATGCAGTGTCTCTAGTGGCATGCCGACAACGTCTCTTGCGTCCGACTTAAAATTTCTTAATGATACTTCTTCGGTGTTCCATCACCCGGAGTTTATTAGCCTAAGTCCATCTTCATAGTTGGTGTTGTATAGGTTATATTTTCCAATTGGTCGTAATATCGTGCTAAGGTCATTTCTGATACATTTGGTCGAGAAGACCATAGCGGCAATCATTGAGAAAGTAATCTTTGTTCCATGTTGGGGTATGAGCACATATGTATAAGGCTCAAGTTGGCTAGGTCTAAGGTAAATATGATGCGAATTTTAATCAGCCAATCGGTTAATTGGAAGTAGCTCAAGATTTCTTTATCTATATTCGTGGTTGTTTGTTGCAACACAGCATATACAAAGTGGCTTACGTGGTACGTAGTCCTGACGACAAGGAGGGCTAGATCCTTTAGAGAATAGTGTCAGTAGCCTACTATTGAGATTATAGCGCTGGTATTGGTTCGTTTGAAATTCCTCCATCAACATTTCTATTTCTAATGACCTGATCTCCGAGTATGTCACTTAAATAAGATTATGACTGGATCTTCCTCTAACATCGCGTTTTACTTCATCATGGGAATTCTTCTTCCGAAACGTCCATATTGGGCTTTGTCTGCATCATGTTTATATTCTGAAGTTCAGCAAACTTTGCTTGCGAAGGTCCTAGTTTTATTTGCACGGTCAGACTCATCATACTGAGTGGTGGTGATGTTATCTTTACTGATACTTTGAGAAAGTAGCTCAACCAGGGCTTCCACTCGGCCATAACAAAGCTGTCTTTACCGGTTCTACGCTTAAAAAGTTCACACTATTATACAATTTAACTCTATCTGAAAAAAAAAACAACAGTCGGACGACGTGCAGCGTGTTATGGTGGATTCCAGTCTGTGTATTGCAGGCTCAATATAGCAAAATCAAGTGATGGCTATTACCTGCGGAAACTGGGCTGAGTTTTTCGGTTTATTGCTTGAGTTCCTCACAAAACAAGGTTTCTCGATATAGGGGTAAGAAGGAATAATTTTTACCAACCTCTTCTATATGACGGAAAGATTAATTCAAATGTCTACTTCTAATGTGCGTATGCAGAAAAATTCTAGCAGAAACTCTTGGAACTGATGGATCGCAAATGTATAATCGCCGCTGCAAGCAATTTATAAGAAATGTTGCCACATCCATCTCCTCCCGAATTCCACGTATTTCGTTCATTCCAAAGCTCCTTGAATGAAAGATCTTCAGGTGATAAACAGCACTTGAATCAATTTTTTGTCAATAAAATTCAGGGCTTATGTGGTCATGATGTTTGCAAATTGACACTATAAACTAAATTAAGTTTAACACTAAAAGTTCCTGGAAAAAATATTAAGAAAATATTCCTAGCCCTTTAAGGATGAGCATATTTCTTTTTCTAATTATCTCCAGGCATAAAGCGTGATAACGAATCAATTGTCAGCCGATATTTTGCCCCGAGTTTGTCACTGTCAGTATCGGTTTCGGTATTTTTATAAATGTTGATGAGATCTTTTGGATTGTGGAATAGGGTTTCCAAATATATCTGCCATAGAGATATTCTTATTATAGATTCTTCTGTACTATGAAAGGATGATGATTTAGAAGTTCAAATGAGTCATGTGTGTTGTGAAATGAGGATACTTGTATACTTGTTAGCTTTAAAAAAGTTCAATTTTGGACGTTTTTGGTAGGAAACGTCGGTTTTAACTAGGCTTTATGTTAGGACTATGTCCTTATATATACGAGTAAGTACAAATATCTCTTTGTCGCCTCGATGAGTCCATCTGTGGTTAGTCTTAGAGAGCGCTTGGGAGTGTATCATGAAGTTGTAGATATTTCCATGCAATAATGGTTATATGTACAAGGAATCCGGCATTTCCGACGTGTTTTGTTTTAAAGAGAGTTGAAGTCAAGTCAAATAATTGTTTATGTAATTAATCTGATGCATCTACGAGCCTGCAAGGTTTTTTATCTGTTCGTTGCTAGAATTTGAAGATGTAAATGTGTTATTGTCGTGAGAACTCTATATATTATTATCCATCAGGTTAAATAAATTGGCTGACCGTTTAAAGCCAAGATTTTCAGTTGTTGCTCTTACTTGAAGTGCATTTGATGCAGTTCTTTTTTTTTCACTGCTTCACTGGCCTCGGCTTCTGCCAAATCTGCCATTTTCTCTTCGTAAGCGATAGTCGAGAGAATGGCTCTGAGCGGAAATTCTTGGTCAAGTAACTTGTGCTACTCCCCGTTAGCAAGCTTTCCTTTCCTTAACATACTCTGACAAATGTACGAGGGCGGGTCAATAAGTCCGTGACTTTTTGAATTTCTGACCTCTTTACTGAAACAGCAACACTGCTCCTGTCAACAGGCATCTGTCAGTTGACTCCTGTCAAAATTTAAACTTGCTGCGTCAGTTAGTTTGTGTTTGACAGCTATTTTTATCAGACTACTCACTAATTTGAGGAGAAAATGGAAAAAAGTGAATGTCGTGTGCTTATTAAGCATTATTTCTTGCGAAAAAAAACCATTACCGAGACCAAGGCTAAGCTTGATAAATACTATGTGGACTCTGCACCATCGATTTCAATGGTAAAAAAGTGGTTTACTGAATTTCGTTGTGGCCGTACAAGCACTGAAGATACCGAACGTCCTGGACGCCCAGTTGAGGTCTCTACACCCGAAACAATCGAAAAAATTCACGATATGGTGTTGGCCGACCAAAGATTGAAAGTGCGAGAGATTGTGGAAGCCGTAGGGATCTCGCATGGCTCAGTGGTTTCAATTTTGAATGATCACTTGGGCATGAGAAAGCTTTCCGCAAGATGGGTGCCGCGTTTGCTCACAGTCGACCACAAACGCAATCGTGTAACAACTTCACAGGAAGGTTTGGCGTTGTTTAATCGCAATATGGAGGAGTTTTTGCGTCGTTTTGTAACCGTGGACGAAACATGGATCCATCACAACACACCAGAGAACAAACAACAGTCAAAACAGTGGGTTTCTAAGGGTGAATCGGCGCCAAAGAAGGCCAAGGTAGGTTTGTCAGCCAATAAAGTTATGGCGATTGTTTTTTGGGATGCACGCGGGATAATCCACATTGACTACCTTCAAAAGGGAAGAACAATCAATGGGGAATATTATGCCAACTTATTGGACCGATTCAATGACGATTTGAAAAAAAAACCGACCTCATTTGGCCAAGAAAAAAGTTCTTTTCCACCAAGACAATGCAAGGGTGCACACATGTGCAGTTGCCATGGCAAAAATCCATGAATTGGGCTATGAATTGCTCCCTCATCCACCCTATTCTCTAGATTTGGCTCCGAGCGACTACTTCTTGTTCCCAAACCTGAAGAAATGGCTTGGTGGAAAAAGATTTGACTCCAATGATGAAGTCATCTCGCAAACAAAGGCCTATTTTGAGGACCTCGACAAATCATTTTTTTTGGAAGGGATAACAAAATTGGAGAAGCATTGGACAAAGTGTATAGAGCTCAAGGGAGACTACGTTGAAAAATAAAATTATTTTTTTATCAAAAAATCTGTTTTATTCCAAAAGTCACGGACTTATTGACCCGCCCTCGTATCATATGTCTTCAAAGTTTTCTCTTCTTAAAAATATTCTATTAGCTTGTTTCCCTGCGGTTCGAAGTTTCACTTTTTCTATTTCTTGTCGCCTATATACTACGTAATTTCCTGGTTTCATTCTTCCACGTAAACAAAACAAATAGATTTAGGTTTAGATTAGATTTGACTTTTACTCAATAAAAAAATATTCATTATATGTACAAATTCATAATTCTTAAGTTTATTTTGGTTTGGCTATAAACTGCTCAACAAAATATTAAATCTTTTCAATATTTGTTTTCTGTAGCTTATCGCATTCGAAGTGTAATTTATATATCACGTCCCATCCTAGTTGTCCATTCAAGCTCCTAGCTTGTCCTAACTCCAGCACATATGAACCAAAGAATCGCATATGAAGGGCTTTTATTTAGAATCGGGCATATCGCTAAAGAGTGGAACACAGCCCCTCTCACCATCATCACAAGATCAGAAGCTCGGGACGATGCGGCATGTAGTATAAGTTTAACAACTCTCCTCTTACTTTAAAACCATTACTAACCATCACTGTTTTTTGACAGTTCAGGAAGTATTGTAAGACTTTTTTTGTAAGTTATACCTCAAATTACTGTGGCAGCTTCTTTGCTGCGACTGCTGAGCTTCAGATGAACTATTGTCACAGAGGTGACGTCCCATATTTTCTAGAAGAATCCTGAATTTGCTTTTACGCGATGATTGATTTTCATCGGGTTCTATGCGTAATCTGACAGCACATTCTGACCCTAGTTCTTTCCACTCGTGGACAATGATTCCCTTCGTCGTTAAAAGGTGACAAAGGATCAATCTAGGCAACCTTTCTTCTCCCGTCGCCGTAAGTTTTACTATGTATATAGTTCACATGCATTTTTAACGTTTCTAAGAACAGGGCGTGCGCATGTCTCCAGATGCAACATGTATTGTAGTTGGGAGTGTTACTCGCCAGCCTAAAGATTCGTTTGGTGAAGTAACGGAGAAATTTCTCAACTGCATCAAATAAACGGAGTTCCCATACTTGTGCTCTATAACGGGGTATTAATGTTGCAATTGCACGGAATATTTTCTGCTTATCATCGACTATTCATCGACCCCAGACTGAAGAAATTGCACTCTTACTTGTAGCTTTTGACAACTTCGAGGTGTTTATTCATACTCAGGTTTTCTCAGATCCATACGCCTAGATATTTAAAATCAATGAATTCTTCATGATAGTAAATATCATTTACTATAGGAGCTATGATGTCATTAATGAATAGTATGAACAGCAGCGCACTTAAGATACAGCCTTGCTTTATTCCCATAGACCTTTTAAACTCATCAGAAATGCACTCTTCATTCCAGACTTTTCATACATACGAGTATGTAGCTCTTAAAATATTAACGATTTTGTTTGAGATTCCAATTTTTTTTTTTTTTTATTTTTCCTATTGTAGGATTCCGCAATGTTGACGAGGGAGAATATTTGAATATTTTCTTCTAAAGCCTGGAACTTTATTATTCTCTACCCACTGTGTGAGCCTGTTATAGAGACCTAAATAGTTTTTCCACATCGTTCACAAATTAAATTCCTCTGTAGTTATTTGCATTCTCTTAATTTCCTTTTTCGTAAAGTGGAAATACGAGTATTATTGAATTCGATTGAGCTCAGACGTAAGTGTGACTAAAAATTCTGTTGTACAGTTTTTGAAGAACTCAAATGGAATCCACTCATATCTTCTCTGTTTATTGGTTTTAGCGTTTTCGATAGCGTGTTTAACTGTTTGTGAACGGTTTATCCAAAAAGACGTCTTTATTTACAGGGGCTGTTTGGGGAGAGATAAGCAGTTTTAGAAATAATCGCGAAGTTTTGTTGCTTGCAGATAACGAGGGATTACATTTTTCTGTTCGCTTAACAGTCTTACTGCTCTCTGTGCTGTGCTCAAATGCTACATTTTTTATAAGACAGAGATGTTTGAATTTCCTGTTAGCCTCGCCATGAGTATATTAAAAGTCTCAGTGTTGAATGTACTCAGGAATTTTAAGTAGGCAAATGACTTTTCCCTAGCCTGTAAGCAATCGCTATCAAACCACTTTTGCTTACTGTATTTGCTTTTTCTTAGTGGTGTTTTTAAAGTGTTTAATCTTGAAATTCTGCCTCCATTTATTCAGACCAGGACTCTGGCATCCGTAGAAGCTTAGTTTTTAAAACGGAGAACCTCGGGTGTGGAGTCATACAGTATTTTGTTGGTATTATTGACAATCTATTCACTGTCAACGTGGAATGTGGATAAAATGTACGAAAAACTGTTCATTCGAAAAGTTTAGCAATTGTTTCGCCTTCCTGGTGATTGCGTAGAGCAGGAAGCCGGTACAACTGGTAGAATATTTTTTAAGGAGTATTCAAACCATAAAAACGGAAGTGAAAGCGGGTTTCTAGGGAAAGTCCTCGTTGAATTTTAAATACGGCTTTATTTGTGGAGTTGATGTTTATGAAGATACTTCGGTTTTCTCAATGTCCTCAATCTTATGTTATATTTGTAAGCACCACACCAAAGCACTACCTCTAGGTTTGATGTGCTCGGTTAGAGTCAGCTGCATTGTTGTTTTTAAGCTTCTAGATAATTGAAGTTGTCGCTTGTATTCTTTATTATTACTCTTTTAGAAGATGCCGTCTGCTAAGCTGGCCATTGCTTGCTTTGATGATTAACTTTCGTTTACTATAAGAAATATCCTGCATTCCGAATCTTTCCGGAGTGGAGTTTAAATACTCCAAGCCACATACTTAGCATTTGTTCTAAGATGTGTTTCTGTGCATTTTGGATCTTGTTTTTGTTTGACAATTAATTAATTTTTATTGCCACCGCATAATGTTCCAAGTCGACGTTTGCTTCTACGGATATGTCCATATTGAAGATATTGGCTGCGTTCCTTGCATCGATATATCTTGCATGGAGGTAATAAGGTTACTTTGGAGTTTCATAGTTTTAAAGGCTTGATATTACTTATCATCTTTTATGCCAAAACCAGCAGCGAATTGCAATAGTGGAAGCAGTTGTTTATTGTATTGATGAGTTTACTCTTGACGATAATATGCCAAAAATGATTTTGGTATTGAAATCTCTGAATAGAACCAGCCCTTTCTGGTTATATTCCTCAGATCCATCGATGAGTGTATATCACATGGATGCAATACACGTGGACATAGACAATCCTGTATGACATCCGCATTAAACATTGAAGTTTTGGTTTGCGTCACATATCCAGAATCGTAATTATATTTTTCTTGTACCAGTTTTTTAACGTACATACTTGTATACGAATGAGCAGTGCTAATGCATTTCCGTTTCCTAAAATTATTCTCTAAGTAAAAATAAATATTACACGTACCTACTATTCCCGTCAGCTGTATTCACAACACCATTCATAAACTGTTCAGGCTTCTTTTAAGTTGTATGATATTTTTGCAAAGATACTCAAATAAAAATAAATATCAATAAAAGCAAATACTTACCTATAAATAAATACATACTTTTAAAATCTTGTAAATGCCTTACTATTGTAGTTTATGTTGAATTAAATTTAATGTAATCCATGATAGACTAATTTGACTAAATGATTTCTAATGCATACCTTAAAGTTTAGATAATCTAAATCTTATGATTTTTTAGCAGCAAACTGTTGTATGTAAACGTTGAGTTTAAAGAAATCTGCTTGTACTTAACATAAATTAAATACAAATAACATCTTTTCAAAAGCAGTACTAAGAATTATGTAATAATTAAAAGAAAAAAAAGAATCTGTTATATGATATGTTAACATTTATGTTTATATTATTAGCAAGCATATTACAAATACAAATAATAATATAAAAAAAGAATATTATCAATAAATGTTTGTCATTCCTAGCGGTTTGTTTTTTTTAAGTTAATTCCACATTTATTGATACCTCCACTTCCATACGCCGAGTTTGTTGAGCCTTGTTTTCAACGTCAATGGCAGCTTCGGTCTACTCGTTTCTAATTGATCGAAATCGCAAAGCACTCATTTCGAGCTCGTGATGGGTTTAAATGGGAGGGGATACTTCCCATGCGCAGATAGAAGAGGCTAGCTAGTAAATGAACCAGCTGAGAGGTGATTGATTTTGTAAGTCCATTTTGGATTATGGAGCTACACGTAAATGCTTGCTGATGAATTTTACTTTTTTGGGATAGGTCATCAGTCATGTGTTAAAGTCAATGGATAGTAGACTTAGCGGAGGCTTTGATGCAGTTTGTGCAAAGTTTGGTTTGCCCTTTCATCATAAATAGATTTATGCCAGAACAAGTTGTTCGAAGTTATTTCAGCTCGGAAAACTTACTATGCACTATGTCCATATTGCGGTCGACATAATCGTCCATGTGAAGGAATCATTCGACTTTTGGGTTATTTTCTGTGGGGATGTATAAAGTCGCTGCTCTACATCGATAAACCAAAGGCGATGGATGAATTGGAAGCAAACATTCCTTGCATTATTACTATTTGCCGCCCCAGCTGCTCGAAAAAGTGGTCGAAAATTGGGCTTTATTCAAGCCAGCTGCAGTTTACATATACATATGTAAACTCATGAAATTGTAATATAATTTTTTTCCATTTATATTCGTTAATACTGTGTTCCCTTTTTTACAAGAATAATTGCAATGCATTTAAATGTCTAATCTTCTGCAGATAACCCCATCAGGCTTTGCAGAAAAAACAATGTAACTTTTTGAAGCTAATAAAATTCGTTTCAATTCCTCGAATTGATCGTATTTTGCAGATGGGCTTTTGCCTCAGCAGATTTGTAAGACTTTAAGTTCGATATTGCTACCTTAATGTTGATTAGGTTCGTCTTCGCCAGGGTGAGTGGTTCATTCTGACTAAAGGGGAACTTTGATCGTCGTTGTTGTTATATGTTAAAATCTGCAGAATTAGTCTTTTCATTCTCTTACTACTGTGACTCTACCACTAGTTATCCAAGTTTATCTTTGTAGACTTTTATTTTGTATTTGGCTGCTGATAAAACCTCGAATATCATTCCTACACTGACATCTATGCATTTCCACGATCGCGTCCTTTCATTTATTTTTCGAATAGCCTGTGCTCTTCTCATCATTTCTGCTCGTAGATTCTGCCATCAGCTCTCGTCCTTTGATGCACCACAGCTTTATGTATATGCTTCTTGTTTGGCTGTATGTACGAGTATAGTCTGCATATATTTGTCGGCAAATCTGAGTATCAGAAGCAGTTTCGTTGATGGCTCAACGACAATATTTCCATTGGTGTTCTACGACGGGGGGGCTAGGATTTTGAGAGAGCTTGCAAGAAATGCGGTCACAGACCTCTTGCAATTGCAGCTTTTCAATGTCGAACTTTGGTGGTCTTACTTGGTTTCGTTGTGCCTGCAATCTGCTCATTCGTACCCTGTGTGCATTAAGTTAATTATCCGAATCAATGCTGGTTCTTCAAAAAGTTCGGACACCAGCATGCTGGAGGAGTGTCTGGCGTCTATCGCAATGTATTATATTATAATAAATCTTGCTGACGGTTGATTGGTCAGGGATGACTAAGCACATTTATGGATGTTGAGATGTGGGAGCCGCGTGTTGGTTACTAAATTTAGCACAATTTTGGTGCTACAAAAACACAGCTGAATGCAGCCAATGTACTACGAACGCACCCGCTGCTGCGAACGCACTCACTACTACGAATGCACCCACCAGCTGTCACCACGAAATTTTCGGCGATGCTCAAAAATCATTTTCCGGTTTCCTTCTTCTTCTGGGTCTTGGTAGAGCAGTGAGTGCCACGGACAAACAAAATTTAAATACAATTTTATAATAAAAAATAATCGGGGGTAATGAAAATCCAAGAGTGATTCAGAAGATGCAAATGCACCCAGAATGAGTAATTGTTTGGTACGGTTTATGAACCGGGAGGAGTCATAGGGCCGTACTTTTTCGAAAATGAGGCCGGAAAAGCCATTATGGTCAATGAAGCGCGTTACCGAGACATGGCAAACAATTTTTTGTGACCAGAACTAGAGGGTATGGATATGGGCGACCTCTACTTTCAATAGGATGGTGCTACGTGCCATACAAGTCGCGAAGTTCGTGTATCGGAGACAGTTATTGGCCACCAAGTTTGTGCGGCTTAATCCTTCGAGAAAAGGATAAGGGTCTACAAGCAGAGCCGAGGTTGTCATTTGAAAGGTATTGTATTCCATAATTTATCCACATGTGTCTACTTCGTAAAGCAATAAAGGCTTCAGAGATATCTCAACAATTGTTCGTTTTAATCAAAACACGAGTGCTACACCTGTTGTAAAACACCCTTAGAATTTGTCATTGATGTTCTCATCCTTATCCTCTGTAGGGAAATGAATGTAAATCAGGCTTGTACATACTTCCGAATTAGATCTTGATGCGGATTGTTATGATGCGTTCGCTTTTTGCCTATGTCTTCCTTGAATAGCAAATGCATATCCAAATAAGCGTTCGCTTTCTTTTTACCATTTAGATTAGCTTATTTAAACTCCGAATGTGTGGCAGACTGATCACAAGATATATTTCTGATTATTAGAGCAATTGCAACATCAATTTAAATGTTAAACAGTGGCAGTTTAGAGAATATGGAGCCGGGAACTAAGCAGGGGTGTTTAATAAAGCTCTTCAGCAGACAGCAGACTTTTATTGTACATGTACTCGTATTATAAATATAAAAATCCTCGGTTTTTTCCGATCATTCTTGTTGTGGGATAGCTGGTTTCCATACTTGCGGACATTAGACGTATTATTGTCCCTTGAAGAAACAACTGAACGCTGCCACACTTCGCGTTACCGTAGTGATATCTGGTTGCTGCTGGCTACAGTATTCAAAACTTGGCATTGTGGGTTGAGATATTGTCTCAAGTACAGTAATTCGTATAGGATGAAAACCTATCCTGTGCAATTATAAATTGTTGATGGAAGTATTCTTTCGCCCTCAACAGATGGTGCTGCCAATTACGTTTCCTCTTAATGTTGTTAATATGAAAAAAAAAAAATAAATTTATCATTTTATTTAGTTTTTTGCATAAAAACCTTCGACAATTCACAATTTTTATATTAAAAAACAACAAAACAGACGAGTTTTTTTTAACCGATTTCCCCATTTTCTAATTAGAAATCGCCTCAACCGATTCAGTCGAGTCGATTTTCACTCGAATTTCAAAAAGAACAAAAAATTACTCTCCATTGTTAGAGATCTGCTTTACCGACTGCCATTGTAACTAGGAAGAATAGAAATACCTATGCGGCTTTCGCTTATGTCACTTCCTTCATCGCAACCACCAACACCATCAAATCAAGGCAGGCAAGTGCATTCACTTTACCGGGAAACATTCTCTTTCACTTGCACCCGCACTAAAATGAAAGTGATAAAGTAACACATACACACAATCAACTTCCATACAAACCTCCATATACGTATATGGATTTATGGCTGTATATATCCAACAACTAAATGCCTTACATTCAAGGACTTTCGCTCCCTTTCGCTACAAAGTCGATACACTGAACAACGCCATACACCCATTTCGTTGTCGTTGACGGTGTTTTTTTTCATTTTTTTTTATTTTTTGTTCCCTTTGATTTTGATTTTCAGAAAGCTGCGGCTGGCTTTGGTGCCTTGGTCTGGTTGGTGGTAATGGCATCATCCTCACAGTTCTTCACAAAATAGTGTATACATACTGCTCTCCCGCGGCACACATAACCAAAAACATCTCCTCCAGTATTTTCGAATTTTTCATATATTAAAAAAAAAACAATTTTCCAATCATTTTCAAACACTAAATTCCTAAACCAATTTGAATTTAAAAAAATTAATGTTCTTATATTTCTTTAAAAAAAAAAGTGAAAATTTTCCTATAGAAAATAACAAAACACCACAGCAAGTGAAAGAAAATTAGAAAAAAAGAGGAAAAATAGAAGCGAAAAAAAAACTTTTTATTTTTCCACTCATAGGGAAAACAAAATGAAAATCCTAACAAAATTCCCTCTTTCAGTGTTTGTTTTTAACGGTGTGTCGGTGTGTGCGCGAGGAAAATAGTAGTTTCGTTGTGTTGTATGTTTGCGGTGTGCGCGGTGCAACATAATCGTACACACTACGATCAAAGCGAACAGGCATAAAACTCCCTAAACTCATTTACTAACACAGATGCATATAGGCATAGGTTCGTATAGCGAGGCAGAAAATAAACGCATACAAACTTCCCCTCGGGAAAATAGAGCGAAAAACAGAAGGAAAAATCTCAAACACACATTAGCGCCGATACAACACTATTGAATAGAATAGAAAAGGAAGAAAAGGGAAAAAAAAACAACACCCAGCAAGAAGAAAAACGATAAAACCCAAAAAAAGAACCGAGAGAACGGCAAAAGGAGGAAAATTATAATTTCAACCCTCATCACGTCATCCGCTATTTTCCCGTTAGTATAGTGCTGTCGCGCGGGTAGTGCGGCGACAAAATTAAGAGACCTCTCTAAATACACGGCCATTACCACAGTTCTTGTATTCTTCCTCTTCGCCTTGGTTTTTGAGAGTTCTTCTACTTGTTCTTCTTCGTCGTCGTCTTCAGTGCTGTGCTTCGTGTACCATCCTGGTCGTCATCATCATCAACATCAGCAGCAGCAGTAGCCATCCGGGTGGTTTTGCTGTTACCGTCCTTCCTTGGTTGGTCTCACATCTCACATCACATCACACATCACGCAGCATACAATTGCAGAGGGGAGTAGAACTTGTAACGCGTGTACATCGTGAGTGAACCGGAGCCGAAGCCGGAGACCCAAAGTCTTGATTTGAGTAGTAGTGCGACGCGGTGCGGGTGATTTTTGAGTGAGAGTGAGTATTGCTCCGCTATTGCTCCTGCTTGTGTTTAGTACTATTGAAGGGGTGGTAACCGTCGTAACACAAAGGAGACACTCAACTCTATACGTTCGCTACAACCGGGATACTTGTACTTCTGCTTCTACTTCTTCTACTTCTACACCATTTAAATAATAATACCCAAACGAAAGAAGTGAGGAGACATTGGTGTTTTTTCGGTTTTGTCGGTTTTTGGTTTTTTTGTTGTTTTTTGGTTTACATCCCAATAAACAAGGAAATGATGAATTTTTCCGCGTTCGGGGGTCCATTCTCGGGCATCCATCAGTTTGCGGCAAAATTTGGACACGATGCACAAACACCGGGAGCATTTACCACACCGGGAGTTAATGGCAACGCCAACGACAATCATGCTGCTGCCCAACGATATCAGACCAACGGTAACCATTTCAATCAGAATGCACCCGCAGGTAAGTCTTTGCACTTTGCTTTTTGAATTTTTGTTTTCAAATTCAAATATGTATGTCTGTTAATCCCTTTGCCTCCACCAGCCCTCTGTATCCTATTTAGTCGCAGTGTATAAATTATCGTGGAATTTTGTTTGTTTTTTTTTCTCCCCCTATTTTCGTTTGTCTAACCAAAAAGTGATCAAGTTCGGTGCAGTCCGACCAGACTGGAGGAAATTTTTCGGTTGATTTTCTATTTTTTTTCCTAACTCAGCTCGGATAATGGCGTTTTTATTGATTTTTTCCTACAGTCCTACAGTCGTTTCACCGGGATATCGCTAGTCTACTAATATAGTGCTTGTATTCCGTGTGTAGAGTACATACAAACATATGTATGTATGGTTTGCACATATGTATATGATTCTTCTCGCCATACAATTTCGCTTCCACCCTCTTTCTATTTTGTGGGGTAAAAAACCATCACTACCACCACCATCACTAAATGTTCACAATCCACCATCACCATCCACCATCCACCGCTGTCGTCAATTTCATTCTTCAACCCACCCCAAATAAAACTCAAACTCACACCCTAAACTAAACACCAATAGCACAATCATCTTCGACATCAGTGTTGCCATAGTATGTCTCATGTGAGACTGCAAGACCCCATAAAATTCTATCATAGATTAACTATTAAAAAAAAATGCTTTTCTACTTAGATATTAAACTAGTGAAGTAAATGAGGGAAGATCGATAGAATTTGAATTAGTTGACATGGTTCGAGAACGAGAAAAAAAAACAAAAAAAAAACAGCTGACTATTGATATTTACTCAGCAATATCACCCTCTTTTCGTATAGTCCAATTGGAACACTATGGCTCATTGGGTTTCATCAATTAAATTCTACAGCGACTCTGTATTGGGGTCATATAACATAAATACATGGAGTACTTAACACATTTTGATAACGTCAATTAAAATTTACTTTTCGAAATTTTCATTTCTATTATTTGGCTCTACTGAAGTTTTTAAGGATCTGTAGGAAGTGCAATTGATTCAGTAGTGGATTTCATTTACGCATTTACACAATCAACCAACCGTTTTGTTTCATATTTTTATGATTTTCTGAAATTCGAACATTCTGAATGGAAGTAGGCAGGATAATAATGAAGGCATTTGAGTGTTTTAGCGATGAGCACTATCTTTCACTCAAAGCTCGATGAAAGTCGATATTGTATTCACACTAATCTCATTGGGAACATTGCGAATATTTTATTGTTTAACGTATGATGTGCATAGGTAAAGTGTCTTTTTTTTACAAATAGATCTTCTAATACCGATAACATTCAAACCGTGCTGTCGTTTTTGACAGTTCTTTTACATTGCTGGACAAATCATCATGAATAGCCTGACAGCGGAAGACAGGCGGCGAATATTTTATTGTTTAACGTATGATGTGCATAGGTAAAGTGTCTTTTTTTTACAAATAGATCTTCTAATACCGATAACATTCAAACCGTGCAGTCGTTTTTGACAGTTCTTTTACATTGCTGGACAAATCATCATGAATAGCTTGACAGCGGAAGAACCCTTCTCAAACCTATTTTGAAAATCGGATATGTGATTCCAACTGAGCTGGCTATTCGTTTTGTAGTATCGTACCTCATACCCTCTACATCTCTATACATCGGAGTTGTGAATTTGGCGTCGATCGCAACAGTTTGGCCTGTATCTAAAAAGATCTCAGCCTACACCCGTATAAGATCCATCTAATGCAATAACTAAAGCAATGAAACGACTTATTACGCGACTTTGCGCATTGGGCTCTTGAGCGGCTTGAAGTTGGCTCTTATTTTTATCGAAAAATCGTGTTTAGTGACGTGATTTGCTTTTGACTCAATGGGTTTGTGAACAAGCATATACCCGTTTCTGGAGTGTGGCAAATCAAATCATTAGGCCAAATTACACTCACGAAAATACACTGTTTGGTGTGCTATTTGCGGGTGGGATCATCGATCCTTATTTTTCAAAAATGAGGCCGGTGCAGGTGTTACAATAAAGAGCCAATATTACTGAGACTTGATTAACAGTTCTCGAAAATTTTAACATATTAATCTGGATTTTAGGATCACAGCATTCGATTGAATAAAGGTCTTTATTCAGTGACATTATATTCTGGAATGAATTAGTGGTCACCGAGGTTTTGTAATTTGATGCCACACCATTATTTCTTGAGGGGCTATCTTAAGTCTTTTGTGTGCACTGATAAGACGCAAACTATTCAGGTCTCGCAAGCAAATATTCAACGCGATGAAAAGAGCCTCAAATAAACGGAAAAGTGGCTCAAAATTGGATCAACTACATCCACTTTGTTAAAAAAGCTTTATTACGTTTTATTATTATAGGTAAAGCTCCATAATTAGAATTGGAAATTGGAATTGCTTGGAAATTAGAATACAATTTTATTTGTCAGCTTGGAAATTAGAAGAAGTATTCCAATTTTAAATCTAAAGAATTATAAGTCTGAAATAAAATCATATCTACGCAGGTATTTCCCTCAAATTGAGTTTTGACCATGGATGGGTTTGAAATTAAGGAGAGAAATTTGTCTAGACGGATAAAAAATATTACAGAACTTTTCCTTGTTTTTGTTCGTTGTGTTTTGTGGATTGTTGCATCAGTATAGATTTTTATTCTCATTATTTTCGTAACCGTATAGCTGTGTTGTGTAGCAAATAAATAATTTTTGTGTCCTAGTGAGTAAAAATGCATCCGAGAAGAAAAAATACAAATCATTGAGAAAATTAAGAAACGTGTCTCAAATAAAGTTTTGGCCGCGCAATATGGAGGGTGCCGTCTTTTATTTCCTATTTAAAAAAAGGAACCCGTAATAATGGACAAGGTAACAAATGCATTTTTACCAGTTACGAAAAAAACTCTTCACATTGCTGAGTTCCCATTAATGGAAAGCCAACTTTACGATTGGATTTTACGGCAACACGAAAGAAACTGTGTGATAAATGGTCTAATAATTAGGCGAAGGCTGTTATCGTTATCGTCATTGAATTCTGACGCTGCTTTTAATGCAGGTGACGGATGGCTACAGAATTTTAAACGACGTTTTGGACTACGTCATCTCAAAGTGTGTGGCGAAAGATTATTTTGCAATGTGAATGCGGTTGTTCCATTTCAACTCAAATTTGACGAGAACTCAGGCAAATGTGTTTGACGCGTGATCAGATCTATAACGCAGATGAGTCTGGTCTGTTTTATAGATTACTGACAGACAAAACGATTGTCTCGAGCAACAAAAAAAATTCTCCTGCTTTTAGTCCAAATGAAAGAATAACGTTTCATTTGTGCAGCAATGCTTCCGGAACACATAAAATTATTATGTATTATTATGTATTATTATGTTATTGGTAAATCCAGAAAACCGAGATGTTTTAAGCTTTCTGAAAATCCACTTGAATACGATTCATCCAAATCCGCTTGGATTTTATTAATGCCATTAATTTTGCGCAAATGGTTTTTAAATCATTCGAGCGACAGGTTTGTAAAATACGAATTGAAAATTCATGATTTCTAATTTATTTAGAATTTTATTAAACACAGGTTCGTAAATTTATGAATGAGCATAATCTTCCTTTAAAGGCATTACTCCTACTCGACAATGCAACAAGCCATTAGGAATTATGTTTTTTCCCCCAAATGTGACACCCATTACACAACCCATGGACCAGAATATTATATCGTTAACTAAGCTATACTACCGACAAAGCTTATTATCGATGGTGGTTGCTTCAGAAAACGAGAAAATTTCAGAGGTTTTTTTGAAAAAAGTGCTGGCATAAGATATTTGATCGAACAAATTGTTACAGTTCTGAATTGACAGATCCTTTGGCAGGGATGGATTTTGATGAAGATGACGATATACCTTTTGCTACTCGTATGTTAGTTTCAAAGGTTCACGTTCAGGACACACTTCAACTTTTGAACATTCTTTGACAGACCATACCAGCCCTTGAATTCGAAGTTTGGAACTCTGACGAAGTTTCTGTAGATTCAAATGAAGGCGATTCTAGCTGCCTTGCATCTGATTCCGAAGAAGATGGACATGGCAAGGAAGTTTCCCACAAGGATGCAATTGCATGTGCAACCCATTTATTGACTTGGGCTCAGCGGAGCAGCATGCCAGTGTCAGAGGTTATTTCCATTATACACTTTGAATGGCGGAGTAGGTCGACTTTTCTCTTACAAAGCTGCAGACGTTTGTCAGAATTTTAATTTTGTTGCATTGCTGGTGGTGCATATGAATACAAAGCATCACCACGAGGGGGGAACATCGACTTCTCCGGAAGAAAAAAATTACTATTGAAACATGAGCTTCTATTGCTTTTTCAACCAGAATTTCGTTGAACATGGCGAAACCAACTGATTTCCTCAATATGAAGTCTGTGCACTATCAGTTTATCAAGGGTTCACCCATTAATGACATAGTCTGATAATAAATGGGAGTAGAGCAAACACTGGTCTTATAGTGAACTTTTTCCGATTGAAGCCACCGAGGGCTGCTCCGATTTGACCAGCAAAATTACATGGTACCGGTCATTAAGGTCCTTTTAATGGGCGGGACTACCCGTAGTCCTTACCGGGAATTTCAAAAATAAGGTACCGTTAGGCCCCCCGGATTTCGGTCCCTCCCTGACTTGTTAGAGACAGGGCACCTAGTGAGAGCGTCACACTGGCAGGAAGGGGGTCTTCCAGTTTGTTTTGACCCGATGTAGAATTGCAATAAAGATCGGCCTCGATTCATACCAATGGTGGAGGTTGTCCCCTCAACACAGGTTCCGCTTTGGTATTACACTACTAATATGGGTAAGTGCTCGCCAAGCTTATGCTGGCTCTCATGGATATAGATATAAGTCATCTATTGCCAGGCGTTCACGCAAAACACCAGACACGCTCTGTCATTTTTCATTCATTTTTCTCGTATAAGAATTTAGACAAATGACTGTCCAAACAAACCTTTAGATTTAAAAGATATTTTCCTGGTATAAAATACAGCGAAGTTTCATTTAAGCTACGCCGTGCTTACAGAAGCCTTTACATTTTTCCCATTTCGTTCCGATGACTAATTTAAGGTTTTTTTTTTCATTTCATTAGTATTTTTCTTAATGTTAATACATATAATAATAATTTAGTTCTAGACAAAAGAACGCTTAAGTATCTGACTACATTCTGACAAGCAACTGGCTGTCCATGTTATTCCATAATAGGAAACTTTTGCCAATTTGTTGCTGGTATCCGTAGAAGACGTTTCTGACTTATGAAAGTTGATCTTTAAGTTTCTGTCATCGCAATACCGTTTAATATTAGTCTAAGCGTAGTCACTTTGTAGGAGCATATGAATTTCCTCTCATCTCTGTGCGATCGAATCGTCTGCGTACACTATGACAGAGTGAGGGGGACCCCACAAGATTGCTTGTGTAAACGTCAGCAGAAATTACATCGTCATTTTCACGGCAAGTTGTCTATTGGCGAACATATTACAAATAATCTACAGCAGTGGTTTACTTATACCTAGACTGTTCAGTTTGAAGAAAAGGCCCTGAGCATTACAGCGTCAAAAGCCTTCTCCAAGTCAATCAGGTAGGCACACGTGCATTGTTGATTGCTATGGTTCCACTGAACAATACCATTTTAACGAATTGATTGACATCGACTATCGAATTGATTGATATACCATATTTACAATATGTCCTCAAGCTCGTTAGGATGTCTCTGCATAAAAATATTCGTCTTTATGTGACTATGACATTATCTCTAAGCGCTTTATATAATTATTAGAGTTGCTTGAAGGACTTTCACGTCGTCGCTTATGATAGCCCTATCACCAGCGAAAAGAAGACAAGAAGTTTCAGGTTATATGATATGTTGCTTGAATTGAAGAAAATCCTTTACAACAGTAAAAAGTAACGAGAAGCTACGAATGTAGTGTATAACATTGATGTACGAGTATGTACTCCAAATTTAGTTTAGAATTTTGTCCCGTTGTGCGTTTAACTTTCGTCTTGATTTAATCCTAGATTTGTGTATCATTCATATGATTAATTCATATGAATCGAAGGCTATTTAAATCTTTAATTTCCGATTGTCTCTCACACTTCAGGGGAATGCAATTCGGGCTTTCTGCACGCTCCCAGTTCATACTTTTACTGCTTCGCTAACTTAAGCTTCCGTTTGCCTTTATATCTTCGTGTGCGATAATCGAATGAGTGATATTTCGCGGGAATTCTTCATTTAATAATTTTAAAGTACTCTTTTCCTCTATTGCTAGTCTCGTTGTTCCCTGTTAGCAGGTATTCCTGCTCAAGTGCAATATATTTTCTATTGCTAGCTTTTTGTTCTCTGTGCCAAAATCTTAAAAGTATTAGTTCATTTCGATGTTGCACTTCATCTATTACTTTTTGCCTGCTTATATCGTAGATTGTGGGTACCTATTACAAATTTCAATACAATTCTTCTTTGGTAATTACATATTTACTTTCGCGGTCACCTGGTTTTTTGATCATAAAAAATCGAAAAATCCACTTAAATTTTTTTTTTCAAATTGTTTATTTTGGCAGCAAATTTATGATAACAATCACAGAAATAAGAAAAAAATTAGTATTTTTAATAGTATTATGGCTTCGAATACACACAAAATAAAATTTTATGAATTTTGTAAGGTGTCTGCCTGGCAGTTGTTGACATACCTTTACCGGAGCGATGAAGTCGTGTGAGTGGCTAGACTCTGGGGAAAGGGAGTTGCAATCCCTTTTGCCACTCAGGTACCTGTAAGACATAAGCGCCCGCCTGACAGTTGCCGACATACCCTTATCGGAGCGAGGAAGTTTTGCCAGCAGCTAAGCCCCGCGGAAAGGGAGCTGAAATTGCTTTTGCCAGGCAGGTACCTGTAAAATGTAGGCGCCCGCCCGAAAGTTGTTGACATAGTCTTAGCGGAGCGACAAAGTCACATAACTCTGACATTTTTGATCATAAATCCGCCGTAAAAAAGGTACATTTAAAAAAAAATAATATTCATAGATTTTTCGATATTTTGTGGCCAAAAAACCAGGTGACCGCAAAAGTAAATACTGTTACATCTTCTTTTGTTATCGAATACTTATACTGAAATTTTTCAACATCCTTATGAAATACTCGTACAATTGATTTGCCGTTTTTCGTCATACCCAAGAAAGGTTTATCATTCAGCAGTAGTGGAGTCCATTTGCAGAGCCAACCATTTAGTGTATTATTTACATGGTTCACTGAAATTCGAACACTTTGTATAGAAGAAGGAAAGACAATAAGGAAGCTGTTTGAGTGTTTTAGCGATGAGAACCATATTTCATTCAAAGCTCAATGGAAGTCAGTATTGTAGTCGTGCTAATCTAATTTGAAACATGGGGGTTTTAGAATCCCCTTTAGCATTCTTATGCTTTTACTGTTATTGTAATCTTTCCTTTATAATTCTTCTTCGTCTTTTGTCAACGCAAGCACGTCTTATGTTACGTACTCGTATATTTACGAGTATCTACTTGTACACTGCAGACCGAAAGTTTGAGGCCGCCTTCAGTGCTGGAATGAAAAACATAATCTAATTTCGAAATAAACTCTTTAGTAGAATAATAATTATGTAAAATGAACTCGTATGTACATTATATGAAACAAAGATAAGAAGAAAAATATTTTCATTTTGTTCTAAACATAGAGAAATTAATTAAAAAGAAGAAAAAAAAATGACTCAAACTGATTTTTCGTCCAAAAAGCCACCTTTACATTCGATTACTTTTCTTACAATTTTTAGCATTGAATTGTTGCCTATGGTATGTATATTGCTCCAGTAATCCATATTATAGGGTTTTGCATTTTTTTTAAATGTAAACACACACTTAATGTTTTTTTTTGTGGACTCTCATTACTATTTTTCTTGTCAGTGTCTACCATTTAGTCTGGGTTCAGTACATGAACGAGCAACGTTTATAAATTATTAAAATTTATTACCAAAATTTAGAGTCGGTGGCCTCAACCTTAAGGGCGTTATAATCAAATTTTAGGTCGTTATAATCGCCCCACCCGATTCGCAATTCGTAATTTGGTGCAAAAATTTGAGTCTACATTTTCACTGCTTAATGCTTCGGTGTTAGCGAGAGAAATAAATGCAAGGAGTGCTGAATATATTGAGGTCGTAGGTGCATCTGTTGACCCAAATTAATCCATTCCAGTTCGTTCGCAGAAATTGGGCATCGCTCAAACAACATTGATGATCTCGGCCCACCACATCAAATTGGCTCAAGAACTAAAGCCAGAACCATCGAACTTTCCCAAATTGGTCTGTGGAAATGGTTACAACCGATTCCGAATTTCATCGAACAATCATCTTCAGTGATGAAGCTCAGCAAAATGTGCGCTATTGGAGGGATACAAACACCCACATGTGCTCCATTAGAAGCCACTACATCCACAAAAATAGACTGTTTGGTGTTGTTTTCATGCCGGCGTACTGGGCCGTATTTTTTCGTCTGTGGTGATGGTCACAACGTTACAGTTAATGGAGATCGCTATCGATACATGTTGGGACGTTATTTTTTGCCGCAATTGCGTGCACTCAACAAGACGGCACCACTTGCAACACAGTGTGAAAAAAACTCGAACTATTGAATTCAAATCGTTCGATTTGCCAGCTCTTGACTTTTTTCTTTAAGCGTCAAATTATTGGTCGATGACAACAAGCTAGAGACGTTAGACGTACTCAGACCCAATATTGGATGCGAAATTTCCGGAATATCGGCCGAAATATGTCTAAGAGTGGTCGAAAATCGGCTTCAATGAATCGATCGCTGCAAGCACGCTCGTGGTTGACATAGTTGAACGAAGCTGAGTTCCATTCATAATGGTATGAGATATAATTTAATGGGAAATAAGAGTTCTTTCGCCTTGATCGTGATTTATCTTCAAGACTTCCTTTTTGAGCGTGTCGTTTAATGTTACGTTAAATGCAGCACTTTAACACTTTGCTTAAGAAGAGTGATGATTATAGATCGTTTTTCGATGGCGTTTTCCGCGACTTTTCCCATTTTTACGAGTTGCTTACATAAGATGTGAAAAATCCCAAATAAATTCCCATGGCTTTAAAGTGTGACTTTTATGTAAGATCCTTGCAATACTGGTCGACAAATGTTGGCATTTGACAACCCTTCTGCTGTAAAGAGTGATAAATTACAATAATAGTTATGAAAACCTTCTCAATAAATCACAAAAGCGGTTTCTGCCACATTTATAAACAAAACGCTAACTGTTCAAAAACGTGGGTGTAAAATCCGACTTTTATTATCTGAATGTGTTGTGTGTTGTTCAGGGAGAACATTTAGGCATTTAGGCCTTAAACTTTTGACTTGCAGTGTATATGCAATACATATTTATATGTTAATACTTTTCCTATGGATCAACAGTATTTTTCAATAAAAGGTTTCATTTTGAAAGGTCGCTACTGAGGATCGTTTTTGATAAACAATTGTTAAATTCGTTCCAATACGAATGTATTTCAAAACTTTCACTGTTTTGACCTGCGAATTATGGCTGTGAGTAATTTCTAGCCTCGACAAAAGACAACTTTTGAGTTGCGTCAATACTTGCGTTGCGAAATGTGCGTCATTCTATTAATACCGAAATATCGTTCAGTCTATCATTGTTTTAGGTACGGAACAATCTCCTCGTTTTTTTTTTTTTTTTTATAATTTACGCGCGCCTAAGGGGTTAGATACCCTTTTACTGTTGCCTGGGCGCGGGCGGAAAGGTAGAAGGAGAAGAAAGGAAAATTGTTTTGTAGTGGTTTGAAACTCAGGTGTATTTGGTTTCTATATTAGCTCTCCAGGGGTGGGAGACCGAATAGGACGGAGAGTTCTTTCTTCACTCAGAGTGATTCGAAGTTATAATTCGCACTAGTTTTTTGTGGTTGAAACTCTACAACTGTTTGATAAGGACTTGGTGGGTAGTGCGAGGTCAAGGTTAGTGCTTTCGTTAATGTTTTGGAGAAATTTGTCCAACGTACAGTACAGACCTTACTATAATATAATTGTAGGAATACCTTTGAACAAACTCCACCAATTCCAGAAATTCGTTGGAAACGATTTTGTACAATACCATATACGAACGTGTATAGACAGTTTATAGTATGTTGGATCGTATCTACAGTAGATTCAGATAGGAACTATATATGGGAAACAATGGACAAACCCGCTTATATGGAACTGCACTCAGAGAAAAGATCCTGTAAAATCAACTAGAATTTAACTAATTATTTTTCAACATGAATGGCCGTGTTCAAGTTTTAACATAATATGCATGATTTTCAAAGGATTTTTACTTCTTGAAGTGTTAAGTTAACGTGAACAATCCTGATACTTAAAAAGTGCTCTCTGTTAAATTTACTCGTATATTGTGCGCCACGTTATATTAACATGAAGATTCCGAAGAATTTTATGTCCTTGTTAACATAATCCCATAAGAACTATAAAATTAATATGTTTAATTGTAAAATTAACATTTTTTATAATGTTGATTGAAAATGGAAGCCCGGTATATTTTACAAAATCCTTGGTCAAATTAAAATTATTTACCGAGTTAAACCTACACGGAAACCGTGATGAATTAACATGATTCACTAAAAAATTAACAACGCTCACCTGTGTAATCTAAGTGATCCTTTGTCAAGTTGATCTCAGTAATGATGCCGAACTTACATTGAAACCCCTATAAACTAACAAGGTTCATTGGAAAATTAACACTATGTAAAGTTTCAATTCAATTGAAAAATGAATAAAACAGAATTTCAATTTACGAGTATATACATATTTATTTAAATTTTGTCATTGTTTAAGAAAATAAGATTTTAATCTTACTATCTTAAAGTTGTTGCAAAGTATGTGAATATGACGAGGGGGTAAACAGAATTTATTTATATTTAAAAAATTATGTTCATTTATAACTTTTCCTATAACATAGGCCTGGAGATTTGCATCAAAATAAATAATTTTGTATTCAAAACAAATTAAGAAAAGTTCTTGGTTTGCGTTTATAACAATATCTTCGATTTCGAATAAAGAAAAATCACCTCTCTTGGCAATTAAAAAAAAAACATTTTTGTATTCTATGCCATCGAATTTTACTTTATAATAAAACTAAAATTGCTTTAAATTAAATTTGTTTTGGGAAAAGTTGTTGTATTTAAAAATAGTACAAATTTTTGCTGGTGGTTAATAAATTCGTTTGGAAAAAGTTTTCAGAACTCAAATTGTATGCAAATTTCAAAGCAGCTTTGATTAATAAGCTCCCTGGAATATTTAATCGTGAACTCATTGAACGCGGATATTCTTTAAAAACTTTATGAGTTGCTTCAAACCTCGTACACTACAAATTTTTAAGAGGTCTACACTTTTAAAGGAGGAAACGTAATGAACTAAAAAATGAAATGTCGTCTTTAACTGCTTATTAAACAATACTGTGTACAAAGAATTATGTTGTTCAATTAATAACCTCTACCTGTTTAAAAATATCTAATTTATTTCATTTATCATAACAATATCAATGATTTGCAAAAGTTCAAAAAAAAAAATCGTCACTTGAAGGTGATGTTCAATTATTTAGTGTTCAATTACCAAAGGCATGTGATGAATAAAAGTCAACACCTCCCTTGCTGCCATTCGAAAGTTTGCAGTTTTCAGATTTTTAATAGTTAAAGATGGAGAAATATTGTCAATCTCTGTTTCCCCATACTTAAACATTTGCTTCCGATAGTTTAAAGTATCGAGTGCAAATATTTTTTTCTTTTCTAAAAAATCTAATAGAATTTCTGAGATGTCGTACCTGCAACTCCCTCAAACAGATCATGCGTCAAATCAAAGCAAAGGTTATTGACAAGCAGAATAATTTTATATTGGGTTGGCAACTAAGTAATTGTCGATTTCACACATAGATGTTTTTGCTCTATTTTTTAATGGCTTTTGTCAATAACATATTTTTTTCCCTTTGACATTTGTTAGCTGTCAGTCTTACTTTGCTTTGGAAGCAACTTGTGCGCATTTTTGTATAAAGGTATTATCATAGTGTAGAATGTTTGTGTGGGTACAAATAATAGAACTTATTATTTTCAATACAAATCCCTTTATTCAGTACAGTTACAATTCACTATTTAATTCTTTCTCTCAGTACAATTCAATTTCTCAACCACTTATACTTTTCTTATCTTTTACTTAAACCACTTAATCACTTCTTCTAATTAACACTTCAAATTCAACTTTGGAACTCATTTGCATACCTTTGGGATGCTGGTATTTATACTCGAATGACATACTTCGAGAACAATCCTCGCCATCCAGCGTCCCATACAATTTCCAATTTGCTAGAAAATTCGATTCTACTCTCCAGTTGCTAATCCAGTATCGAAACCTTCTAGTCTTCGAGTTTCCTGCTAGATGTCGCTGCTCACATTTGAGTGGTTATCACATTGCTCCCTCCCTACAGTTGTTCGTCCCGAACAACTTCGTCATTCAGCATCCCGTTGAAATGACACATTCTATACAAATGGACCACTTTCATTTTTCCTCGATCCCCACGCTGGATCCGGTAGACAACGTCATTAATGCGGGTTATCACCTTGTATGGACCTTCCCAGTCCTGTTGCAATTTTGGTGATTTGCCTTTCTTACGCTGAGGATTATACAGCCAAACCAGATCTCCTTCGTTGAAACCGGAAGATTTCGCCTTGATATCGTACCTAGTTTTCATGCGGCTGCTTGCTAGCTTCATCTTTTCTCTGGTGTCTTCATGCAATTTACGAATCCTGCTGCGTAAGTCATTCACGTACTCGTTCACCTCTTTGGGCTCCGTCGGTGGGGATCCGAATTTTGCTTCACTTGGCAACCGAATTGTTTGACCAAATAAGATCTCGGATGGTGTGTGCCCTGTTGAGCTATGGACCGCGTTTCGGTAGGCCATTAAGAAGAGGGGTATGTGTCGATCCCAATCCCGCTGGCAGTTGCTGACAACCTTAGATAGATGCTCATTCAAGGTCCGATTGAATCGCTCGACCATTCCATCAGATTGAGGGTGTAGTGGCGTTGTCCTTGTCTTTCTTATTCCCAAATATTGGCATATTTCCTGGAAGACTTTTGATTCAAAGTTTCGCCCTTGATCAGAGTGCAGCTCCATTGGTACCCCAAATCTGCTCACCCAGTTGTTGACTATCTGTTCGGCTACGGTCTTAGCCTCTTGATTTGGGATGGCAAACACTTCCGGCCACTTACTGAAGTAATCCATGACTACGAGAGTATATCGGTTTCCATTAAAGGTTTCGGGAAACGGCCCAGCGATGTCGATGGCTATTCGTTCGAAAGGTGCTCCGACATTGTATTGTTGCATTTGTCCATGTGGCTTTACTTTTGGGCCCTTGGTAGCCGCACATCTTATGCACTTTTTGCACCAATTCTCGACATCTTGTTTAGCGCTTAGCCAATAGAAACGTTCCCTTACCTTTTCCAACGTCTTGTTTATTCCCAAATGGCCTCCTGAGATTCCGTCATGTATTTCATGGAGCACTTGGTTGACTCTGGACCGTGGCACAATTAGCTGCATACGAGATGTTGTCCCATCTGCACTTTCCCATTTTCTCTTCAGCAATCCATCTTGCACAAAAAGCGAGTCCCACTGTGCCCAGTATGCCTTCAGAGTTTGGCTCCGATCTGATATCTGCTGCCAGCTTGGTCTTTCCTCGTGTTCTTTCCAGGCCAATATTGGTTCGATTTCATTGTCTGCCTGTTGGGAGGAACGGATTTCGTCTATACTCCAACCCTCTATTGGCTCAGTCCTGATCATTTGGATAGTTGCCTGTTCTTTTGCTTCTTTACGATTGCAGTGTTCGCATTTCACTCCGCACGGTCGACGAGAGAGAGCATCAGCATTTGAGTGGAGTGTTCCCTTGCGGTGTTGCACTTCAAAGTCGTAGCCCTGCAACTGCTCGATCCATCTTGCAACTTGGCCTTCAGGGTTCTTAAATTGGAGTAGCCATTTCAGAGCTGCGTGGTCTGTTCGGAGAATGAACTTTTGTCCATAGAGGTACTTATGGAAATGCTTCGTAGCCAGAATTAAAGCCAGAAGCTCGCGCCGGGTTACACAGTAGTTCCGTTCAGGTCTGGAGAGTACTTTGCTGTAATATGCGACCACTTTCTCTTGACCGTCATGAACTTGAGAGATCACAGCTCCGACCCCAACATTGCTAGCGTCTGCGTCCACGATGAACATTTTTCCGGGCGTGGGGTAACCCAAGATGGGAGCATTGCACAGCTGTCGCTTCAGTTCTTGAAATGCTTTTTCGCATTCTCCAGACCACCTGAACTGTCGGCCTTTCTCCGTAAGTTGATGCAGGCTCTTTGCAATGCCAGCAAAATCCTTTACGAACCTTCTGTAATACGTGGCGAGGCCCAAGAAGCTTCTCAGTTGGTGTTTATCTTTTGGAGAAGGCCAATTTTTCACGGCTTCGATTTTGTCAGGATCCGTTCTTACACCTTCCGCTGATATAATGTGACCCAGATATTTTACTTCCGGACGAAACAAGGCACACTTTTCTGGGTTGAGCTTTAAATGAGCACTTCGTAGCCTCTCAAACACTTCTTTTAGATTTTCGCGGTGCTCCTCGTACGTCTTACCTATGACGATAACGTCGTCCAAATATACTAGGCAGGTTTTCCAGGTGAGTCCTTGCAATGTTCGTTCCATTAGTCGCTCGAAGGTGGCCGGAGCGTTGCACAGTCCAAACGGCATCACTGCAAACTGCCAAAGACCGCTTCCTGTAGTGAAGGCAGTTTTCTCACGATCCGCACGATTTATCTCTACCTGCCAGTAACCGCTCTTCAAGTCAAGTGTTGAAAACCATTTCGCTCCAGAAAGCATATCCAAAGTGTCATCGATTCTCGGAAGTGGGTAGCTGTCCTTTTTAGTGACATCATTGAGACGTCGGTAGTCTACACAAAATCTCGTGCTGCCATCTTTCTTCTTCACGAGGACCACTGGAGATGCCCACGGACTTTGCGATTCTTCAATCACTCCCTCAGCTTTCATCTTCGACATCATTTCGGCAACTTCTGTTTGCTTTGCCAATGGAAGACGCCTTGCAGGTTGACGGATTGGTCGAGCGTCTCCGGTGTCAATGTGGTGTTGAACAATATGCGTACGTCCATATTCTCCGTCTTGTGTAGCAAATATATCAGCGTACTCACCGATTAGTTTTTCTGCCAGGATTCGCTGATCTTCGTCCAGATTACAGAGGCTGAGAATTTTGTTCTTGATTTTTATGCTCTGAACTGTTGTGACCGGTTTTGCACACTTTTTTTCCGTTGTGGTCGATATAGCCTCAACAGGTACGCATTTTCCCACTATCTCCCCCTTTTTCACCTTTACACTGAATGTCTTTGGATTTAGAATCCTTACAGGGACCATGTTGTTCTTTGGCTCCACTAAGGTCTTTCCCACCATGAAGTCTCTTTTCTTTTCCGGCTCCATCAAATAGAATCGGTGGCTACCAGGACCACCTTCCACTTTTGCCCACAAAATTGCTTCTGACGAAGGCTCTAGACTCTGATTGCTGCAGATGACGACATTTGAGACTGTGGTATTGGCGTTTCCGTATATCATTGGTATCTCCATGTTTCCGTATTTCAGGGTTTGTGCCCCCAAGTCGACTACAAGTCCATGTTCTCTCATGAAGTCTGTACCAATGATGCACTCGTCACATATGTCAGCTACCAGAAACGCGTGAGTGAATGTTATTCCGGCCAGTTGGATTTTTATGCGGACTTCGCCATATACCTTAATCGTTGCTCCTGTAGCTGTTCGCAAGCTGCAGCTGCTGGTGTTATGCAGCCAAGACTTCTGCACAAGATTCCTCTTGATGATTGAGGCCGTGGCACCGGTGTCTATTGTTGCCATCCATTTTTCTTTTCCACTGACTACTTCTACTAGAAGGCTTTCGCTGCGTCGTTTTGCCAGCGAGACTTGGATGATGGTCCTGGGGCCGTCGACTCCTGCTACCAACTTCTGCCCCGCGAAGTTGGTGCTTAAGCATTTCCCGACTGATGACTTCGGGAAGGTTGACCGGCTTCTTGATAGCTGTTTCTGCGGGTTTCTTCCTCTATTTGCTTGTCACCACAGTGAGGGCAGTCTTTTCGTCGCACCGGTTCTTTACACTGCCTTTGAAGGTGTCCTATTTTATTGCAATTCCAGCAGCGCATTATTCGTCTATCCCGTCGAGTATCTCGTTCCTCGGCACTAATTCTTGTGCAGGAGCATTCGACAGATGCTACTTCCCTGACGAAATGTGTTCCCCTGGAAGCCTGATTGGCTGCTTCCATCGCCAGAGCGAAGGCAAGTGCTTCAGCAAGGGTTCTTTTCCCGGCCATCCTTACTGCTGACTGTAGCTTCGAATCTGCAATTCCCCTGATAAATGCATCTTTTGCCATTTCGTCGATAATTTCCTGGCCTGCGGTGGGGTATGACAGATGTGCAAGTCTACTCACGTCTGCTTGGAGCTGCTGCAGTGTTTCTCCTCTTTGCTGCGTTCGGCTTTGCAATTGGACCTTGTAGACCTCCTGCATGTGGCTGTCCCCAAACCGTTTCTCGATAGCCTGCACTAAAGTCACATAATCTTTATGCTTTTCGATGTCTACTGTTTGCAGCAATTCTGCTGCAGGACCGTGCAAGGCCATTGTTAGGGCAAAGCACTTTTCCTCATTGTCCCAGTCGTTTGCACAGGCAGCCATTTCAAACTGCTTCTTATAAGTAGACCATGAGGTCTGACCATCGAATGAGGGAGGTTTCAAATCTTTTCTCCTTGGACCACTTAAAGAACATTCTCGCTGTTTCTGTTTTCGCACTGTGTCGAGCTCTTTTGCCAGTTGCTCAACTTTGTTGTCCATTTGTTCCAATTTTTCGCCAACATTCTTCTCTATTCTTTCAAATTTGTTATCTATTTCTTCGAACTTTTGGTGTAGAACGTTATTTTGTTCTTCCAGTTTTTGTTGTAGACTATTCTTTTGGTCGTCGAATTTTTGTTCAATGCTGCTCTTCTGTTCGTCCATTTTTTGTTCCAGACTGTTCTTCTGTTCTTCCAGATTTTTCTTTTGTTGGTCGAGACTGTTCTTCTGTTCGTCCATTTTTTGTTCCAGACTGTTCTTCTGTTCGTCCATTTTTTGTTCCAGACTGTTCTTCTGTTCTTCCAGATTTTTCTTTTGTTGGTCGAGACTGTTCTTCTGTTCGTCCATTTTTTTGTTTTGTTCGTCCATTTTTAATAAGAGGAGTTGCATCATTGCAGCCATGTCATTGCCGGTACTTGTCTGTTCATCCTCGTCAACATCAAAGGAGTATACATCAGGATCATGTCCCTCGTTGTTCAAAGCCTCCTGAAGTCGGAGCACCAGGTCACTTTTTCCTCCACTGGCGCTGAGGCTTCTCTTGTTCAACTCGGATTTGAGTTGGACGAGGGTCAACTGCAATAGTTTTCGACCCATTCTAGCTTTTTCAAATAGTCAGAAAACACAGTTTTTTTTTTTTTTTTTTTTTTTTTTTTTTTTACACACAATAAGTCCTATCCCACTTCTGACACCAATGTAGAATGTTTGTGTGGGTACAAATAATAGAACTTATTATTTTCAATACAAATCCCTTTATTCAGTACAGTTACAATTCACTATTTAATTCTTTCTCTCAGTACAATTCAATTTCTCAACCACTTATACTTTTCTTATCTTTTACTTAAACCACTTAATCACTTCTTCTAATTAACACTTCAAATTCAACTTTGGAACTCATTTGCATACCTTTGGGATGCTGGTATTTATACTCGAATGACATACTTCGAGAACAATCCTCGCCATCCAGCGTCCCATACAATTTCCAATTTGCTAGAAAATTCGATTCTACTCTCCAGTTGCTAATCCAGTATCGAAACCTTCTAGTCTTCGAGTTTCCTGCTAGATGTCGCTGCTCACATTTGAGTGGTTATCACAATAGTTTGGCGTCAGCTTTAATATGGAGTGCAAAAACAAGCATTTTCATCATATTTTACTTTTTTATTTCCGTAAAGGAAAGAACGCAATGCAAGCTGCTGAAAAGTTACATGATGTGTATGGTGAATAAGCCTTAAAAGAAAGACAGATTTTTCTCTGAAATGTGAACAAAGATCAGGTCGACCAGATGGGCTCAATGATGATCAAATTAAAGCCATAATTGATTCGGATCGTCATGTAACTGTAAGAGAGACAGCAAAAAAGAAAAAACTCGCTAAAAAGCTTGATGTTTGGGTTCCACATGATTTGAAGGAAATTCATTTAAGGAAGCTCATCAATGAAACTTTTTTGAAACGATTTATGGATTCTATACAGCAACGCCAATCGAAAACGATCAAGGACCAGGCACAATCCACTTCGAAAGCTGATATCCACCAAAAGAAGATTGCTTTGCTGGGATTGGAAAGGAATCAAACGATTAATTCGGATGTATACTGTCAACAACTGTCAACAATTGAACAAATTAAATACAGCGATCAATGAAAAACGGCCAGTATTGGTCCATCGACCATATGAGTACATATTTCGTCACTCGCAAAAAATTATTGGAGCTTGGTTGGGAATTGATGTTACATCCACCATATAGTCCTGACCTTGCTCCATCAGAGTACCATTTATTTCGATATTTGCAAAACTCTATGGATGGTAAAACTTTTAATGATAATGACGCTGTGAAATGTGGTTCAGTTTTTTGCCGATGAAGATCAGAAATTCTACGAACGTGGAATTATGAAGTTGCCAGAAAGATGGCAAAAGGTCATCGAACAAAATGGTAAATACATCATTGACTAAAGTTCGTTGTATTTAAATAAAAAAAAAGTGTTTTATTTATATGAAAAATTCGGCAATTACTTAGTTGCCAACCTGAATATTTAATTTCGCCGAAAATCAGGACATTCAATCGTGTCATTTTGCATATCACTTTTGTGTCTTCTGCAATTGCGGCAAAAAAAAAAATGGAACTAAAGCCGGAAGAAAAACCAAGAATTGAATTTAATCCTAAATTATCGCTGATTATTATGAGAGCTAAAACGAAGTATAAATTAAATTCTCCATCCCTTGTTGCTTTTGTTTCAAGTGATATTAGTAATTTTATCAAAGGCTTATAAGCATACTAAGCATACTCGAATATGGATTCGATCTTTTGATTAAAAAAAAAAAATTGGCAACAAATATGTCCTCCAATTTTGATAAATGATATTTTGGAGTAATCGGAAAATTGTAATATAATCTGCAAATTGTTTTCTCAGGGGCGTGAGAACTGCGGGTTGTTGATTCCAAACTCATCAAAATAGAAAAGGAAAGTACTTACAAGCTTGTCTTTAAAGTTAACCGTTTTCATTTTTCAAACTCACACTTAATTAAAAATTCTTATATAATAGTTTCCACCAGTTTTCATATTTTCTTAAGAAATACGCTGGTTGCCATTTGCTTCAAAAAATTTCTGAAACTGAAATTTTTTGGCATTAATACTCCAACTACTTTATTTGCTAATTATGCATTTAATAGTAATTTTAAAAATATTTGAGTCTTCCAATGATCTTAAAAAACGGTGTTCAGTCTGAGTTTTTTCTAAGACAGAAAAGCCTTTTTGTATATCGTTTTGGACAACTAATCTTTTACCAACTTTCTCCATGAGTGACAAAATAGAATTGAGTTGATAAAATCATATATGCAAAATACATCACTTCTATTGAAATTATTTTTGATATGTAAGCATAAAATGAAGTGGTTCACATTTAAATCTGAGAGTTGTGCTATAGAGGAAGTGTGCGTTTCATTTTCTAGAAGAGTAATATTTTCTTCGTAGTCTCGACAATATCCCTAAAGATGTAGCTACAAAAGGTTCATTCGGAATAATATTTTGCTGGTTAATTTCAATTGGCTCAAGACCAAGTTTGTAATATACTTTATCTAAATGATTTTTAATGGTAAAAAGTCTTGTAAAACATTGGCAACACTTTGGAATATTATAAATAATCTTAGAAATGTTTGTGATTGTATACAAAAATGATTGTGGACCAATTTTCCGTTATTATTTAAGTTATTATTGGGGCTAGAAGCAACTCAAATTTTGTAAAAATAACATTTAAACATTTCATAAAAATATTTCGGTTCTAAAGGGTACTTAAAATTCATAACTTAATATAATTTATGTAAAATATCTACTGCTTTTAAAAACGTCGGTACCCTGTATAACTTGGCATCGAAAAGGATGTAAAAGCATTCCAACTTGCTTATATATGGCCCAATCACCAGAATTAATGGCTGCACTGAGCATTTCCTGTCCTATGCTAAATAAAATAAAATATCCTACTGTGGACTGTAGTCGTTTATAGACACTCAGTGAAGAATAGTTGCCCCTTGTACATCCTAAAAAATCGACGTTTGCTCCCACAAGAAGTAGCTTTTATAGACTAGAATGTAGTTTTTTGAATCTGAAAACAAAACTCTACGTTAAGTACAAGATCAAAATATAATACTCAAATTTACCTGCAGAAATATTGCTTTCGACTTTTCTGTTTTCACTGTTCGAACTACTCGTACTTGGTGGTATATTTTCTGAGTCACTTTCATTTGGTACCATATATTCGAACAAAACATTTTCAGAAAACTCTTCTGATTAGAGTTTTATTATTCTTTTTCTTTAACTTTTCACAACAAGTTTTTACACTTACTTTCCACAACGTTTTTTTTAATTATAAGGCCATAATCCAACTGCCAATATGCGTTAAACATCTAACCTGTCTTGAAATGAGCAGATGCAGTGTAATATCAGCCGTGTAATCAGTTTACACCGCGTCTCCACGAGACCCAAATATGTCAGACTAAATTTCAGACATTTCGTCTGAATTTCTAGTAGAAAAAAATGGCAGCGCAGATGTATCAGACATTTCGTCTGACATTTTTTCTTTTAACTTAGGTGGCAAATTATTCCATGACATTTCATTCTGTGATGAGTGTAAGTTGGTTGGTAAGTAACCACGTTATAGTAAAAAAAATGGCGGTGTAAATGTATTTTGTGATAACCACTTAAATGTGAGCAGCGACATCTAGATTTACAGAGCAGAAGATGTCGATACTCGAAGACCAGAAGATTTCGATACTTGAATAACAAAGTCTCGACCATTGATGACTGGAGAGTGGAATCGAATTTTCTAGCAAATTGGAAATTGTATGGGACGCTGGATGGCGAGGATTGTTCTCGAAGTATGTCATTCGAGTATAAATACCAGCATCCCCAAGGTATGCAAATCAGTTCTAAAGTGAAATCTGAAGTGTTAATTAGGAGAAGTGATTAAGTGGTTTACGAGTAAGTAAAAGATAAGAAAAGTATAAGCGGTTGAGAAATTGGATTGTATTGAGAGAAACAATTAAATAGTGAATTGTAACTGTACTGAATAAAGGGATTTGAATTGAAAAGAATAAGTTCTATCACAAACATTTTACAATATGTTATAGATTTCTTGTTCTTTTTTACCAACAGATAGCATTGTGGTGTATGAAGTTCGCCACACTTAGTTATTTGTTTTTTTGCACATTACAAAGTCAAACTGACAAGCGCTGTCAAAAAACTTTCAGGGTTGATGTCTACAGAGATGTCTGGAATAAAAACCAGACATTTATTTCTAGAAATATTTCTTGTCTGCAAACTACCCGTCTCCACTGGACATTTTGATTCCATGAACATTTTCTTAACACAATCGATGTCTCGTGGGGGCACATTTGATATGCGAACAATGATGATCTGTTTACTTGAGTTGAGTGATCGGATACAGTGTAACAGCAACGATGGGTTCAGGTTAAGGGTATACATATATAAAGATAATGGTAAATTTTATATACTAACATGAAGATCTGTTTACTTGTATTGAAATGAGTAGATACACTGTACAATTATAACTGCGATCAGGTAAAGCATAGATAAAAAAAAAAGGTATTTTAAACATAAACATGATATTCTGTTCAATCCATAGCGTTAAAACAAACAGATACAGAGTTGTATCATGTATGTGGTCATGTTGAAATCTACTTCTGTATTATTTATAAGGGACTTATGTTAAAATAACATGAACTTTGATAACTTACACCGTGACCATGATAAATTCTGCTCGTATTTGACTTACAAGAAAATAATGTTAAAATATTGTAATTTGTGTTTTTTTTTTAAATCAACTATGGAAGTTGATTTATGGAAGCAAATATGGAAGCATTATACACATGTTAATTTAACAATTTGCATAATGTAAAGGAAATCGTGTAAATATCTAAATTTTTAGTCACTTTATATGGGAAATTCCATCTTATAAATTTAATATAAGCCTCGTCAAATTTTAAATCGGTGTTTTTCTTTGAATGTGGGCCGGTATCTCCTTACAGTGTTGTATCTTTGTGCCTCATTTTGTGTTTTACCTACTGCTATCCAATAACTTATCAGAAGCGCATCGGGCAAATACTTTGAGTAACTTAAACAGTTTGACTCTTCATTCAACCTATATCAGTGAATCAGTGAAACGTACATTTAACACAACGACGTGTAAAGTTCCTTCCGCCTTGTTCGTACATATTAAGGGTGCGTTTGGCCCAGCAACTACTCGTGGGTGACACGCGTAGCATGCTCTGGTATCTGATGTCGTAAGTCAGCCATCTGCCCCAAGATAGCTAGCATGTCAGGTGCAACTTCCAGTGCTCTAGGCGTACAGTAGCGCGAAGTGCCCCGAGTTCCTGCATACAACACTTGAAAGCTGTTTTTTTTTTAAAGTCAATTGTTATAAAGCGAGAAACATTTTCTGTGAGTCAGGCTTGGGTGGTTTTTGCTTTAAAGGCAGGAGCCGAGTTCTGTTGGAAAGTCCATAGCTTGCTTTGGAAGAGCGACTGGATCAGCGCTGGTTTCATCATTCTTTCCGAGCAGTTTCCGTGGTTTTTTTTCACAAAAGTGGATTTCTGTGACGCCTTCATAAGATACTCCCCACCTCATGACAAACGCAGGATGATACCCCTTTTGTACTCGTGGCACAAGCTCCTCAGCTTATTTAAATAACCGGGCATAGAAAATTTATTAAATTTTTCATCCGTAAATAGAATTCGATGGAATTCAGCGACAGCATCATGAGCTAACACTCGCTTCAATTTTTCTTTTATTTTCTCTCCGCAAATATCCAGTACGTGGTCTTCCCGTTCTTTGTCTGTCTTTGGCATCACCTGTATCTTCAAACAATTTAATGGCTCGATAAACAAACATGCGGCTGAATCCTGGCGCCCGCAGCGTTTTAAAAATATGACATTTTTCAATACCGCACTTATGTAGGGCAATAACCGCAATCCTGTTTTTCTTATCACTCCACTCCATGTTAAAAACTTAGGGAATTTCAATTTAAATTTGCGTATGAATAGACTAAATGTAAGACCACAAATGATGCAAGCCAACACAAGAGGGCGGTTGATACCAGAGGATGTAGGGAACCGTTAAAAGTTGTAACTTTTATGAAAGTACTTCGTATGTAATTTCTCCGCTTTACCATTTCTTAGTGTACGACGCGCTTTTATTATATATTCCTTAGAATTACGAAATTTCCCGTTAATTTTCGCTTCGTTCAATATTCTCAGACTCTTAACAAAATGTAGTAAAGATACAAGTAGCAATATACTAAAGTATATGAAGTCTACTGGACCAGGTAATCTATCTACTGAGCTACTCGTAATTAAGGCAGAGGGGGATGATTTGATATAGAATCCATAAGAGTCTGGGTTCAAAATCCGGCCACGTTCTCTTTTGCTTTTTCGTTTTGTCCTTATGTAATTTGTATGTCAGAATGTCAGAACCTTTTTTTATGTGTCAATAAAATTGATTCAGAACATTTCCGTGTCTGCAGGGGAAAAGCATTCTCACGAGCTTGCAAATACAGCAAAGGTTATATATACGAGTATTAGTTAAAGTAGCTCCACTCGAGGACAGAACTCTCCGCGTTTAAGCGCCTATTCACGTGAATTATACAATTTCTGAACGGCAGATACGAAGCTCATAACCAGCCTGGAGAGTTGAGGTCGATAATGTAATATACTTGTAATTGGATTACATGCCCGAGATGTGCGAAAGGTCATCAAAGAAGGGCTTGTCTAGCGTGGTAACTAACTAACCTTGCCCATGATCGACATCCAGAAAAAACGTGAAGTAGGGTTTCCCCGTTTTCACAACTTTACAAATGAATGGTACGCAGAATGTCTAGATTGGCGGAATGTGTACCTATTCAACAGTAACGCATCTGGTGGCATCAGAACGTATTCTTTATATGACGTTTTGTTGTATTGTGGCCAAATGTTGCTGGAGATGGTGCGATACGTCTATATAAACTCAGTAACTGAGGTGAAGTGTAAGAGGATTTTTCTCTTCACGAATCATAGTGATGGATGGACATCTTTCGATGATGATTCCACTTTTCTTTCGTACCCCGGAAATCCAGTTCTACGACAGCTAGCCCGGCGCAGTATCGTCGTGTAGTCCTCAACTAGCTTGGAAGTGGTCGCGGTTGAATCCAGAGTCTAAATTACGCCCTTGTTTTATTGAATTTCGGTGGCGTGTCGCTCATCGGCAGCTTACATGCATTCTTGATTGTCTTAGCAAAATTCGAGTAGTATCTTTAATTTTTTTTAATTTTTCCGATTGTATCCCATTTCATGTTTCCATTTTTATTATCGGTTATATGCTGTTTCATAGTAGAATAGCTCCTGTCTATATTTTGTCACTTAGTCTTTTGTGTGTGTATACATTATATAGATTTTCCAGTGTGTTTTTTTTGTGTGTGTTTTTTATACGAAACTTTCACCCAACATATACGAGTTATACTCGTAAAGCAAGTTATACATTAAAAAGCATTGGTCTCACTTAAAAATTATCGAGCTCGAAGACGAGTTCGGAATTACTTTAATTCTTTGAAATAGAGGTGCCATACACCCGGATTAATTTAATCTTGTTTTTATTGCTATGATGAAATGGGTTTGACGTCGCTTTTACGGACTACGGTTATGCACACGGATTCTGTATATCTGAATATGATTTTTGGTCCCATTAACGATGAGCAGGCATTCACTGCGATATTTATTTAGGAGCAGTTGCTATAGGGAAAGATTCTCCCTATCTCTTATAATTTCATTGAAGTTTATATTATACAGTATATCATATACTCGTATATCATGATGATCCACAATAGCAAATTAGCTGTACAATTGACTCAATTTAGTTTAAAGAAACATCGGTGCTTCAAAATCCTAGAAAACCTGAATGTATCTTCGCTTTTAATACAATTCTTCTTGATCATATCTTCATTGAATATGTCACAATCGCTGCTAATTACTTGGGTATGACATTTAATTAAGTACTTACTTAACGTGACCAGATCATCAAATTCTCGGTGATCTTAGTAGTGACTTTCTGCTTAATGAAGTCCGTATTCTGTGTGTGCCGCCAATGACTAGGCTTATTCGTATTGTAAAATCCACGGTAGTTGATTGTTGCCTTAGTTTTTTGAACTTTAATATATAAATTGGTGTATTTCCAAAATTTGTGTAAATATGTGGCCTTATTCGAATTTATAGTTATGCGTAGTTAGTCATATTGTTTTAATCCGAAAGTTCAAAACCCACAAGCAGTAAGGACATTCGCTGAAGTTATGATGGAGAATTGTCTTATTGCAGAAGGTATTCTCAAAGAAGGAACACCTGAGAGTAAAATTGTATTAAAATCGTCAAAGTGCGAGTTCATAGGACTCGCCATAGTTAGAAAGATCGAGCCAGAGTTAAACAAGCTTTAACCATCAGCAAGCAGAACAGCCTCTTCAATCTGTTCAATAACAGCTGTCCATAGTTTAAGTGTCAGTTTATTTTTAAGGCATTTAAGTGAGCAGGGCTTCGAATTACTTATAAGAAGAATCGCTAAGAACGACCCCTTAGACATCGTAAATGCAGGAAATAAAACTTCAAGAAAGTAATCAAAACTGACAAATATAATCTCGATACAGAGAACAGATGCTGAAGTGAATCATCCCTAGTCTGGTGGCAATCCTGTTTCGGTCATGGAATGTGTCTTTGCAAACTTTATAAAGCATTTTGTGTATCAATGGAATTCAATAAAAGGGTCAATTATTAATAGTACATTGTGCCAACTGGCCCGAGGTTAAACGCGGACGGATTCCCCAAGAAGCGGCACAATGACATGAAATAAACATTATCATTACGCAGTGAATTTCTAGGAAAGAAAAAAAACTGCAGGAGTCTAATTAAACACATAAGGCTACGCACAGGGGGCGTTCACTTATGCGGTGGGCTTAGATGGCATTCTTTAAATCTACTAAGTGCGCTTTCGTGTATAAGGTAAGATCGACCATTTGCTGTCGTCTTGAACTAATCAATCTTTGGCTTGTTAGCAGCATTGAACAAATTTAAGGAAAGTTATGAGGTCTAAGAGACTATTTTTTGGCGTGTTGCGTTTTGCTCAAAGCCAAAGAGTATTTTGTCTTTTAGCATCGCAGCATATGGCGAGAACCTTATCGGCAGATGGCAATTGATATTTACTAATATTTTGTTACATACGAGTACTACGCATCATTTCTATATCAATCCAATGAAAATTAAATTGTCTTAGGATTGGTACCTGAATATGCCTGACGTCTTTTGCTGGATTCTTTTCCGGGCTGTGCATTACCAAGCAAAAGAAATCTACGATGCTAATTCGAAAGATATGACTCCTTTAAAGACTTTTGAAAGATGAAAGATCGAAACATGCTGTGAAGCCGGAAAATCAGCCAAACTGGAAGCACTCAGAAAATCGGATCGCATCTTATGAAAAGAATATTGGCTGCGGATGCTGACTACAGTCAATATGTAAACGCTGGGGAAAATTGGGTTTGACTGCATGTCGGTTTTTGGTCTCCACTAAAATGATGCATGCCAGTCGTTTCTCTGCTCGAGTATCATGGCTTGCGATTGTTTGCTCTAAAGAACATGCAACCTTAAGCATACGAGTAACTGACAATTGGTACATTAGAAATGGACTTTTAGTCAATTCTCTCAAAATCTAATCTTCAAGACGAAGGGCAAGCTAACTTGTCTGACCTTAACTAATGCTTAAAATCGTCACCATACGTCACCATATGTATCATTCTTAATAACAAACTTCTTTGAATCAAATAGACTTCCAATGCGCTTTTGGTCTTTAGGAAATTTCTACACGGCTATAATAAAACCAATTCTATTCTATACGTGAATTATTTAGAGCAATAAACTTTCACATGAGTAAGCCACTGCTGCTTTCTTTTCCCTAGCTTGTTGGATTCTGCTCTAAATTAATAAATCTCCCTCCCCTGGATATGATGTGCCTTTTCCTGTTTAAAAAAAAATTATCTGTATCCTCGGACTGGAATTTCAATGATCATGCAAGTGGACAGAGAACTCTAGTTATAACTCGATTGAAATCAGTTGGCGAACGGCCAACGCAGAGAGAGTAAGGAACAATTTAAATGAGAGAATGCGTATATTTGTTCTTGTAAATATCCCCTTTTTAAAAAAAGTTGAATTCATGTGAGAGCAAATTTAAAAGACCTGGACAGTAAACTGGTAAACTGATTTCAATTGAGCTCTGTGTAATCTATCAAGCGGAGACATACGCAATCCTATTGTGAAAAATATGTAAAAGTCTATGTGTCTATGCTACGGTTAATATATTCTATATTATCACTTACAAGCTAAGCCCAGAATCCAAGGATCCTCTAAATAGTTGGAAAGCTAAACTCGCAAATTCTTGTCTGGGTTTTACGAGTAGGTCACAATGTGATCGGGAGAAATAAGGTCGCTACTGAATTTGGTAAGCCATGATTAGAGGAAAAATTCTCAATAACCCGCATTCAGCATGCCTTCGCATTGGGACAACCATTGTTGACTCTACAAGTTGCAAGCAGACCGAAACAGTTGCTCTCCGAAATCTGTAGAAAGTCAGATAAAAGTGTGCAAGAGATTTTACTTCCTGCGGCGTTTTCTGTAGGAGCTGTGATGACACTATATAGTAAATAACTACTGGCTTAAGGCTGCAGGTAGGAAGCGGTGATATGTGGGTATGAAGCATTGGCTCAACTTTTGCCTAAGAGGTTTCTCTACAAAAGAGCCTCAAGCGAGTTGTTTAACACTAAAGATTGCGTATTTTAATTCAAGAAAATTACTGTGGTTATGTTTACTTACATAAATACTTGATTTTTATTTTGCTTACTTTCATTTAGACGAAGCTACGAGTATAGTCCAAGGTGCACTTAGATCTTAATCTAGTTAGCTGCTTCCAGTTACGAACACCGAGTCGGTTGAGCGCCGTCATCTCGTGGTGGAATTAAAGATTCTCTGGGTTGAAGCGACAATGTTCATCTGTCCTACATGTCCCAGCCGTCGTTGTCCACTATATTCAGACTCTTCTAACTAGGTCGATATACATACATATACTGTCGTTGATGTTTCAGTAACTATCTCCGATTATGTTAATATCATTGATATATGAAAGTAGTTATGTGGTGATAATGATATTGTTTGAATTCTTATTCAAAGGCCCTTATGAGGTTTTTACCCAACATCATCTTTACCGCTTTTTTTGTTCTTTTAAAAAACTTAACACTCAAGTGGGTATTACTACACTTAAATTGCGTGAGCACGTGTTAAGTTCTTAGGAAAATGGAACAGAGAGAGAAAGAAAGATTTTTGGGTTCAGTGATTATTTCACTCCATATGGGTGGCATCCAACATTTAATGGGGAGACTAAATTATTAGTGTAATTGGACTAGTTGTTGTATTCTAAGCAACCACTCATCTCACGTGAATTTAGTTGCCTGAAAAATAAAATGTCTTTCAGGCGCGGCTGGCATTGAACCCCGAACCTTTCGCTTTGGAAGCCAATGCACTACCACTTGAGCCACGTCCACCCACAATCAGGCAACCATTAGGCAATCAGACGATTTTGGGAGAGTTATACATTTATACATTGTTCTGTATAACTTCGGCCGGTGATAGACTTTCCTGGCCTAAAGCCCTACTACTGTGTATTTGTACTGTTGCAGTTTATGTAACTTACACGAGGTACTCGTACTTCTTCTATCCAAGCTTATTTCAAAAAATTGCATTGTACTGAAAGTTGTAATTCATGTTGCGCCAACTGACATATAAAAATCAACGAATTGGCGGGCAAACAGCATAAACTTGGAGGATTCAAACTACCTGTACCTACATACTCGTATGTATATTACACCTATTTTTATATTTTTATTCTTGCCTTTTTATGTGCCTAGATTCGTCCCCAGTTTAATCTCATACCTGCATACAAATCTTTCACTGTCTTGGGTTTTAACTTTAAACTGGGATTCTGACAGTCAAGGCTTTCCCCTAAGGAAATTTAGCGTCTGCATGTTAAAGGTAGTTCCTAGGATGCCCTAGGGAAGGTCGTAGGAGCTACGTATACTTTTTATATTTTTCATCATTGATATAAAATAACAGGGAATAAACTCTTTATCGAATGCTCGTTGATCGTAAGGCTTGTATTGTAGCATGTTGCTGTGCTTAGGTTAGGTTAGAGTGCCTACGTTGACGTACTAACCTGTTTTAAGACCTTAGTATTATCACTGAAAGAGTGCTGGAGTCTGATCCCTTAGTTGATCTTGGGATTGAAGAGATTTCTTGATAAATGTGTCAAGATTGGTGATTTTCATAGAGCAGGGATAAATTATGGTAGGTCTCGGATGTGGTTGCTGCCAAGGATTGCATTCAAATGCGTGCCAAGGAAGCCTAGTTGCTAAAAAAATGTACGCCTCAGATTTTCCATCTTTATTTCTGTAGCTCACGCAGAAAACTCTGTGAGGGTTGCAATGGCACAGTGATTCTGTTTGTGAGAGATACACTTTTCTATATATCTCTTCTATTGAGGTTGATCAAAGCAGCTTGATTGCTTTAGATCGAGTGTGGGCAATATTTGTTGAAATGTTGCATAGTTGTCTCGATAAGTCGATACTTTGAATTACTTACAATCGAGTTTCAGTGCACAAAAATCCATAGCCTGCTCAATTAATCATGCCAAAGTATGCCATCAGTTGTAAAGGGTAGGCAAGCTCAAAATTCGAGGTTAGCACGAATTTTAAGCTTATAACTTTGTTGGAATACTTAAGCGAAGTGAGACGTATTTACGAGTTGGCGATTTGGCCACTATTCGCTATCCAGACTGCTACCCAAACCTTTACTTAGTCATGTAGGGGGAAGAACAGATCATCGTCTTCCATGGTCTAGAGAAATAATATTGTGTTTCCGGAGGTTTTTTTTTTTTGCACCGCATGTGACTCTACTCCTTTGTCCCCATTCTTCATGCTTCTGTTAAGTTTTTGTGTTCCTTTTGCTGATTGGAAAAATTTCTGAACATTATTTCTGCATTAACAACTATCAAGGCCTCGATCGACTTCTAGCTCGTCCTTTTTCTTTCTGAAAGCTTGTTCTTCCATCCCCTTTGCCCGTGAAGTTTGCGAGAGTCACTCGCGTACTCTTTTCGGCACACATCAAACCAAAGGTTTTGTTGTGATCGTTATGGAGAAGCAGTGTCCCTGGTAGCCTGACACAATTAGTGCTCTACGCTTGATGTTGGCAGCAAGAAATTTCTGCGGTGAGTTTGTGGAACTCGACCAGAAAAAACATTAGCAGTGTCTTGCGACTTTGCTTAACCCGATTTAATGATACCACAGAATATTCAAACACAGAAAATACCGTAGCTATGGTATGATCATGAAATTACCAACCACTACTAATGGGTGATTTTTTAAGCGTTTTGTTAATTGCAAAAGTGTACGAGTATACAATTTTTATTTGAGTTGATAAATCAATGCTTGCTATTTTCATTTTAAAGATTATTTCATGTAAATGTTGGCCACCTCTACGTTTTAAATGGTCCATACAGAGAGTCCAATTTTGAATAATTTTTTCGAGCATATTAGCTGGTATCTCGGTTGTCTTCCAAGGCTGCTGTTGACGCTGGATTATCGGCATAGACGAGTGCTAAATCGTTATAAAAAATAGTCTAAAGACATCAAATCGGACGATCTATCCGGCCAATTCACCGGTCCAAAACGAGGGATACATTGCTCACCGAACTCATGTATCAATTGGTCCATTGATTCTCCTGCATCGATGTGCTGTGTGACATGTAGCGCCTTCTTTCTGGAACCACGTGTCGACTAGGTTCATCTCGTGTATTTTGGGCAAAAAAAAATTGAAATCATTGAACGATAGCGGGCGCCATTAGCCGCAACGTTGTTCTCACGGTATTCTTTGAAAAAATACGGGCCAATGATTCCGCCGCCGGACCATAAACCACACCAAACAGTGCATTGGCAGCTCTTGTATTACCAGTTGACAAAATACCGCAGTTTTGTTTAATAACATACCAATTTTTCGATAAAAAAGAGGATCTTCTTCCAGCTTTTCTAAGTCCCACTTACCGAAAATTCGACGCTGTGGCAGGTCGTTCGGCTTCAGTTCTTGCACGAGCTGTAAGTCATCCAACACTGACCCTCCTTGCTGGACAACGATAGCGCTCATGTATTTAAATTTTCGCACTTTGGTAGTATGATTCCTTTTAAATAGATGTTAGGAGGCAAGAGAAATTTCTCGTCTCAATAGAATGTGTATTAATATTACCAACTATGAGCTTTATCGCGTGAATCTTATCTAGCAAGTGAAGAGTGGTCAAACGTGGGCATTATTCTCTAATATTTGATTGCCAAATTAGGTGCTTGAGAAAACCTAGACATTTCTACATTTTTGGCAACATCGAATATTCGCCTGGGTATTCAAATTTTGTTTAGATGTCAGCAGACAGCATCGTTTTGGAATCATTACATCCCACACGACTGTTTGTTCCTCAATTAGTTATCCTGTTAATGTCGAAATTTAATGAGCTCAACATACGATGCCATTCCTGTTCTACAGCCCAAAAGCGCCAATGTGAGTACGGAAACGAATATAGAAGAGTACTGTCGTCAGCAAAAGAATACAATGACTTACAAGTAGCGACAAGAGATTATCAATGAAAATAAAAAAAAATGTGTTAGACACAGGACGGAGCCCTGGGGCACTCCGACATTTACTTTGTGGATATCAGACCTGTAACCATCCAAAACGACTTGAATTGAACGTTCCGAAAGGTAATTTCCAATCCATTGCGGAATAGATTCATCGATCCCAAAAGCTCGCATTTTCAACAAAAGAGCCTGATTCCAAATTCTGTCAAATGCCATAGAAATATTAAGCGTTTGCTAAATTTGTGGAGACTTTGATTCCACTTTTTGGGTTTAGGCCATCAAAACCACCAGTGAACTTGTTGTTTCGAGATATTTCATGAGCTGACGATTAATCAGCGTTTCCATGACCATTGAAAGAAGGGACGTAAGTACAATAGGCCTATAGGAGAAGAGAGAAGAAGATTCGCCGGGACGGGCTGGACAAATGCTGTTTTCCATAGGACCATAAATGAAGAAGCAGTGAACAGAACAGTGAACAGTGAACAGAACAGAACAGTGGTTTTGCCAACGATAGAGCATGTCACAACTGTAACCAAACGCAGTGGCAATTTTTCGTTTTTTCATACCCAAATACTCGTGGAAAATATGATATACCGGGTCTAATGATGTTATGATGTTAGCTATCTACAGCCCTTTCACTTGGGCCTCACTTGGATGCCCAGAGCATTCAGCATTTTTGTCTATACGACCATCTTTGAATTCAGCAAACTAGCGACAAATGATTCCTTTCGACGAAGCAGATTCTTCATAACACTTTTCAAGCTATTCTTGAGATTTAACGGTATTTTTTTCAATCAAATAACAGTGTTTTATCAACGTATGAAATTCTTTTTTTTTCACGTTGACTAATTGTCGAAATGTCATCGATTGTCAAACACGTATCGTATGATGTTTGGTACTAATTAAAATTTGTATGGATATGTTATTAGAGTCGCCACATATGTGTCAGTCTAGGAACTAAACACTTGTTATATTAAGATCTCTTTATTATCCGAAAGCAAAAGTGGATTCGTCGCGTTGAAGATTCTAGGCGCTCAGGGGTATGCGAAGACATGACACAATCTGAAAGTGTTAAGCTAACTACAAAGTACTCGTACGTATCAAACAGATGGGCCTTGTCCAAAGAACATACTTGTGGAATGCCATTATAAATGAGCGTTGAGATCGCGGATAACGCAGTTTGTACTACCTTTGGCACATTGTAGTATTTGCCTCAGTTTTTTTTTTTTTTTTTTATTGGAATTTAACACGCTTAAATGCGTTTGAACTATTTTCTGTTTTCAGTTTTCCCGTTTCGGATGGATCTTATAAGACCTTTTTGGATTATTTAGATTGGTACTTTTTATCCGATGACTGATAAAGGTTCTTATTCCGAGGAGAATAGTGTTTGTGATCATACCATCAGTGGCATCTACGTCATTATCGTGAAAACAAAATTCCTAAGGAAGCTGTCAATTCTGCTCCAATTGGCCTTGAACGCCATTATATTGTATACATATCGTAGCTCATCATTCTGATATACGTTTCGAGTACAATTGAGTGCCGACTAAATAAGATCTGCCGAAAGCTTTTTCCAAATCGTTGAAGACGATGTGCATTAGATTGAATTTTCGTGGGCAATATGATAATAGAACAAGCTCGTCAGAAAAAGCTAATTTTACTGCGTAGCGATCGCAATGGGTCAGCTCAATGAAAGAAGGTAGAATTTGTCACTTTCTTTTGTAAAAATTTCTTTGGTATTGATATAATTTACGAATAGCTATATAGCAAGTGAGATTTGGATTAGTGCCGTGAACTGTCTTCATAGTATAAAAGTGCGCAGATGGAATATTTCTAGGAGCCGAATCCTTGGTCAAATATACGGAAGTATTTAGTATACTCGTATATGCGTTCTAGAGTCTCATAACATCAAAATTTGTATGCTGTATTTATCGATCTAACACGGAATGTACATTTCAAATATACATACATCTACCTTTGCAGCCCAACGACATTTCGCGCAAAGTACACAATTTGAAGGACTATACACATCACTCGAAGCACTGACACTGACACTGACAACGATCGAAAAGGTCTCTTATTGGTGCCAGTCTGACATCTCTCCCACGTTCACGCTTCATCAAAGCCCAAACAGTTTGTAAGGTACTTAACATATGTACTCGTATATCTTGGATGAGGCATAGTGGCACGAAAAAAATCCAACACCGGAATTCTTGTCAAATAATTCCTTAGTAGCGACATGATTCATGTTAAGAACCCCTGCTAAGTAGTACTGTACTATAAAAAAGGACTTCATTTCTCTTATATATGTGTCCTAAGCAAAAGAAAGAAGCACACTGTTGGAGCTCGATGAATTCTATTTTCATCGTAACCTACACACTCAAAACCCCTTTCTTTTTTATATTTGTCTATCTGTCTTCCAATTTCAATATTGATATTTTCGACTATTGCTAAAAGTATTTCGTCAGTAAAAAATAGACTCCACGCCTCCTGCTCCGTTGTCAATTAACGAGCTTTACCTTTGAACCCAGGAGGATGGAGTAAAATGTCTCTTGTCGGTGTTCTAGACCTTGTCGATATTTTCATTTAATAGCCTTGAAACATTTAAAACTCAAGGAAAAGTTAGACAAAGGAATATCATCATCCGAAGAGAAGTAATCATCATTATCTGCCGCTGATTCTTAACGGAAATCCTTGATGATTCCACCTTCTTCAAGGTCACCCGGATTTTCAGTACCTATGATATCACAAATTTCTTCCTCCAAATCATCATCATGCAATTCATGCAATTTTATATCCCATCTGTTTATCCTTTGAATTTTGTATTTTTTTGAAAATTTTGTACAAAAGAACAATGTTAAATACCACAAATCATAGTATAGTAACAATTAAATTTTAATTAATATCTTTAAAAAAATTTAATTAGTTCATTATTTTATCAAAATTAAAAGAGGAATTGAAAATATTCCAGTATTCCTACCCTGGGTCTAGGATGCATGGTATTTGTTACGAGTATATTCAGTTTATGACTGATTGTTAGGATACAACCTTTTATTCAATTTGCAACATAGTATTTGCATACAAATTTTTGACCGGTCGTAGAGCCTCTGAAAGGTCGCCGAGGAATCTTCTTCCCAAATATTTCGCAGCACCCTCGTCACATTGCATTGAATATTCTCCAAGTCACCAAAACGCTCTGCTTTCATGGCAGTGAAGTTAGGGAATAGAAAAAAGTCAGTCGGGGGTAGTAGTATGTTGAGAGAAGCTGATTTTTAAGCCTAAAAATGTGTTACCAACAACGACGCATGCGCAGAAGCATTCTCGTGAAGCAAGAACCGTGCATCGTGAAGCGCATTGCGGGTGCATGCGCCCCATCCATTTCAAAACTGCTTCTTTCACTTATCTTGAGTTGCTTAATTACTTACTTACTTAGAGTAGACCAGGGCTTAAGCTAATATACCATGCGCCACCTACGGTGAGATCGTCGTCTACTGCGTTGTCCTTCTGGTTTGGAGTCGACAATTTCCGAGCCGGAATAGCAGTGTCCCTGCGCTCAAGGTAACTAAGCCATTTAAGCCGGGTTATCCTAACTTTTCGGATGAAGTTAATCGCTGTATCTTTGGTTGCTCGAGAGAGGGTTTTACTATTCATTTGCCTTCTAAGCCCAAAGGAACAGCGATTGAGTGATTTTTCGCATGATTTTCGCGCTGCTGTTGTTGTCGGAATTGATAAAATCTCTTACAACCACAAAGCTGTAGCCGCCTATCGCGACGTTTTGTTCTAGGTGTCGATCTTGTGTGTTCCTCTTTGTTGACAGAATATACTTTGTGTTTTCCTTCATATAACGTTTAATCTAACTTTGCTGCTTCTACTTCATTAGTCGCAAACGCTCCTGTATACATAGTTGGGACAGTTCAGGTATCTCCATTTTGTACAATCGGACACATTGTCCGAAATATGTGCCCTTTCCCTATTAAGGAAATAGATGCCCTGACTTCATCTTGGTCGGGTGGACGGAAATGTTGTCTGTCTTCGCCCTGGTTTAAAAGTCTGCAGAAATAGTCTTTCCAGATTCTCAGCACCGACTATGCTTCTACTATAAGGTTTAATTCTCCATTCTTACATATTTCTTTTTGGCCTTTACAGCTTTAGCATGCTCATTTTATTTTTTGGTAAAACTTCGGAACTTCGTTCTTTTGGTAGCACCTCTCTAAGGCCTGCATCGAGCGCTTCTCGTGTTCTTTCTTCTGAGGAGCCAATTTTCTTCCCTCTTTTTCCGCTCGTAGAGAGAAAAAGCCCCACTATTTCTGTTCTGCAGGGCCGGCCGCTCTGTGCATCCGTTGTTTCTATGTTGGGGCGGATTGAAATCCAGTGTATCAGAGGCGTCTTCTTTTTGGCCGTGATGGCACTAGTCTAATACGTTTGGCACTGGCGGCATCAGACACGTCAAGAGCCGAAGGGAAACTCGATCGAAAAGGGGCCTAGCGATCTATTGTGGTTGTAGCTGTTTGTTGATGAACTTTCTGGCAAAGGACAATGGTTCGAGTTGATATTAAATGCTCGGAACGTCTGATAATCCATAACACTGGAGGAGTGCAATTGGGTTGATCGCTAGCTATATGATTAATTTGGTTAAGGGTTTGTTGATCAGGAGTCAGCCTGGTACATTTATATCAAGGAGTGGAAACCGTGTGCTGGGTATAGAAACATTATGTTCCGCCGCAAAATTAATAAGCATGTGTCCATTTCCGGAGGCTGTACTAGCCCATTGTATTACCAAAGATGCCCTCCTTGCCTAGCTTATCATTAAAATCGCGAAGAAAAATTTTCACGTCATATTTATGGGATTGCTCGTAGCTTTTGTCGAGGAGTTCTATTAGTAGTCTTCGGTAGAGTCGTTCTTCTCCTTTCTCGAGACGTGGGCGTTTATGAGGACTACTCGTATGTTGGTGAATTTACCGCTGACTCAAGTTCAAAATTTGTTCTCTAAGTCTTTCTTCTACGGCGAATTCGCATCCGTATAAATGATGCGACTGCTCTCCTTGTCTCGCCGGTTGTTCGTAACATTCGCCATAGTATTTAAGTCTGCATGAGTAAGGGCTTACTCAAATTATTACCGGTAACCGCCACTGGTGGGTAGAGCAAGCACTTCGCTACGAACTTAATTATTCCGTTGCTGGTCCAATCCAAGTTATATTGTAGTACAGTCGGCAGATCAATTGCGTCGCAGATCCCCTAAGTTGCTTGGACAACATGGCTGGTATTTTAGAAGACAGAGGGCGCTATCGTGTATTTTGTAATTTAAACAAATATTGACGAAAGCTTAATTTGTGCATCATGCTGGATTCCAGGGTAGTATTCTTCTACTTTTCAATAATAAAGGTACAGTTCATTTCAAAAATGAAATTGGACGCATTATTTCATATGCCGAAATGTGAATCTTCGAAAACGTGAACTGTCCACGTTTTATGAGAGTTAGTTCATATTATCCAGGTTTTAGTGTATCTTGAAAAATATGCTTGATTGTTCAAATATCAAATCTGAAAGCCATAAATGGCAACACTTTTACTTATCGCCACCCCTATCGTTCTACAATTGTTTCTCCCCCAAACACCAACAGAAAAAAAGGAAGAAAACTGCTGTTTCTGCTGTTTTGTTGTTGGTCGTTGTTGTTGTCAAGCATTTCACCCTCTTCTCTAAGCCGTTTGGCGAATGCGATAATAAAGGAATTCAGTCGTTTTCATCGTCGTTCGGTCGGTTGGACGACTGGGCGGCGGTTGGGGTCCGTATATGCTTGATGGTGGTTTATTTTCAACCCCAGTCAGGAACCAGCACCCACCACCCATCAGCCCAGACCGGCATAAAACTCGGCTCAGCTCGACTCTGTTTTATGTGGGTGTGTGAGCACACCGGAATGATGATATGTGCTACAAACACAGTTATAATTAAAAAAAGAAAAACAACAAAAAACACCGACAGCAACAGCAGGCGTATGGTATATAACGACGACGTCGACGTTGACTGCAAAAACAGCTACCCTTATACCATGTACAAGAAGACGAGACGGCCATAACGATAGCTGGGGATGGATGGCCGGCGCGCGCTCGGCAATGTGATTTTTATTTTTATTATTTTTTATATACAAGTATCTACATATATACATATGTGTATATGAATGTATATATATATATATATATATATTTTTTTTTTTTTTTTTGAATTTTCCTTCTGGGGATATTGGAATGATCATGGTGGCAAAGAGTGAGAGTGTGTTTATATCGGGTTTCTATCGGTCGGCATTTTTCAGTATTCGTTTATCCTTCGAAAGTGAAAAGCAGCGCCACCCCAAGAGAAGGATAGCACGACACCAAAAGAGAATATAAGAGAGGAATTTCTCCCTAAAGTGGTTTTTGAAGCAGCCGCCTGTTTTTGAGAGCAATCAGGATAGGCAAAGAGCCTCATAAGAAATAAGTACATATCCTGATATCCTGATATCCTTGTGACGACAGTTCTGTAAAGTTTGGAGTTTTTTGAGTTCTCGCTAACCCGGTGTGTGCTCGGTGTGTTTGGTGCATTTTCTGCTGTTTTTTTTCCTGTTCTTGTTCTTCGGAGAGGTTTTACTTTCTACAACGAAAAGCGGGTGCTACGAATAGTCCTAAAGTGTGTAGATTCCATGTGTAAATTTTGTGTGGTTTTCTGTCATTTTATGTTTGAACAAAATTTTGTCTTGAAGTTATTTTTCCTTTTTTGGCTTTTTTTGTTTCTTTTTTTTTGTAATTTTAATTTAAAATAAAGTGCATTTGTATAGAAAACAGTGTTTAATTAATAAATGTTTTTGTTTTAGCTAATAATATGCAATACGGACAAAATATCTCGATACCATATTCGCAACCGCAAGGCGATTTGAATTTTCTCAATTCAGCCGATCATAAGGGAAAAATCCATCCGAAAATAGAAAGGGACCGTGAAGAAGGTACGTTACGTTATATACATACATATATATATAATTTTTCTGTTTCAGTATATAGCTTTTATTATTATATATCCTCTCAAGGACACCTGATTTATTATATACTCGTCTGATGTGTTCAGATACATAAATTTGTTGTGGGTTGGCGAGGTTATAAGTATATGGTGTTATTTCTGTTGGGGGGCGGTGAAAATGTATCTAGTCTCGAGTTGGGTTTGAGGATATCCTTACACGCGTGTGTTCATCTTAAGTTCTCCTCACTTCGAAACTGTATAGAAAAAAATTAACAAATAACATTTCTATTTTTAACATTTTGTACTCGTGCAGTGGATTTTTTTTTCTTTTTGGTTTTGGAATTTTTCGGAAATCAAAATGTGCCTAGATGTGTTAGGTGCTAACTTGGCCCAATTATAAGCTCACTTATGTATATAGGCATATGTATCAGGTTGGCCTATGTATGTACATACAAATATTCAAGGATCTATGTAACAGAAAAATAATTTTTTGTTGAGATGTCAAGAATATCTTATTCGACGTGTTTTTGGTTTTTTTTCGTTTTTTTTTTTTTTGACGACGACAATGATGAGCCGACCAACAATTATATAATATTTCACCTTTCACTCTCTCTTTGTATATCCTTCTCTTTCTCTCTGTATCAGTGTTTCTCTGGGTGGCACATATGTAAGCCGGCACATGTACTTAGTACATAGTGAATGTGAAATTTGATCGACTTCTTCCTTTTTGGCATGGCATAGATACATACGAATATATCCGGTTGGTACATACTTCAGTCGGTATATAACCCAAATTTTAAGCGACAAATAATCAATAAGATAATTACCGAAAATTACCCAATAATTATGCAATCCAAGGGTTGCTAGCCGTCAGCCAGTTCGATGGAGTGGCTGAATTAAGAAACGGAATCAAGTAGAAATCTGCACTTGGTACTCTCTCTAAGGACAAGGACGACGAGATGAGACTAAAGCTCCCGGTTATTCGTGGAAAAAATTAAATTTAAATAAACTCTTCTTCCAAGAAAACAGAGAAAAGTCATGAGGGCAAACATGGCAAATGGGAGACCGCCTAGATGGTGTGAGACTGGGAAAAGTGAAAGTTTCAAGGATATTGTTGGGCTGCTTGTACTTTTTGTATTCACTGATGGCTCGTGTCGGCTTATTATAGATATACATATGTATGTATGTAGATACAAAGTATGTATCTATATTGTACAGGTTAAACTTGGAATATTGAGATTCTTTGAGAAATCAGAGACCAGCGGAGGGATATAGGGATATGAACGAATACATATTGTGTGTATTAGGTGGGGTCAGTATTTGGCTTTTTTTTTTCTTCTTTTTTCAGGAATAGACATTTCTAGGTTATTTACTTTTATGTACGACTGTTCTTCCTACTTAAATTTGTCTGTTGTTAAGGGAAGAAATTGGAGAGACACTTTGAAGGTGGAGAGGAAAATAATTCCACCGGAGATTTATGTTTCATCAGGAGTGGAAGGGTATTTGGGCAATATGATAGCCAAGGTCGAATAGATTATTAAATTTTCGTCAAATAGCTTGGAGTTGATTTGTTTTTTTTTTTTTTTTTTCTGAATTCTTTGGAGTTGTAGACTGCGGCCGGAAGATTTAAATTAAGATAGTTGGTGGGTATCGTTGCTCTATTCTAATATTTAGAGAAAGTACATTTCCATTCCAATTTGCTTCTTTTGGGAGTATTCATGCATGTATCTTCTGATCTACCTACCTATATGCAAATATATAACTTCCCTTATTTAATAAAATATATGTACATACGTAGAAGTGGGTTTTTAGAATTTACGAGTATAAGTAGGTAGCTTTAACGGTCGTGGAGAATTTTGACTTTAAATGATTCCTTGGATCCTATTAGCTCAGTTTGACTTTTCTGTTGGAACAGAGCAATCAGACAAATAACTAATCCACTGTGCCACTTGTTTGCTTGAACTTCTAGAACAGCCGTAATTACCTGCGGCCTAGTGTGAGCGTAAGGTGCATCTTTATTGAGGAAGCGATCCGCGGTGTTGTTATCACTTTCATCGTTACTTTTGAAACGTATCTACGTCGAGCACATTTATTGTAATTACTCACAACCATCTATCATCGAAGCTGCATGGTGGGAGACACAACACCTTGTAGCTGCTAGGTATATGTCATCGGTTTTGCTGACGAATGAGGCCATTAAACATGCTGTTGCTTCTTTTCGTTTCTTTAAGTTTACTTCCGCGATAGTATATACATATCCAGTTATGTTACAAAAAGTTATAAATCAGTTGTTGACAACTCTGAAGAGGATCTTCACTTCTACGTTGTTACTGGCATACATACCGAACCCCTGACGAACTGTAAGACTAGTCTTTATATCAAAAGTCTGAAAAGATGGCTACCCGCTTGTCAAGAGTTTAATAGGTCTTAGTACGACTTGGAGCATGGAGAGAATGATTGAGCTCCATGTGCGCAAAACTGCCTTGCGAATGCTTCCTCTGTCCAAGATGCAACATGCTTACCAACACAGGTGACCCGGCGAGACTGTGTTTCAAAAGTACGTGGTGAGGATTGTCGTCGATATTAAGGATGCTTTTGAACACGCACATCTTGAGCAAAGCTGCTGAATAGAACTCTGATTGTTAATGCTAACAGGTGCTAACGCTTTCAATGGTTCTTAGGTCTATGCTCACTTATGTACATACATAGTATGTATAGGTGTAAATTTTGTTGCTGTAAAGTCTTAGTGACTTTCTGCTCTAAATCGTAGGCAGCACTAAATGTGGGCGAAGTACAACTGAGCTTGTTCTCTTCGCAAGCAGGAGGAAGCTGATTGCTTCGACTCACATAGCGCTTAACGGCCCAACCCCAACTGGGTGTCATCCTGGATAACTAAATTCTTTCGGCTAAATATTTCATGTCGAAAACTCCATGGCGTTGCCGACTTTCTGGATGTGTAAAGGAGGACACAGGGATTGCCATCGAGGACGGTTCTCTGGAACTACATGGCCTTATCAATTTATTCTATGCGTGCGTCGATTGTCTGGTTTAACCAGCTTTCACAAGAATACGTCACTACTGCTTCTACCAGACTTCTACAAACACCCTGTCTTAGTTGCTTGGGCGGTTTCCGAAGCACTCCAGACTTCACTCTAGACGAATTAGTGACGATTTCTCTCCCTCCAAAGGCGTCTTCCATTTAAAAATAAGTTTTCTTTGGTACAATAAGCTCTAGAACTTGAATGATCTTCCACGCCCACCGGGTTTTGACTTTGACATTTGGTGTAATGGCACCAAACGTTAGGAAAATTTGCGACTGGTTTCCAAGCGGATGATATTGATCTTATTGGACGAACACAGCGAGCCGTCAATTAAGCTTTCGGGAGTAACGAAGCGGAAGCGGTCAAAATGGGTCTGACAGTAAACGAGGGCAAAGGTGTATGATTTGCAAGGCCTGTTATTTTACAGCTGACGCACGCAGGGTTGGCACATGGTGACAGATGTCATCTATAAATTTGCTAAATTTACCATAAATTTACTACACAGTGAAAGAAAAAAATCCAAATCGTTGAAATCTATTAAGAAAATTCACATTCAATCGCGGTAATGCATGATGCTAAAAATTCGTGTCAATTTTGCACGTAACTTTCCGAGACGTGTATGCGTAGCATAATCAAACAAATTTGAAGAGACTGGCTCAGAACAGGATGTGAAGGCTCCGAAACTTGTTCGCTGGAAAATATCGCCGCAGTAAAGGAAAGTGTTGAAAACGATCCAAACATTTACATTCGTCACCGTTGTTAGGAGCTACACTGCACGGAATTTCGGCGTAAGATTTGGCTTTCCATGCGAACAAGGTCTAATTAAAGCAAGAACTGAAGCCGGCTGACCACCAGCAACGGCATACGTTCTCGGATTGGGTCCTGGAAAGCATGCATGCTGACATTGAATTTTGGAACAAAATCGTGTATTCGGATGAGACGTTAATAAGCAAATTGCACCGGAAATTGGATTCAGGAGATGCTAATGCAGCCAGAACGCGTAATTGTGTAGTGTCGCGAAACAATTGAGTTATTGCATAATGGCCATGTAATTTCGCGTTTCGGAGACACCTATTGGCCGCTAAGATCGTGCGACTTAAGACCGTTAGTCTTTGGCTTTGGGGCTATGTTAATAGCAAGGTCTACGCCAACCGCAAACAATTCCAACTCTGAAGGCGAACGTTGGAGCCGGCATCGCCGAGTTCGAGCCCCAATTATGTGAAAGAATGATTACAAATTTCCAAAAAAAAAGGATGAGGGTCCACAAGCAGAGCCGAGGCGGTCATTTGGAAGATATTCTGTTCCATAAATAAGCCCCATGTGTCTACTTTATAAAGAAATTAAGGTTTCAGAGGTATCTCAGCAATTGCTCGTTTTATTCAAAAAAAAAAAAAAACAAAAAAAAAAAAAATCCCACACTTCTTATTTAAACACACTTTTATATGCTGTCATCAGAAAAGGGTGTACGCCATCGACAACGTCACCATTGGCAGTTATAGTTGTTATAGGCAGTTATATATTGGCTGCTCGTAGCTATGGTACCGCTGTTTATTTTTATTGCAGTGGCGACTGAAAAATACATAGTCCGGGTTTGTAGATTCCTGGATCTGTTTGCTGCATAATCACTCCTGCTAAACCAAAACCACTAGCATCCATATGTACTTCATGGGTTTTCGTGAAGTCAAATAACGCAAGAGTGAGTTCGCAGCACAGCATGTCCTTCAGTGTAATAAACACTCTCTTTTACTCCTCGGTCCATTCAAGCGGTGGCTGTTCTTTGGTTTTGAGCAGAGTTGTTAGCAGACGTGAAATAATCTAATAGTCTCTGGTAAATTTCCTGAAGAAGCCAGTGAGACGATTTTCATTGAAGTAGTTTTGCACTTATCAATGGCGATATATCGTTACCAGTCCTAACTTGGCCTTTAATGCCTTAAATGCGATAGTCGTTCGCACATCTTGACCTACAAGAACGTCTTCGAGAATAAGACCGTCATCGATCACCACAAATTCAACGTCTACTATTTCGCTTGTCTATGTTTAACTGGGTACTACATTTCGTTATAGTACCAAAGCACTCAAACTGCATCGCGGCAGCAGATGTCGTAATTAATGAACATTCATTTCCCGGAACAGTGAAACGTTTGTCCATTGATCACACTGTTTTTAAACACACATTTCGGATTAACTGCGTTTGTTATTTGGCGTACGTAACTTGACGATTTGGTAGGACAGTTACTATTGTATCATAATGTCCGGTTTTGTTGCACAACAGACATCGTTCCTTACTTTGAGGTTTTGGGCCACGTTCAAAACAGTTAAAGCACTTCGGGCCCGCGGACCTTCTCACTGTTCTTTGCTCATTAAACATACCACCTTGATCAAAAAGTTCCCGAAATTTATTCAGAAAATTAAAAATACAAGTTTATTCATCTAAATATATATTGTCCCCTTCAAAGTAATCCCCATCGACTGCAACACACTTATGACAGCGCTTGATCCAATCCTCGAAACATTTTTTATATTCGGTTTTCGGTATGTCCATCAGTGCTTCCTGCAATTTTTCCATTACTTCCTCTCGGTTGCTGAAACACGTTCCCCTTAGTGGTTTTTTAACTCGATTGAACAGAAAGAAGTCACAGGGAGCCAAATCAGATGAATTCGGTGGTTGTTGGATGGTATTTGTTGCATTTTGTGCGACGGTGCGTTATCGTGGTGCAAAATCCACGAGTTTTATGTCCACAATTCTGGTCTCTTTCGGCGAATTGCTTCACGCAAACGTCTCATAACGCCCAAATAATACTTTTTGTTTACTGCCTGGCCTTCTGGTAAAAATTCATGATGCACTAAACCGTTGTAATCCATGAAAACCGTGAGCATTGCCTTCTTTTTTGACTGAAAACGACGTGGTTTTTTTTGGTCTCGGCTCATTTGGTGAACGCCATTCACTTGCCTGATGTCTGGATTGCGTGTCGTACTCATAAACCCACGTCTCGTCTCCAGTAATGATAATTTTGATGAATGTGGGATCGGATTCAGCCTCGCAAATCATCTCATTTGCGACGTCAACACGGTCTCCTTTTTGCATGAAATTGAGGTCTTTTGGCACCAACTTTGCTGCTACACGACGGAAACTCAAATCATTAACCAAAATGACATGGACGGATCCATAGATAATGTTCAAGTCCTCCGTTATCTCTCTGATGGTTAATTTGCGGTTATTAACCAACATTTCTTTTACTCCATCAATGTTTTCATCGGTTTTTGATGTCGATGGTCTGTCACTGCGTTCATCATCTTCGACTGACTCACGACCAATTTTGAACTGCTCGTGCCACTGGTAAACGACCGTTTTCTTTAGAGAATCGTTGCCGAAACACTTTTCTAACATTTCCAACGTTCGCGCACCATTAAATCCGTTTTTTACGCAAAATTTAATACGAGTTCGTTGTTGCAAATTTAAATCCATTTCTAAAATTGTAAAAACAGATGTACTAACTTAACAAAAAAAAAAAAAAAGCAGAACTCAAATCGGAACAATGGGAGCGCCACACGGTGGTTATCCCGGGAACTTTTTGATCAAGATGATATTTCTCGAAACCGTTTTCACTATTTTATTGTACACAAAAGCTCATTCGTCGACAGAATATTCAGTCCCGATATCGCGCATTGTAGTTCTGGATGTTTTAATCCTCGTACCGAATTATTGCACTCTCACTCAGTGAACCTTTTCTTCCTATCGCTTTCATTGGTTTTGCGCGAGCCTTGCATCATTTGCATATGAATACCAGCTTCATTTTCCATTGGTGGAAGATTTTTTTGAAACTTTTCTGTGTTTGGCATTGCGTCGTTCCACATTTTTGAACAGCAAAAAGAACAGCCATACGCCGAAAGTAACCGATTCACAGTTTAATGAATTTCCGTCGCTCGGGTCGAATTTTGGAAAAATCGACACAATATATCGTACATATGCGCACACATTTAGCGTTGTTTAACTACCCCCTTTTGACCGATTGTTCTTGGGACTGACTTGCAAACGCACTCAACATGGCAGTTAGTTTCTCAACTTCGATGGGCAATACTTGGAGTTAATTTCAATGTTTCTCATTTACATTTCAATGTTTGTTTTGTGTTTCAGGAAATGTGTGATCAACTCCGATTTACGAGTATACCTCGACGTCGACAAACCGTTGTTTAGTTGTAATTTTTTTATCTTTTCGTTTATCCACTGAGTCACTTCTTCTTCCATCGCATGTATGTATGTACATATGCACGCTCGTAAGGAAAAAAAACGACGTATTAACCGATAGCAAACGACCGACGAAATAAACGATCGACAAGATAAACGATCGACGAGAAAACAGACCCACAAACATGAATGTTCAGGAATTTTCTATGCGCGTTTTCATTATCCCATTTCTGAGTTTGTCAAGATGTTAGAATAGAAAAAAAAAATACCAAAGGGAAAACAAATACATGCTTCCAAATAATTCACAGTCGGTATTGCATCGTTAAATGCGTAAGTTAAGTATTATAATATTAAAAACATCACATAACTCAACGACTCACTGCCATCCGTCTGCCAAATTATTCTTCGCAGAAGGGTGGGTTGAACGAGCACTTGGATTACAATCACGTTCGTGTGAAACTCCGCAAGCACCCCAACTTCAACTTCATTTTTCCACACCATGGTTCCTGCAGGGATATTAAATATATTTATAAGTTTTGTAATTAACGCGGAAAGTCTCATATACATATGTACGCTGGTATGCAGTGGCAGACTTATTGATGATTAATCTGAATAAATATGTTAGATAAATACTAGGGGAATCATAACTTATTTATTGTACAATTATGAAATGGAAATTAACCATCAGGACGTTAGTCATGCTGAGTTGCCTTGGGGTCCTACAAACCATAGATGAACTAACATACCATATGTATGTAGATGGTAGACTTTCCAGATTTTGCCCGTTCCAAAAACCGCTTTCCAGTGATTGCCTCTAACCATGTGATCCTGTTGTGAATACGTGTGAATTGTCAACAATGTCGATTCCTCTCACATTTTACATAAAAATGTCATCCATCTTACACACGCATAGTGAACTTTACCTGTAGTTACATACATATGTACATATATTGCTCTCAATCTAGCAAACAGTTTAATGGCTTGGACAAGTGTTAGTAATTCACTTACAGTGCATTCGTAATAGATTTAAAGAATTGGAAAGTAGTAGAGTTTGCCATCTACATAAAGGGTTTTCCAATAGGGACTTGACAACTTTGAATTTAATTTGTGAACGCATTCTTTCACTAATCATCAAACTGTCACTGTCAATTTATTCAGTAAACTCAACGTTTTCATCATGGTAAAGTGCACGAACGAGCAACGTCTGCAAATTATAAAAATTTTCTACCGAAATTCGGAATCGGTGACTGCAACTTTAAGAGAACTCCAATTTTCGGTCGTAATTCTCGCCCTAGTACACAGGCAATAACAAGTTTAGTGCAAACATTTGAGTCTACATATTCGTTGTGTGATGTTGTCGTGTCAGTGAGACAACGGATTGGTCGAAGTGTCGAAAATAACGCTGCCATTCAGGCGTCCGTAGCAAACGATCCAAACCAGTCAATTCCACGGCGTTCTCAAGAATTGGGCATCGCTCAGACGTATTTGGCGTATTTTGCGTAAGGATCTTGGTTTACACCCATACAAGATCAAGCTGACTCAAGAATTGAAGCCGATGGACCGTTTGAAGCGACGTACGTTCTCCGATTGGGTTCTGGAGAAGATGCGCCAAGATAATGAATTACAACGCAAAATCATCTTCAGTGACGAAGCTCATTTTTGGCTCAATGAGTTCGTCAATAAGCAAAATATGCGTTATTGGTCGGGTGAAAATCCACATGTGCTTCATGAATCACCACTTCATCCACAAGAAATAAATGTTTGGTGCGGTGTGCATGCCGGCGGCGTTATTGGGCCATATTTTTTCGTCGACGGTAGCGATCGTCACGTTACTGTGAATGGTCAGCGTTATCACGCCATGATCACCGATTATTTTTGGCCCGAATTGGAAGATATGGACTTGAACGACATGTGGTTTCAACAGGATGGTGCCACAAGCCACACACCACACGCTACAATCGATTTATTGAAGAGTTAAGTATGGTGAGCGTGTTATCTCAAGACATGGGCCAGTCGATTGGCCACCTCGTTCGTGCGATTTAACGCCCCTTGACTATTTTCTGTGGGGCTACATTAAGTAATTGGTTTATACCAACACGCCGACGACGTTGGAAGAGCTCAGAACCAACATTGAACTCGAAATAGCGGCCGTTTCGGCCGAAATGTGTGGCCCAGTCGTTGAAAATTGGGTCCAACGAATCGACCGCTGCAAACGTGCCCGCGGTGGCCATGTGAACGAAGTCGAGTTCCATTCATAAATGTTTTGATTGTACTTCAAGCCGATAATAAAGTTTTTGAAATATCTCAAATGGTTTGCGTTTTATTTAAAAAGAAAATTGTCAAGTCCTTATTGGAAAACCCGATACATATGTTAGTTCATCTATGCTGCAGACGGGTCAGTTTGAGTGACTCAAAAGTTGTCGACTGTCGGAATAGGATAGTTTGGTTAGTCAAGCCAAGTTAGTCATACCACGGCCCTGCATCATAGATGAACTAACCTAGATGTCAAACTTTCCAGATATTGGAAAATCAAAAACGGTTTTATACTGATCGCCCCCATCCGTGTAACTCTGGCTTTGAATACGTGTGAATTGTGATCACTGACAATTTCCCATCCATTTTATACAAACCACGCCCATTTTAATAAAAAAAAAACCTCATACACATTACACACAGGCGTGCAAATCGCTCTCATCGTACATTCTGGCAGGTTATAGAGATGTAAATGTGTTGGTAATTCACTTACATTATGCCTGTGCGAAAGTTAAGGGTTTGCAAAAGTATTAGTAGAGTTTGCCATCTAGGTTAGTTTATCTATGCCCTTCAAATATCTTCTGAAGTATCTGCACGTTCAAGCTGATGACATTGTCAGCCTTCATAATTCGAAGCATCAGATAGGAGGAGGACTTTGTTAAATTCAACACTTGTTTTATTTGGACCTTGTGCGCACTAAAAGCCAACATCACTGTTTGGACTTGACCGCATCTTCCGCATGTCTTCCGTCCCCCAGAAACGACGATTTATGGTTTCCATTGTGCAAGAAAGGTCATCAACATAGGGAGTGCCAAAAATCGTATTGCTCCTAGCTCTGTTTGAGATAACTTCAAGCAGTCTTCTTATGCGACACGTCTCTTCTTTGCCTCTTAAATAACTGTCCTTCAGAGCGTGCTTCTTTAGGAGAACATTTTCAGACGCTTGAGAGGTTTTTCATTTAGAAAAGGTTTGTATAAGTAAGGCTTGTTTCACTCATTACCGCTTACGCCGAATTAAAGTTCAGTGTTGTTTCAACTGACCATCATTGGGTTCATCTTTTGCATCTTATTTGAGCATAAGTTTCCACGTAACGAGAGGCGTCCCTATTTCTTCTGAGCTTGTGCAACTTTAATTCTGGTTTTTCACTAAAAGGCTGACAGTAGGAGCCTTAAGGTGGTGGAGGTCTGTCTGTTTAAACGTCAGAATTATTCCTAGAACCAGAAAATTCAAACTCCCTTGTTTTGATAGTTCGAGTCTTTCAGTTGGGAGTTCCTCCCGTTTGCTGTATTACGTACTGTGGTTCTGCCTGATGGTTTCTTTTAGAGATTCGACTTGTTTTGGTTTGTTTTTTTTCGCATTTTGTACCAAATATGCTCCATGTCGGGAAGGAATAGTATAACTGTCTCTAGCTGGAGGTAAGGATAACGAATTTGTAAAGTGCAAGGTGTACAAATATTCGTTCGTGTATAAGCAATTTAACTTAACTATTAGCCAAGCTGGCAAGGGTCGTAAAATCCCTTAATCTAGCTACTGGGAAAGGATGTAGGAAAACTAGTGGATGGAAGAAGAAGATGAAAAAGTGTATGGTAAGGAATAAATGGAAAGGAGTGGAGGTGGGGAGGCGACGAGCACTTCGCAGGAATTGCTCTGTGTTTGTACCCACCTTCTTAGGCAAAAGGGATAACAGTTGGTAAGAAGGGTTCTTACCTTGGCAGACACTAGCCGTGTACAGACGTTGTTTTTTTGAGTTGGTTGGGTTTAGTGGAAAGGACTTATATTTCTTTCTGTGTGTTCTATACAGGTAGGTAGGTATTTTCTATATCGTTTAGGTCGTTGTAGCAGAAAGCCCCTAGATGAAGCTTTCTTCTCTGGGAGAGAGATGGACATGTACAGAGTAGGTGGAGGATTGTCTCTTCCTCTCCCTCGTCCATGCAGCTTCTACAGAAGTCGTTTGTAAAAGCGCCAAGCCTTCTTGCGTGCTTTCCTATGAGGCAGTGTCCAGTGATGACACCTATTATGACGCTGAGATGTTTCCTAACATATTTAAAAGGATCAGACACTTAGAGCGATTCAGATTCAGCTTTGGCCAGATCTGTTTGGTCGCTAGACATGATTGCCCAACAGTCCACCTAAGATCTGTTCTTTTATTGGCATCCAGCTTTAATGTTAGTTTGCACGTAGCGATTGGTACACCAAAAGCTGGAGTGGTTCCAATTTTGGCGAGTTCATCGGCTCTGCAGTTCCCTGGAATGTCTCTGTTACCTGGCACCCAGCAAAGGTGAATGGTAAACTGTTCTACAATCTCCATGAGAGATTATCGGCATTCAAGGGCGATTTTAGAATATAATGATGGCGGCCTGACTATCCGAAAAGGTGCGGATATCCTTTGCAGACATCAGGTTTTCCTTCAGCCAGGACAGAGCTTCTTTAACCGCCAAAATTTCCGCCTGGAACACTCTACAGTGATTTGGAAGACGGAAATAGAGGCTTCGATTTAGCTTATCAGAGAAAACACCGCCGCCAACTCCGCTATCGGTTTTAGATCCATTTGTGTAGAGATAGTTTGACCTGTCCTCCATAAAAGCATCTTCCTCCCAGAATGATCTAGAGGGGAAGCTTACATGGAAGTTTTTGTCAAATCAAAGTTCAGGTATGGTGTAATCGATGTTCTCTGTGAGGATTCCTAAGGTGTTAAGAATGTTGGCGTGGCCAAATGAAATATTTGAAGATATCGAGGGGTGTCAAATGAAACAGAATGTATAATGCCTCAGAGAGGGTAGACCGCAAGGCTCCGATTATGCATAGACGCGCTGTTCTTTGGATTCTGCTTGGTTTAATGCAGTTGACTGCATATTCTAAGGCCGTTCACCAGACGACCACCCCGTAAGTAAGTATCGGTCTTATGCGAGGTTGAAGGCCCCATTTATTCCCAATGGCTTTTTTGCAAGAGAATAAAGCTATTGCAGCTTTGTTGACTCTTTCTTGAAAGCTAGGTTTCCAGTTTAGTTTCCTGTCAAAAATGAGACCCAGATATTTTGCTGTATCGGAAAAAACTAAACTAGTACCGTTTATTGAAGGAGGGTCTATAGTTCGAATTTGGTATTTCCTCAAAAAGAGGACAAGATCAGGTTTATGGGGGTTTATTCCCAATCCACAGCGGTCTGCCCAGCGGGTTAATCTATTGAGATTTACTTGAAGGAGTTCTTTAATGGTATTGAGATGTTTTCCTGAGACGGCTATGGCAACGTCATCCGCATAGGCAATCACTCTGCTACCGCCCGCTTCCAGGTATATCTGTAGTTCATTAACTACAAGTGTTCTATACAAATATGTATTGTATTATCAATTCAAGTTTGGTTTTATTCATATCTCATTCCATTACTCTCCTGCTGAGCGCAATAAAACTTTATCTTAATATAATCGACTCCATAAAAAAAAATTGAGAAATCACTTCTCTATTAGAACGGAACCTTGAAGACACAGAAGAAGAGTTTCCACAATTAAATACGGTTTGTGACGACAATAATATGCTACACTATGTAGTCATAATATAAAAATAGAATAAAATAGGCGATATTTTGCAACCACTCTCATCGTATAATCCGTTCCAGATTAATCGTAGACTCGAACATATGTATTACCAAAGATATTTTGGAGGTGAAGGCAGTGATATCTGGTGACCTTCTTCTTAAAGTTTCCAACATGCCGACCGAGGAAAAATTTCTTAAAGCAAAATTTATCGATTCAATTTCAGTTAACAAGGTAGAACCTACTCGACGCATATCACAAACATAACTGAGACAAGACTTCTAGAAGAGCCAACAAAATTTGAGGTTATCGAGGTAAAAGAAAGAAATTCCTTGGTACCATCAGGTGCAGCTATAGTCACATTCGACCTAGTTCGCCACCCTCAATCGATTAAATTTGGCTGGAGCAACTGCAAAGTTGATGAGTACATAGCTAACCCGATGCGCTGTGCATCATGCCAAAAGCTAGGACACATAAAGAACGACTGCAATCGAAAGGAATCCTCTTTTCCACCACCTCATGATAATTGCAATTGCAATCTTCGCAATGGCGAAGATCTAACTCTAGCCCAAGTAATCAAAAAGCACAGTGAAAACAAAACTAAATCCAAACCCACCATCATCCCTTTAACATCCACCACAAGCACCGACCTACAAATCGAATCTCAGCCTAACATCACCTTAAACTCCGTACCCACAGCAAACCAAATGTAATCAAGCCCATACACGAACAATACTAGCTTCATACATTCCACAATCACTCCACGCTCATGCCAAAAACAGGATGAGAACTCTATTCAGCAAAACAACAAATTAGACATGGAACCCAAACCATTGCAAGACCCACCTCTACCAGACACCACTCACATAGAACACCTATTTATCCACAAATGCTTTCAAACCAACTAACAAATATGACAAAGCCAAAACAAATGAACACTGAATCTGCATCAACTGGTATCGGATCTAACCTTGAACTCAATTGCACATCAACAATACTAAATAATAATTCATAATCATAGCACGGTTGGGTATGGATTTTCTTATCCTTCAATGGAACCTTCAAGGCTATTTAAACAATAGACCTTCCCTAGAACAATTAATATATAAATACAACCCGGATATAATAGCTCTTCCAGAAACCCATATCACATCAAGAACAAAACAGCATTTTGCCTTGAAAAATTACAAACCTTTTCCCCATAATAAAGAATATGAATATGCCAAAGTAACGTCCTGCTAAAAAGAATATTAGCAGGATATGATATAGGTCATCCTATATTCCCTCCCCTTCTAATCTCCTTCTCCAAGCAATTGAAATATCAGCTGTAGTAAAAGGCCCATACACATTTCTAATGTATACAGAGAGCGTCATGTTATAATAACCCAAGCCATCCTTAAAGATATTCCACTCGACAACAACTACTACCACATTATAGTAGTTGAATGCACACAACACAACATGGGGCTCGAACGCAACAAACCCCACTGGATCGAAATTTGAGGAATTTGCCTATGTTCGTAAGCTAGTAATCCTTAGTGATGGGTCATCCACATTTTTCAACACCAAAAACACATTTTCTGGAATCGACGTATCGTTTGCATCTGAGAGGTGGTACCTACCCTCTGTCCCAGAGAGCAAACTGGAACTTGTTCGAAGCAACAATATAAGCTATGTCTTTTACTGTTCCAACGGCAATCAATACCAATCATGGAGATTCAAAAGTTAAAAACATTATTAGAGGGGCTGCAGCAAAAGCCATTTACGAGTATTAGCAGAAGTGAGGGTTTGCAGCAGAGGAAAGAAAAACACGGTGAGAAGTTGTTAACGACTCAGACAGACTTTTATTATGTGTGGCTTTATATAGCCTTCTAAATTGCTGTACCGTTGGTAACACAGTTTATAATTTGGCAATTCAATATTTCAACATTCCCTTCGAATTTCATAATTATAAAAATGGTTAAATTCAATTCTTTACTGAGTGAGAATAAAATTGATCATAATAAAGAAAACAAATTAATATCAAAATTCATACACTTACCTTTAGACCAAGTAAATTGGTGAATCTGCATTGGTTATCGCTGCTCATCGGTTTCGTGTCAAATTTCGGCCAAATTTTCTTTAGTCGAAATGTATACAAGTTTGATCAGCTTTGCCTTTATCTTCACGCGCAAGAATCTCGTCCTAACATCGATGTGTTTTGTTTGCTGTGAGCACGAATTGTTTATTGCCACACGAATCGTACTTTTATTGTCGCAATAGATGGTGATGTTCTTCGGTGCATCGGGAAATATTTGGCACTCAAGTCGCTTTAGCCATAGTGCGTCTTGCGATGCTGTCATAACGGCCGTTATGAGCACCACGAAATTGCGGCTTAAGCTAACACAATGATATCGCGTGCATAATCGGCATCGCAAAAGCCAATCAATTTGTCGTCGCACTTCCGATAGACTAATCGTCGATTAATGGTACCCCTTAAGTACCGCATCAGGCTGCCAATCGCCTCTTGATACGGAATTTTCTTCATTTGTTGAACTTCCGCTTTGGATTTCGGCCCCATGTTTGCAGTTGAAATTTGGTTGGGGTCCAATGATGTTGATATTGGATCGCCCATTCCGAACGCATCCAGAATCTTCGCATATAGTTTTGTTGATCGAGTGAAATTGTATTTTTCTCGTCGTCTCTTGTAATGTTGACACCGAGAATCGATGATGCATGACCAAGATCTTTCATCTTGAAGTGTTGCTTTATATCGTTCACAATTTTCACATTCAGGTTTGAAAACATCAATATGTCATGGACATAGACAGCAAAAATGAAAATAATGTCGCCGTTGATGTAAAAGAAGACGCATGGATCTGCATAACATTGCGTCGATCCGCTTGAACCTAAAACCTCATTGAATTTTGTATTCCAGGCGCGGCTTGCTTGAGAGCGACTTTTTCAACTTACACACTCGCCCCGTTTCGTCGTTGAAATGCTGTGGTTGAACCATGTAAATATCTTCTTCGAGATTACCGTTCAAAAATGTCGTCACAGCATCCAATTGTCGTACTCGCGTGCCTTTTTCACGACAAGTCTTGCCTTGTGTTTGATATGGTATTCCGTTTGAGACTGAATACCCATTTACAGCCAATCTCTCGTTTGTCAGTTAGCAAATCGCATAATTCCCACGTTTGATTCTCGATGAGTGAATCGTACTCGCTTTGCATGGCACTCTTCTACTGTGCCGAATCTGAGCTCCCCAACCCCTCATCTACAGTATCTGGATCCCTTGCATACGATGCTACAACATTTCCTCGTGTTCCGCTCAGCCACCATTGACGTTTCGATTTGTGGAATCTCCTCGTCGGAAATTTCCAATTGTGTCATCGACCACATCGGCCGTGGAAGTATTGATGTTGTCAACCACATCACCCGTAGAAAATGATGTCGTCAGTGTCAAAAAATTCGCCACTCACGTCCATTTTCGAAGACGGATTGACGATTGCCATTTCCGACGGGAACATAGCAAATTTTACATCAACAGTCGAAACATTCGAAGCCAGTCCAACTTCGTTTGTGATCGATTCGATCGCCGCTTCGCCTTTGATGATAGTCGCATTCGATTCGTCGGCTCGAGCCACCACCACTCAATATATTAGCATCTTTTTATCGCTCGCACCGCAATACAAATTCAAATCAGTTGTATCAGTTATAGTTTCAATGACTGCAGGTAAATAAACATAATTAATATTATTCGATTAGTGAGCAATTACTCGACGATTCGTTCTTCTTTTTCAGTAAACTGTTTCGTTTAGAGTCTATGGAGTGACTCGCTATTTTTCCAGTGCCGAACTCAAACAGTATATTAAACGAACGGGTCGTGTGTCTCGCTTTTTGTCGAAATACAATATGCACACGCGCAGCATACCAGAGTCTCTCTTGAACAAAACGCTTTTCTAAACTTAATTGCACTGCACTATATTTAGCTTTTTTGTCCTCTGTGCCCCTTTTTGGCTTGATGCTTGATGCATTTCGTCCAGCTACTCAACTATCTTGCTTTCCCCGTTCTTCCTTCTTTTTTTAGCCCAAAAAAATTCGCAGATCTTATTCTCACTCTAACTACTTAAAAGAAAATTTCTTTACGCAGTACCAAAAAAATCCACAAAAAGAACTCTATTGACCTTCATTAATTGCTTGGTCACTTAAGTGTGTTCCAGATTTTTTAATTTTCACACACTCCCGTCAAACTCACAAAAACATTCATTTGGCTATAAACTTACGGGCTTGTTATACTCTGTCCAACAAAAATCTGCAGTACAGGGAAGATAGGAATAGTTTCTTCTCGCTCTGGTTACAATTAAATGCATAAGTACTTCGCTCTTAAAAGCTCTCATAGGGATACTATGATCATTTCTGAAAATAATTATAATAGGGTTGCCGTTTGCCCGTTTGTACAAGTTACGTTTTTTATTCATTTTTAATTATTGTAAAACATTATATTGTATAATAAAAGCAAACTAATTTGAAGAAATTTCTCCTATGTTCCTGTTTTGGCAAAAACATCAACATCCCGCATTTTAGGCCCAACATTTAGTTCAACAAGTTTGACGCAATTAAGCCATTTTCTACTGTCCACTTTCTCATGTGCTTCTGTAGTAGTGTAACGTCTTTCATGTTGAAATTTTTTTTGGCTTGCTACGAATCCTTTTACTTGAGCCCATATCCAACCTATGAGATTAAGCTCGCGGTAATGAGACATAATACAAAGTGAAACGAAGAAAAAATACTTCATTTGAGACGAGGAGAGAAAGAAAATTCTCTGTGTGACTTTTTTCGACTTGAACACTCTGCCTGTTTTGTGCTTAGTGCTTTAATCATTTATTGAGCGAATATCGCCGAAAAGTGCTCGAAACATTTCGTGTAGAAAGGCATACAGTGGGCAAGCATTCTGCTAGATATTGACCATGCGTATAATACTTTCGCTCTAATCACACGAAAATAACATTTACAACTGATCTTAATTAAGGCGGTACGTTACGAAGTATTTGATTTTATTGTTTCACTTAAGCTTTATTCGTATTCACTCGTACATTATTTGTAAAGAATTCATATTATTTAAACTACTTCTTTGAAATGGCAGTAATCATCCATAATCAAAGAAAATAGAAAATTAAGAACTCCTACGCCAGACTATGGTTTTAATAAGAATATGACTAGAAACAGAAACGCTTGCTTTCATTAGATGACCGTGTCATAAAACTTTTTTTTTAACTACCCACATATACTATAGCATCATAAAAGTGTTGTCATTAATCGGACTTTATTGCCTCTAAAACTACCTGGAACTTATGTAAAGTCGAGCCTTTTAGGCGTTATATTATAGTCTTATAATAAAACTACTTTTATTAGCCCCAGGCCAAGAAGCTATTATCATATAACTAGAATTTGGTTTCGAACTTAATTACTAAACTCTCAACATACATCTCTGTAGAGGATTCGTGTTTGCTTATTAATATACAAACAAACGTTTGGTATATTTTCATATGGCAACACCTAAAGCTCTTTTCGATTAGTTAAAGCTCGCAACAGCTTTTCAAAACAATAAAAACCAAAAGAGCTTGTGAAAATACAAGCGAACAAATAATATCATTTTCTTAAAATTAATTCTGATAACTCTGGTCCAGTTAGAAAATATAGAGGATATCAATTTCGGATACAAATGCAATTGATCATTCTGTTTCCGACTTCGTTGCAGACTGGTCACATTGGGGTTGTATCGGATTTTTATAGCAGTAAAACAGTTGCAATTTGTAGTATCTTGAGGCGAAAACTGACCGATAGGCTAACGTGTTTGAAAAAAAATTCTCCAATAAGGCATGTACTGCAGATATTTGTTGAACAGCGTAGCTACAACACTATTAGGGTTTGTTAGTGTGTGCAGCCGTGTCCACTATGCCTTTCAACTATTCCAATTGTTCACGTCCATTCTAAACTTTCCAGTCTCTGGGTTCGCTCCCACTTCCAGTCATAACTGGGAGCGCCATTAAGAGAGTTTATGGAAATTTGTGGATCCTAGCTATATCGAATTATTTCACCTGAGCGTTATGATTTGCGAAAAGCAGTGTTTACTTTGTCTATCAACCGTTTACTTTTCCACCATCGAACCAGTATCCTCTATCCTCTGGATCGCCGCAAATAAAAAAGTTATTTATAGGTTTTTTGCCACATTTTGCCGCGGGTCCGTAGCTACTCGGGTTGCTTTTGTTGGGTTGCAAGCTCCAGAGATCGTCCTTTCCCCCTCGTCTTCGTCATGTCTGGCTTGAAAGGACAATCCATCCACACCCGTCGGCGATTTTCAGTCCTGTTTGATGCCTGTTGCGAGTCTCCCGTCTATCTTATGGGCTTCGATAATGGTATTATTGGTGGACCTTTTGTCGTACCTTAAGTTGATAGTTTATTGTGAGTCTCCCTACCGTTCTTAAGGCTTCACTGACCGAACCTCCGTGTTTTCGTCTGCAAATAAAACCGCCCCTTGAACTTTTGTGGGCTATTGTCTGAGATCTGGGGTTGGTGGACTACTGGCTGATAAGACCATGGCTGCCCTCCACCTCCGGTATTCCCACTCATGGAAAGAGGAGCCTAAAGGGCTTTGTAAGGGAAAAAGAGTTAGCCTTGTTGCCGGAAAATTTACCACTACTATGGTGATGCCAGCTAAAACATGTAACAACATGACTTGAAAGAGTAACCATTTACCACCCTGATCAAAAAGTTTATTCAGAAAATTAAAAATACAAGTTTATTCATGTAAATCTATATTGTACCCTTCAAAGTAATCCCCATCGACTGCAACACACTTATGCCAGCGCTTAATTCAATCCTCGAAATATTTTTTATATTCGGTTTTCGGTATGTCCATCAGTGCTTCCTGCGATTTTTCCATTACTTCCTCTCGGCTGCTGAAACGCGTTCCCCGTAGTGGTTTTTTAACTCGATTGAACAGAAAGAAGTCACAGGGAGTCAAATCAGGTGAATTCGGTGGTTGTTGGACGGTATTTGTTGCATTTTTCGTCAAAAAATTACTAATAATGTTGGCACTGTGCGACGATGCGTTATCATGGTGCAAAATCCACGAGTTTTCTGCGCACAATTCTGGTCTCTTTCGGCGAATTGCTTCATGCAAACGTCTCATAACGCCCAAATAATACTCTTTGTTTACTGTCTGGCCTTCTGGCAAAAATTCATGATGAACTACACCCTTGTAATCCATGAAAACCGTGAGCATTGCCTTCTTTTTTGACTGAAAACGACGTGGTTTTTACGGTTTCGGCTCATTTGGTGAACGCAATTCACTTGGCTGATGTGTGAATTGCGTGTCGTACTCATAAACCCACGTCTCGTCTCCAGTAATGATCCTTTTGATGAATGTGGGATCGTATTCAGCCTCGCAAATCATCTCTTTTGCGACGTCAACACGGTCTCTTTTTTGCATGAAATTGTGATCTTTTGACACCAACTTTGTTGCTGCACGACGGAAACCCAAACCATTAACCAAAATGTCTTGGACGGATCCATAGGCAATGTTCAAGTCCTCCGCTATCTCTCTGATGGTTAATTTACGGTTATTGACCAACATTTACGCCATCAATGTTTTCGTCGGTTTTTGATGTCGATGGTCTGCCACTGCGTTCATCATCTTCGATTGACTCACGACCACTTTTGAACCGCTCGTGCCACTGGTAAACGACCGTTTTCTTTAGAGAATCGTTGACGAAACATTTTTCCAACATTTCCAACGTTGTTTTTTACGCAAAATTTAATACAAGTTCGTTGTTGCAAATTTAAATCCATTTCTAAAATTAAAAAAATCTCCCACACACACAGAGATAGATGTACTCTTGGCTACGTAACTTTTGCAAATGTCAAGCTATGTTGCTAAGATTTAGAGGGAATGTCAACAACAGATTTACCAACTTAACAAAAAAACAGAACTAAAATCGGAACAATGGGAGCGCCACACTGTATTTATTCCGTGGTATGTATGGATCAAGGTGTTATGTCTTAAATAAATAACTTAAAGAATGGCAACAATTCTATTTTCAATTGATTTGAGCTGTCTGAAGAATCAGTTGAAATAAAGCCAACAATAATGACCTATTCCCCTGCTGAATCTAAGTAGCCCCTCTAGCTTCATACCCACAAGTTATATGGACTATATCCTCTTCGACTTGGACGCCATTGTATAATCTACAAGATCCCATTTTTGCCAGTCTGAGCCGTTTGCCGTAAGTTAATCAAAAAGTGGCCATAATACCATAGACACACTTTACCCCATCCTTTGTGATTCTATCTTTAGTGGTAGGTAATCTTAATTACCATGGGGTTGATTCGATATCCATATCACAAGCTTACCACATAGCTAATTATTCTTTGCACCGCCGTGTTCTGGTATCCACTGTGACCCCAATCAGTTCTGTCTGCATAATACCTAAACTACAATAAGACTAGACCCAGTGGAAATTACAAAAACGTTCGACTTTAACAAGACTGCTTCAACAACAAATTCTTCATCACCCTATACTATAATGATATATATAATGATGTTGCAAAAGTCGGCGATAGATATTTTTCCGTTTCAAACAAAACTTCACGGGCTGTATGAAGATAGGCTTTGTTCCAAAGGTCCACCAAAGAATGCTCACATTTCCCAAAGAGCTTAGGACCTATTTGGAAATATACATACATTATATATATCAGGAACGTGATTGGTCACGATTACGTACATAAGTCACAACACATCTACACTAAGTTCAAATTAGTGAATACAACTCTTCAAAGTTTAGTAGCCAACAAAGAAAAAATCATTCCACTAAAAAGAATTTATCTTCGGGTCTTTTAATCACGAAAGTTCTGATGATATCATAAGTGGCCCGCATAGAACTTAACCGGCCTTAACAAAACCACGTTTGGAGTTGCAGAAAGGCAGTCAACTTATTGGGTTACTTTTGGTTGATGGGATTTTGAGAATCGTAGAGAACAATCCATTTAACGTACGCCGGCCGACAGTGTTGTTTTTCTGGTTTCGGGAAAATGTCCTAAAAATATTCAATTATGCTCTGCTATCTATAAATAACTAGGTCTGCAATCGAGTTGTGGCAATTAACCTTTTAAAAGAGTATACAGTTATTCTTCACTGAGAGAAGAGTAATCATTATATCCAACTCAAAAAGTAAAGGTGAACTGTCAGTTTTGTCATGAGCACGCTATTCTAGGTTGCAAACCAAGTCAGAAGGAAGCCACGTGTGTCTTCTACACATGCAGAAAAACTTCAGTAACACGAGTACGAGTATTAATAGAGAAAAGTAAAATGACAGCTTCACTGGGGCTTTGTGAGTTTGGCTTGTTTTCTCTTTACCATTGGTTAATTTTTTGTAGTGCTCTCGATTTTCTCGGTTAAGCAATGGCCAGAAACCTTTTTTTGTTCATAGAACACTCAACGAGTCCTGGAAGCTCTATGCAGTGCCAATTGGTATGATTGTCTGGACATACCATATGCATGAACGTGTTTGCTCACTGCCATTCATTATAAAATTGTTGTCAACAACAAAACACCTTTATGGGCAGCCTTTATGTCCTACTGGCATTGGTGTCGCTGACCCCCAAAAAAATTGCTGCTACATCATGAAACCGGATGTCAGCATGGTACGAGTAATGAATTGTGAAGATTAGATTAGATTAGATTGATTAGGGAAGTGGGACTTCGTACCCTTATCACTGCGGCCAGGTTAAGCCAATTGTAATTTCTTCACGTTAAAGCTCACCCATCATGCCTGAAATTTTAATGAATCCGTCTATATCTTTGTGCGAGCTGGTAGTGATATCTTCTGCCTCAAGGTATGACTTGCTTAGAAGACATAGACGTGTTTTGCATGGGCGGTTACAGTGGCAAAGGTTTTGCTCTGCTGTTTCTTCGTCCTCGTTGTACATGCGGCAGTTGTTGTCTTGTGTCATATTTGTTTTTTGTTTTTTTTTTGTTTAACTCTATAGAGAGTGAGCCGTTAGGAATCTGGTTACAGCGTGCATCTGACCCTTAGAAAGCTGTAGGAGTTGTTTTGTTCTTTTAACGGAAGGGGTTAGTAAAAAGTTGTGGGCTTGCCTGTTACCTTCAGCTTCCGCCCAATAACTGAGTGCCTTTGTTTTTAGCCAGTTATTTATATAGCTTTTTATGGAGCTAATTGGTAACCGCAGAATGGTCCTGCTAACATGAATGTTGATGCCGAACATTTTCTGGCCAACTCGTCTGCTCTTGACCTGACACCCATATTATGATAAATGGACTTTATTGGTGCTGGGCACTGTTATGAGAAGTACAATGCTGACCCAGACAATTTTTGAAGTTATCTCAAAACCGTTGATAGCAAGTAGGTCCGATTTGCTTTTAGAGAGAAAATGAATATTCTTCTTGGTGGCAGATCGTTTGAGTTCTCCCTAATGCGGAACTCTATTCCGTGTACCTCAGCTTGAAATACAGAGATGCTACGGTCCATACTTGAGTAGAGTGAGGTACTTGTAGTTTCTCCGTATATCTACTGCTTCAACTCCTTTATTGGTTTTGGATCTGTCGGTGTACCACACCAATAAATCTCTTTTAAATAGGGGTTTATTCTGTTCTCAGTTCTGCCGATCTGTGTAGTATAACCTTGAAGGTATGGGCGAAGTTGTACTTTTTCAGACAGTTTTATGTAAGAGTAATTCCTAATAGTTCATTTCTCCAGAGGCTTTACTGGAAGCTCTGGTAAACTATTTTGGAGTTATTCTCATCCACTGAGATAAGGGGTATGCCAAAACTTCATTCTGTATGTGCAGATGAAGAGGTGGGAAGTTCAGCAGAATTTCTAATGCTGTTCTCATTGCACACGTAGTACACACACATTCAAGTGTTTGAAGACAAACAGACAGTGCAGACTTTTGTTTAGTTTATGCAGATGTATAAGTAATTGTAGGTCCACCAATTACTGTGTACATCTACAGTGTCATTTTGGGGTTAAGGCCCCCGTTTTTACTTTTTTACTTCATGAAACAGTTCCCTTGTCCTCAACCATCCTCTCTGGAAAGTCATGATCCTTTCCTGAAAAGGATTTTCTGCGGAAAGCGGAGTTATGGAGGATGCGTTTAGCGTTTCAAGACCGTTTTTAGCAAAAGTGCCATCTACCGTTTTCAACAGTTAATTAGTGTGCTGCTTGGAGAGGATTTTGTGGACGCGTGCGCTGTTGGATGTATCGCAAATGTGTTGGCACAAAGTTTTCCACGACTCTCTAGTGAGGCTGACCCAATATTTATCCCATTATTCATTTCTTTTAGCTCTGATGAAAAGTTTTCTGGGGTCAGTTCTCAACTTCGCGAGTTTTCCGCTTCAGTTTTTTCGGGCAAGATTGGAGATAGGCACTTGTAATGGCCGTGGTTATGTTGTCACAAGCAAGTTCAAGGGTATCAATATGTGTTACTACCTTATTATAGCTAGTCATGTTTCCCATGAGCTGTAGGCTATATGAGTCTCAGCATGAATCTTTGCTATTGTATGTTTCTAGAAGTGTAGTTTTGAGATTGACATTGAATAGAATTTGTCGATGACCAGACATTGAAGTTTCTGTTGATACATGTCAATTGCCAATGAAGTTTTTTTATAAATGGGGTATACTGGAAGAGATTTGACACCTATTCCGTGATTCTCTTTATAAAAATTGGACTATGACTATATAGCCTAGCTTATTAAAATTCATAAATTCCAAGAGCGGCCCACTTCTGATGCTTATGTTGGAGCTTTCAGCTCGTGATCAGCAATGATAATTTGAAGATTCCTGTTCCCACAGTGTCAGGAATTCTAGGTCAGTCAATCAGTGGGAAGCTCAGTTCGCCACCAAGTCTTAGCTGGTAAACTCTGAAGGTTCTTCATTATAAAAGTTATATAAAGTTATATCATTATAGAGTAACTCACCTGATATCCTATTTATCTGATACTTGTAAAAGTATGGCCCCTGGATGAGAGCTACATCAATGTGATAAGTACTAAACCTGGGTCTCAGAATCGGCGACGCGGATTTAGAGTGCTGTAGATTAATTTGGATGTACCTTAAACTATTGAGTTACGTCATGTTCAGCCGAATTGCTGTCTTCCGGTATTAAGCAAGTTGGGTATGGGTGCATCGGATGTTTTATTAGGCTGCTTGCGTGTGCCAGGCGGTGTTTTGTTCACCATTAATATGCTTTTGTTGTGTTGCTCTGTTCGCAGTTCGTGCGTGTGGTTTTCTCATGGGATTTGTTAGGCCCTTTAATTTGCACCAGATTTTCTGAAAAATTGAAGATTTGTTCTTTCGACTTCTCATCTATTGAGAAAACAATAGTTTGTCCCTCATTTTTCTCGTTTGCAGTTCTGAGGATTCGCCAACCTGAGGTAGAAATATCAGAATTTTGCCTAGTTAGTCTACTCAAGAAGAATTTCTTGGCTATGAGATCATCATCGGGAAGATATACGACAGATGTGTACGATTTGGGGATATTATCGCCTTGGATTGTCATAGGGTGTGCCTTTGGCACGGGTTTAATTTTTGTTTCAACCGATATGACACAATTCTTGCTTTTTGTTCAGCACATTTTAGAGGGACCGTTTTTTATCCGATTTGTCTACCTCAACCAGCAGGCATTTCTTGATTTGCTCGATTTGTTGAGCAGTCAGCGACTTTTCCGGGTGTAATGAGTTCATAATGACAACTTTCCCTGTAGGATAATCCTGACGTACTTGATTGTGCTCGTGGGTTCTTTTTAACAGCACAAAACCCTCTTTAGCCTCTGAGTGAGTCGTGGTGGCTGCTGTACACTCTGACTAATTTTGCTGGGATTAGCGCTCGACATCTTGTATTGCATCTTTTGGAGGAGCCGGGGTTATCAGCTGCCAATTGCCCTCTCGGCAAGAACCTGTGCATATCTTTTGCGCTCTTTGTCTCTTCTAATGTCATGACATCTTTTAACATGGCAGCATATTCGACGTATTTAAGCTCCAGTGAATGTAGGCGATGGTAAATAGATTTATAAAAGACCTCGTTTCTATAGAACCGGACAAATAATGTTGAGATTTCATTCGTCGGGCATACTTTTAGTTGACTATAGATGACTTGATTTATACTCTTTACCAAGTCGTCTTCTGCTACTTTAAACAACTCCTTTTTCGAGTACTGGCTACGTTTACTTCATCCAGGTCGAGTAAGCGAAGTTGTTGGTTTATTCATTAGTTCCCCCTAACTGAGCAATTTTTATCATCATCATCCTCGAGTTATCACTATTATGTTCGCTGTGTTTGTAGTTATGACATATGCTTTTTGTACTTTAGTAAAATTTACGAACCCGATTTCTTGTAACATAATCTCTGTTTCCCACGGCCTCGCGCTTTTTAAAACCTGGTTTTTCTGTTTGAGACACCATGGTTCGTAACATGTCTCCTGATACGGTCTCTTCTGCTCGTAGAGCTCGTAAGCAGTTTGGATCTTTCTACGAGTATACAGTACCTATCTGACGGTTTTTGTTTCGTTGGTTTATACAGTAAAACCTACTGTGGTGACCGAAAGAAACGCATTCTAGCCCAGGTAACGTTTTTCAAGAAGATACTCTTTCTGTTTTCTGTGACAATCACTCTAGAAAAAGGTATCACCATGTTTTAACAACGCCTGCCTAACATGTCGTCAAAGTATTGTAAATACATATGTATAAGATCCACGGTTGCGATACTGGACAATATTCATATAGTATGAGCAAAGAAAATATTGACGGTTTACACGTTAATAGTACGAGTATAATAGGTCATTATTATTTCGAAAATGAGTCCGGAACTCGCGTTCAGATCGATGGAGATTGTTGCTGGCCTATATTCAGCGACAAGATGATTTCCCAGCCTCTGAAAATATTCTTTTTAAAGCCATCTGGGCAAATTGGTTGGGGAGAGTACGATAACTTTGGCGTCAAGAATTGATAACGGCATTTTGTAGAGGGGTTAGAAACTAGCATGTTTTACTATCGTAGGGGGGGGGTCTATCTCACCCCGTTTAGAAGTTAGGGGCAATTTTAGAAAAAAATTAGTTAAAATGGGAGAGAAATTATTAAAAAAAACAACGGCAACACTTACAATAAAGTACTATACAGGATTTGAAAGCCTAAAATTCGCTCTTTAATATAAAATTTAGACCAAATTATTCGTGTGAATAGTTTTTGAATAATTCGCATTCAAACTTAAATTTTTGGTAAAAAATGAACAGCTTTTTTTTTAAATCAATATTATTCAAAATTGTGAGATGATGGTTTTTTGTATTAATGCGCATATCAATTCTGAATCGAACACAAAAAACCGAATGGCTTTATATCTTCTTTCGTTTGTTCATCGTTGAGTTCGTCGATGATGGTGAGGAGCCGAGGTTGTTTTGGTGGTAAAATACCTTCTAAGTGCTCATTGTGAACGGTCGGAGGGTCGAAGTCCTTCAGTTGTAAACCCACACTTTCATTACCTTTGACAAAACCTGGGTACACTTTTTTTCGTCAATTAAAAATTCCGTGATTTGGGAGCCCATGTCGTCCTTATAATTTTTATCAAGGCAGTATTTCCGGTAAAAGAAAAGTGCCATATATTGGTGAAGGTGCTGCGTTGTATTGCGGCATAAAATTGATTTTTTCAGAAGCTTGTTCTGATTCCCAAGATCATTTATAGTATTGGTTGCATCGGTCTTGTCAACATATTCGCCTTTTGCTGTGGTTTGTAATTTCATGAGTCGTAGAAGTAGGGAACATTTTCTCAATACCTACGTATTGGCGTGCGTTGTCGGTACAAATACGACTGCTGTTGGGGTTAACGTATTTGTGTATATAAGGCCACAATTCTTCTTTACTTTTGGAGTTCACTTTAAAGAAGCGTCCGACCTTATCTTCTTTACAAAATAACCCCAACACTACGATTTTCATTTGTTCAGCTACACGGCCTCTGTGGTATTTCTTTTTTGTAAGAAAGGTCTCGTCGATTTGTACAGTTTTTCCTTCGCCGCCAATGTTAACATCGACGTGAGATGCTATTATTTCGGCTACTTCACGACAGTAGTTATAGTAATCTATTATAGTAGATTTACTAAGCTCACTTTTATTGTCGTGATGGCGCCAAGCGATTATTTGCTAATTTTAAAATAATAACATACATGTAATAATATTTTTAAAAAAATCCTTAGGTTGTAGCTTAAGGTTTAATTAATTTACCTGAAAAACCGTGTTCACAGGCATTTTGATAACAAAAGCGATAATTATTGCAAGCACCTCGCGAATCTCTAGGCGACATTGAGGTCCATGGAAAAATGTACCGATAGATGTATTTCTACAATTTTTGTCACCTTTTTTTTTAGAACTGTTCTTTGAGCATTTCTACACTTTTCTACCTTCATAGGTAAGTTGCAACACAGTGGGGGAATGGATGTTTTAGTGGGAATTAAACCAGATTCTTCTAAAAATTCAATGCTTCTTTCGTTGGTCGACACCAAATCTCCGAACGAACAAAACACTGAGAAGTTATTTAGTTTAGGATGGATTAGAGGATGCTTAGCCGTTACCGTAATTTTGTGATGAGTACTGTGGATGAAGAGTATTGATGACATAGGCGCCTGCCTGACGAAAAGCACGTACCCCGAGCGGAGCAACGAAGTTGCGTGAGCGGGACCTGCCGCCTGCGGAAAGAGAGTTTAAAGCTCGTAATCCCGCGAAGCGTGTCACTCGTGTACTCTTAATTAAGAAAACTATTGATATAGGCGTCTGCGAGATGTTTAAATAATACTCATTAACTTATTCAAAGGAAGACTACGTACATAAATGCCAAAAAACAAAACTAAAGTAGTAATTTCAATTTCAATTTGCTCAGAAACTAGGGGACATAAATCCATGCGGTTTTTTGTGTTCGATTCAGAATTAATACGCGAACACAAAAAAACAATTTGGCACATTTCTTCACATTTCACATTATTTGAGTAATATTGTTAAAAAATTTTTTTTTTTTGAATTTTTTACCAAGAATTTGAGTTTGGATGTGAATTATTCAAAAACTATTCACACGAATAATTTGGTGTAAATTTTATATTAAAGAACAAGTTTCGGACTTTCATATTCTGTATACTACTTTATTGTAAGTGTTACCGTTATTTTTTAATAATTTTTTCCCCATCTTATGTCATTTGTTTTTAAATTGCCCATAACTCCTAAACGGGACGAGATGGACCCCTCTCCCATAGTAAAAAGTGCTAGTTTTTAACTCCTCTACAAAATACCGTTATCGATTCTTGGCGCCAAAGTTATCGTACTCGTGCCAATTGGTTTATTGAATAAATCATCAATTACACTGCGTGACAAGTTTAAATTTTTTTTGTGTAATATTAGTAAAATAAGGCATTCATTCATCAATTGGGAATTCTTTTTAAGGATATACCAATGATTATCTTGTAACATGTACCGTTTCCGTGTTATGGATACGAGAATTAATATCAAAATACATAAAATATTAGAAGTCATAAGACGTTTATTGGCATTGAAACTTAAAATCCAAAAAGGTAAACTCATTTAATTCATTCTAAGACGTAAATATTTGTAATTCTTATTTATTATAAAATATGTATTCTATGATTTAGCTTTTACGTTTGTGACTTGTTGAATCTTCTTACATTAAAGACCAACAATAATCCTCTAACATGGCTGCATCCTAATCCTAAATCCATATAAGTTTTTAGCAACCTTGCAGCTAACATTTAAGCTTTTTCGGCACGAAGATTTCCTAAACACCCGTTTACTACATGTTTCAATGATGTCCAAGCTGGCAGTTCCTTTGTATTTAGTTTACGGTCAAAATTGGCATCGTTCATAAGTTTTCGTATTTGTGATACAATCAATTTATCTTCTTCAAGTTAGGCATCACTTATTTTAAATGTAAAAAGCCTTCACCAGTTTTGGCCATAGCTTTATTTTGTAGCTAAATCAGAGCTGAATATTTGACATTTGATTGTCCAGCAATGAATTCTGATCTCAGCGGCCAATCTTTAACCAAGTAGTGTTTCTCTGTAGCTCGACTGTCCCACATACATAAAAAGCAGCAATACTTTGTAAAGCCACCCTGTAATCCTAGTAACAAGGCTATCACTTTAAAGTCAGCACAAATTTTCCAACTTGAGTCTCTATGCTTTATTAAGTTTAATATAAATTACATAGTACCTACCGTATGTTTCTTTTAAAGTGATTGAATATACTACAGGTGTGGAGGGATATTCGCTACTCGTTTTAGTTCCGCCAATAGAGAGACGCCGTTCATTTTTTCTGTAAGTGATCCCTAATTCAATCATCAATCCGTTAATGTCGTTACAGTAGCATATGGATTAGTTTTGTGTGAAGAAAGTGGCTAAATGTTTGTCCCTTTTCCTTGGCAAAGATGTCTTATTTTCTGGTGATAACAGATTTCATTCTTGTAATCTAGAACCGAGAGTTTCAGACTGTCTGATGGATAAATTTAAGTCATGGAACAAATCATTCAGCTCTATATTATATTTCCTTCTCTAGCGCATAATTTTCTTCACGGTCATCCTCATCTATTTGTTTTTAATTTTTTTTTGAAAACCCTTTTACTTTAGTTAAACAAAAATAAATGTCATCATAATTCTCGCCAAATCATTGGAATAGCAAACGGCATCGACTTCTTTTTCCCATTTAACCATTCGATAAGTGTAACATAGCACGAGATACAAAAAAAAATCGGAATCCATTCTTTGTCTTCTTGGGCCTTTACAATATGTATATTGGCCGCGCACATGACGAAACTTATTGGGACAATTTTTACAAGTGCGACGACCGGTTTTTTCCATATTTAGTTTATAGATTGTACTGTATATTCACTTAAACACAACTTAAATCACTTTTTTAAATTATTCCGATTGCCAACCGACCTAGCAAGACAGTAAATTGAATTATTGGTACATTTAACACAAGGAGGTAGCTTTCATAAATGCGTCAATAACATGAGAAGTTGACGTGATGGGACAGTTTTGCTTTCCATTATTATTTTAAGTAACTGTAAAGAAACAGTTACATATATCATCACTTATGTTACCAAAACCTTGTCACGCTGTGAATCAGTTTTTGAAAGAAAAATACTATACAACAAAACATGCTTACAAATGAAGAAAGAGAACCCAGCTTGCTGTGATGCTTACTATAATAACAAGCTCAATTTCCTCAACGGAAATTTGAGAAGTGAATGGTAAATAGTCAATGAATAGTAAAGAATCCAATCACAATAGTATTATATTAGCATAGATAACAATACGGTTTCTAATAAAATGATGTTGCTAACTTTATTAATAAGCACTTTGCAAATTCGTCTGCATATGCCTAATTCTTCTTGCTTCATGTACTCATTTTGTTCTATTGAATTGAATCCTGGAGATCTGCAGTTGTGCACTGAAAAATTCAAGTTCTTCTGGAATCGATAGTGTATCAAACGTAACACTTAAGAAAATTGCATAATTTTTAGTTGACGTTCTTGCACATAAAATGGGTGATTTTTAAGCGTTTTAATTGGCCAAAAAAAAAAAACAGGAAAATGGCATTTTAAGTGGTCCATAGGGAGAGTGCAATTTTGAATCACTTTTTCGAGCATATTGGCTGGTATCCCCCTAATAACACGTGTAATGTTGTCTTCCAAGGCTGCCATTGACACTAGTTTATCGGCATAGACGAGTGATTTGACGTACTCACATAAAAAATAGTCTAAAGGCGTCAAATCGCACGATCTAGCCAGCCAATTAACCTCTCCAAAACGAGAGGTAAATTGCTCACCGAACTCATTTCTCAATTGATCCATCGATTCGTGTATTGTGTGACAGGTAGCGCCGTCGTGCTGGAACCACATGTCGACCAGGTACAGCTCGAGGATTTTAGCCAAAAAAAAGTTGGAAAACAACGTTGTTCTCATGGTCATCACGGATTATAAACCGCACCAAACAGTGCCATGCATTTTTCCGGGTGCAATGGCAGCTCTTGTATTGCCTGAGATTACTCATCGAACCAAATACGGCAGTTTTGTTTATTAATATACCCATTCAACCAGAAATGAGCTTCGTCGCTGAAGGCAATTTTTCGATAAGAAAACGGATCTTGCTCCAGCTTTTCTAAGGCCCCCTAACCGAAAATTCGACGCTGTGGCAGGTCGTTTGGCTATAGTTTTTGCACGAGCTGTATTTTGTAAGGTTTTAGACCAAGATCCTTGCGTAAAATCTTCCACGTAGTCGAGTAATGCAATCCCAATTGCTGCGAACGGCGACGGATGGACAAATCCCGGTCTTCATGAATACAGTAGGTCGAATATGATGACCGTGCGCGAAAAAAATTTTTCACAGAATTTTGATAATAAAATTCAATGATTTGTAAGCGTTGGTCTGGTGTAAGTCTTTCCACGATGAAGTGGCAATTCTAACTGAGCTTGTTTGACTTTGACACATGTCACGATTCACGCGTGAGCTGTCACAAATAGAACACTGAAAAACCAAGCAGCAAAACAATCACCCTCTATTTAACAATCGAATTCTTTAGGAATCTTTATTGCAGCTCTTAATTGTGCGATGTTTTACTTCTTTTTAAAAAGGTAGCACCTGATAACTTAGCCAACTATAGGTCAATCTCACTTTTATCATCATTTAGCAAAGTTTTTGAAAAGACCGTTGATATTAGAATTATAATTTTTTTTTTAAAATAAAACAACCTTTTTCAGTGCTATCCAGTTTTCAGAGAGAAGAACTTTTTGTTCGAAAATATTATTACTGATTAGAAAAAGTGAACAGCTGGCTAATTTGTTGATATAACCAAAACCTCTTTCTTGCTTGACAATATTGAAAAAGCTGAATTGAAAAAGACCAATACTTTTTCTGATATAAAGAGTTTTCCAATAGGGACTTGACAACTTTGAATTTATTTTGTGAATGCACACTTTCACTAATCATCAAACTGTCACTGTCAAACTGTCAATTTATTCAGTAAACTCAACATTTTCATCGTGGTAAAGTACACGAATGAGCAACGTCTGCAAATTATAAAAATTTTCTACCGAAATTCGGAGTCGGTGACTGTAATTCTCGCCCTAGTAGGCAGCCAATAACAAGTTTAGTGCAAAAATTTGAGTCTACATATTCGTTGTGTGATGTTGTCGTGTCAGTGAGACAACAACACCCATACAAGATCAAGCTGAATCAAGAATTGAAGCCGATGGACCATTTGAAGCGACGTACGTTCTCTGATTGGGTTCTGGAGAAGATGCGCCAAGATGATGAATTTCATCGCAAAATCATTTTCAGTGACGAATCTCATTTTTGGCTCAATGGGTTCGTCAATAAGCAAAATATGCGTTATTGGTCGTGTGAAAATCTACATGTGCTTCATGAATCACCAATTCATCCACAAAAAATAACTGTTTGGTGCTGTTTGAATACCGGCGGCGTTATTGGGCCATATTTTTTCGTCGACGATAACGATCGTCACGTTACTGTGAATGGTCAGCGTTGTCGCGCTATGATCACCGATTATTTTTGGCCCGAATTGGAAGATATGGACTTGGACGACATGTGGTTTCAACAGGATGATGCACACGCTACAATCAATTTATTGAAGAGTAATTATGGTAAGCGTGTTATCTCAAGAAATGGACCAGTCGATTGACCGCCTCGTTCGTGCGATTTAACGCCGCTTGTCTATTTTCTGTGGGGCTACGTTAAGTCATTGGTTTATGCCAACACGCCGACGACGTTGGAAGAGCTCAGAGCCAACATTGAACGTGAAATAGCGGCCGTTTGGCAGAAATGTGTGGCCGAGTCGTTGAAAATTGGGTCCAATGAATCGACCGCTGCAAACGTGCCCGCGGTGGCCATATGAACGAAGTCGAGTTCCATTCATTAATGTTTTGATTGTACTTCAAGCCGATAATAAAGTTTTTGAAATATCTCAAATGGTTTGCGGTTTATTTAAAATAAAAGTTGTCAAGTCGTTATTGGAAAACCCTATACATCTGCTCATTGTTCAGTTTAAATTTTAAAGGTGTAGTAACAGCGTTTGGGGATGATGCAGGGTGTGATGGCTCAGAAAGTGCTTTGAATCTTGCGTCAGACATTTAAATTTATTAAGAATCTGGTTTGCGGAGCAGAATATGGTTATTACCACAAAAACAATAATAATGTTTCTGCATTTATCAGCTCTTAACAGTTTTGAGCCCAACGTTTTCTTTCACCCATCTGAATGTAAAAATGTAAAAAACTCGGGTTCGGCTCCTTCAGCGTCAACACAACGTCTTGTTTGTTTATATGATTGTTGTACTAGTTGTAGTGACAAATGTTTGTTTAATTAAAATATGTGAGTTTAAATATTTGGGGCTAATCATAGACTCAAGGATGAATTTCTCTAAACAGACAGAAAATCTGAGAATAGTAAATCTTAGAAACATCTACTATCTAAGTAATGTTTGCTCCTTAGATGTTTTGGTTAAGATCTATTATAGCATCTTTCATTCGAGACTACAATATGATATTGTCTGTTGAGGAGGAAATTATTTTAACAAAAGGGAAAGGAAAGCGTAATTTCAGGCTTATCGATCGTTATAGTTTACGTGCCAATTTTTCTAATCTTGTTATGCACCCGTTTTTCATACAACATCCAACATCGGATGTTGACCATCAGGCACTTCTGGCAGCCGTGGAAGGGGACAAAAGCATGACAACTCGAATGCTGGCCGAAAACTTCAATGACGACCAATCAAAGATCGTCCGTCGTCTAAAAAATCTTGGTAAAGTGTGGAAGTTTTCTGGATGGCAACAATACCATCAATACCCCTACCACCTCTCTGGCAACAATAAAACCGAACGTATCCGAATTTTCATCGATTTGCTGCAGGGAAATGACCAAACTCCATTTCTGAAGAATCTTCTCACTGGGGATGAATGGTGGCTTCTCTTCAAAAACGTTAAAATAAAGAAGGTTTGCATTTCGCCGGGTTAAAAACCGAAAGTAATGCCGAAACACGTCCCCTGTAAGAGAGCAAAAAAGAAAAAAACAAAATTGTCTTCCACCACGATAATGCACGTCCGCATGTTGACCTTCGTGTCGTCGAATTCAATGCTAATTAGTGATGGGAGCTGCTTCCTCATACGGCATACTCTCACAAAGGGGGCGCCTACTAACTACCACGTTAATCGCTCGCTGAAAAATTACCAAACAGACAAAATTCATGAGAATTTGGATGACTTGGCGTGTATTGCTTATAAGAACCGCAACTGCTTTGTTCGAGGAATCGACCGTGTGTAAAGCAAATGGGAAGCAGTTATTGAAGTCGAGGGTGAATATGCTCCAGAATAATCATTTAAACATGTTTCTGTTAAGTTTATATAATTTCTTTTAAACAACCGCGGATAGTTATGAATCAACCTATTAATAAAAAATACTGCTTTGATTGTGCACCTCTAACGACGCTTGCCGCTTAATCAGCGATTGTGACGGGATATCTATTATCTTAAGCGTCGAGACAAATTTACTACCGTGCAGGGGTTTTGTATTATTCTTGGATTTTTTTCGAAATCGTTCCACATTGTTGAATATGTATGCCGAACAATATCGATAGCTGTGGATAAAAAGACGATAGGCGACTATAGGAAAGAAAGTATTTTATTAAAAAGGAAAGATTAAGTTAAAGGTTACAGGAAGTGTAGCAAAGTTAAAATAGCAATTGGTGAATATTGTTGTTATACATTTGCATAGTTGTAAGTGTTGCCGCAGCATAATAATACATAATTTTATTTGACACACATATTTTGAGTTCTTATTTTCTCCGTAGATGATAGTAGTCTGAAAAAATTTACTGCATAACAAGGTATTGCCTTCAAATCTGTAAGAAGGTGTTGTGCATCGATTTAAAACTCATTGATTTTCTGTAGGATCTGCCGTAATATGAAAATGTTATCTATTTTGGACATTGCAAGGCTAAAGCCACACTGATATGTTTAGGGTGTTGAGTGTTTTTATATTCCATATTGTGGGACTTGTGCTTCTATATTTGACGTGATTTACATGGTTACCTTGTTATAGGATCGGACAAATAATGATGTTCCATTCATCGGCAATCGTTTTGCTCAATACTCCTTATCAAGCCATCTTTCTTAAAACAGCTTAAGGGGTAGAAGTCTTTAACAGTGCGTATACATTCTTTTCACCCTTTGATACATTTTTCACACTTCATCCCTTCAATGTAACCTTTCTATTTCATCCACTGTGATCTTCTTATACTCTTTTTTTTCATTTTGAAAAGTCGTTGTTCATCTAGCCTGCCTTTTCTGCTCGTAGAGCTAGCTATTATTATTCTGATGTATTTATGAAGATCAGTGGTTTTATTGTGTGGGCCGACAGAAACCCAGCATATCAGGGACGGCATATTCTGATGGCTTTTCCGTCTCACTGTAACTGGTTTTTAGTTGTTGATGCTAGAGACATACGACCTCTTAGATTAAGGAACACTCGATCCGCTAAGCAGAGACTTTAAAGATATCTTGCTGTTATAGCCGTCAGAAGCAAAAACCTCTTCACAGAATTTTCTTGCATTTGGAATATTCGGGACTCCCGTATTCGTACCCTAGTTACAACTAGATACTGCTTTAAATAAGTGTCCTCGTTATGGAACGTTTGGACATCTATAATACCAGGAAAGTTTCTTGTGTCGGTCGTAATCTGGTTGATCCTTGATCAATAGAGAATTCTGAAGTTCCATTGAATAAAGGGAAATGGAAATCTCTATTACCCTGAATCCGTTATCAGAGGTGGTGTCATGCAGTGTATATATACAGAACCATCAAATATGCCATCCCTGTCTAGTTTTGCATCAAAGTCACTAAGGGAGTTAACTCCAAGCTCAAACCTCAACCTCAATCCGTATTTGTAAATTTTCTATTTTAACACACTCACTATTTTGGAAAAATACGAATGAATGTGTGTATAATATTGGAATATTGAATATTAGAATAGAAGGTCATTATGTGTAGAATAGCACATCATTCAAATGGCCGCCCAAGCGGTCGGCGCAATTTTTGATGACTCAGTACAATATGTGCGTCGTGATTCCGGCAATAGCGTGTTGAACGTTGGCCTCGTTCAACGACGGCCTAATGCCGTCTTGGTGGATATATCAATCTTGTTGAGCTCTGACCACAGAAAGTCGGTTACCATCGCTCTATACCTGATCTCATTGACGGTAACGGTGTCTCCTTCCTCATTCCGAAAGAAATAAGGTCCGATTATGCCGCCATTCTATAAACTGCACCAAACAGCCAATCTTTGTGGGTGCATTGATGCTTGGCCGAAAGCTTGTGAATTGTGTTCCAATAAAGGAAATTTAGCATGTTGACATAGCGGCTGAGCCAAAAATTGGCCTCGTCCGGGAAGATGATTTTTTGGCCAAAATCCGGACTCCGGCCAACATTTCCAGCGCCCAATTTCCGTACTCACGGCGTTGTCTATGGTCATCCGGCTTCAATTCTTGCCTCATCACAATCTTATATGGATGCAGGCCCAAGTCCAACTGCAAAATACGCCGGGTTGACTTTCTAGCAATCCCCACTTAAGCTGATCAGAGCCGAATCGACATTTCTGGGTCTTCTTCGATACTAGCCGCTACGGCGGCTATGTTTTCTTCATTTCGCACCAATCTCTATCTGGTTGGTGGTTTAAGATCCAAAAGGGTGTAGTCACGCTCGAATAGCCTGCACACTGAAGCCATAATGGCGACCGACCTCACGAATATTTTAACAGCTGGATGTGATTGGTAACTTTGGCAGCCGCTGAAATATAGCAATCGCAAAAACTATCATTGCTATCTGGTCACCCTATACTCGTACCGTCATATTAACATAGAAAATTGTTTTGAAATTTTACTGCATTTTTATGTTATAATACTCGTACTAAAGCTGCCCTCTCATTCTCTAACTTTAAAACATTTATTGAGCGATGATTTTAAAAGTGTTTGACTTTGCAGAACAATTAAATTCTTCCTTTAAACAAGCGAAATGTTTATTTTGTATATTGAAGAATTGGCAATTAGACCTATATTTCAATAATCATATCCTGGCTCCTATAAGCTGTAGCGAGGATTTTTTTTAGATTTAAAGCTACTTAATTAAACTTTTTAAGGAAATACTTTTCAATCAGCTATATTTGTTTATGATTAAGTATTGTTATAAATAAATAAAATATTCAAATTGAATTTTCTCAAAACACCATATAAATTTGCATGTTCTTTATTTCTTTGAATTCTTCTTGCGATTTATATAAAGAAATATATTTTTAGACAGATCCTTTATAACTCCTACCTTTAAAAAATTAATAAATACCAGTATAGCGCACCGCGTCGAAGAGTAGCGCTATAGGATAGGACCGTACTTGATACGCTGTATTTAACATATGTAGCCTCTTATCTTTATTTGATTTGGATACATAACAATTTTTTTTGTGTAAATTTATTAAAAATTTATAAAAATCATTTTCAATGAAAACTGCGAATAAAATGTTAATATTAATTTCTATGGAATTTAATCAAATAGATACATATCATGTACGAGTATGTACAGTATTCGCGAAATTCTTTCAGACAACCGTTTATTCTAATAATTCCCTGGGACTTGGGAAATTCCTGATTGGGGTCCTTCCAAGTTAATTGTCAAGTGTCAGGTCTCACCAGCCTTTGGTATAAGGGTACGGCGATCGGCTATTCTGGCCTGATCGTAGTAAGTAAATAACTATATGAGGCAAAAAAAAATGATGATGCCGAATTTTGGAAGAAAAATTTAATAGTACTCGTATTATACTCTTACAATTGATTAAAACGCTGTATGTGAAAATTTTAACTATTATTCATCATTGGTCATTTCGAAAATGCAAAAACATTTTCCTACTGCAACAAAACACATGAGCTTCTGAAAAAGGAATTTTAGAAGAACTAAATTCTAAAAGACGTCCTTCATTACAGCAGCATTGATATTGTAGCTTCTTATCAATCTGATGAGTACAGTCAAGTCATGCATGGTCAAAAACATTATGTTTCTATGATGATGCTTGAAGATTCAAATGCAGAAACAATTGGTTACTACAAGATTATTTAAAGAAAGACATTTAGAAGCTAAATGCAGCTTCTCAAAATTTACGGCTTTACAACCTAAGTATTGTTTACTAGCAGGAGCTAGTGGAACTCATGCATTTTGGTCTTACGACACAACAACCCATTTAGAATTATCACGATTGCTTACAACAAATGATATGTGATCCTTCCAGCACCGATTGTCTTGTTATTCCAAATGTCGTACAACAATATTGGAGCAGATTTTTGAAGAATTTTGTATTTTATAGAAAATGTGATGTATAGACAATGGATTCGGGACGAGACAACAACTTTGAAGACCCTAATTCCTCCTGTAGATGAATTCTAACAATCTCAGACAGCTGGTTAGAGCCCTCTATGATGTTTAGCTGTTTGAAAAAAACCGACGGCTATTGGACAACTTCAAGTGATGAATCACTCAATTTGCTACTGGACACCCACTTTCCAGGTAGATCCCAACTCGCGGCCAGTAGCAGTACGAACAGGTCTACTGCAACCGCGACCAAAATTCATGGTCTGATTACGAGAGACAAACTACTCTGGGCGCTGCAAACCAGACAAGTCTGCTGGTCCGGACGGTATAATACCTGCCGAGCTACAGAGGTCCTCAGATATTATTCTGCCTGTGCTAGAAAATATTATGAGCAGCTGTGTAGAACTTATCCACATTCCACTGTCATGGAGAGAAGTCAATGTAGTATTCATTCCAAAAGCCGTAAAATGCTCTCATGTTGTCCCAAAGGACCTCAGACCTATAAGTCTATCATCTTTCCTTCTGAAAATTCTAGAACGACTGATTGATATCCATATACGAGCTAAAATTGATCCAAGACTTCTGTCAGCGGCTCAACACGCCTACTGTTAAAAGAAAGTCGGTGGAAACGGCTCTGCGCTCTTTGACTAGCCACATCGAACGATCCCTACAATATAAAGAGCACACAATGGCTGCTTTCCTGGGCATAGAGGGCGCCTTTAACAACGTCGACACATCCGCAATCACGACTGCGCTGTCAACCCTGCAGGTAGACGACTCACTTCGGGAGTTGATCAGTCCCATGCTAAAAAGCAGGATAATCAACACCAAACTGGTGAGACGTCTGATAAAAGATTTGTCAGCAGAGGTACGCCGCCGAACTGGAACCGCTGGAACCGCTGGAACTGAGTAGTTAATGAAATACTGGTATACCTGGAAGGGGGGGGGGGGGTAGCTGGGTGATTGCTATGCGGATGACGTTGCTATAGCCGTCTCAGGTAAGCATCTCAATAGATTAACCCGCTGGGCAGATCGCTGTGGATTGGGCATAAACCCATAAACCCCCATAAAACTGATCTTGTCCTTTTTTCCAGGAAATACAAAATTCAAACTATAGACCCTACTTTAATAAACGGTACCAGTTTATTATTATCCCATACAGCAAAATATCTGGGTCTCATTTTTGACAGGAAACTAAGCTGGAAACTTATCATTCAAGAGAGAGTCAATAAAGCTACAATAGCTTTATTCTCTTGCAAAAAACCCATGGGGCCTTCAACCTCGCATAACGAACTCTCTATACATCTGGATCATAAGACCGATACTTACTTACGGGGTGGTCGTCTGGTGGATGGCCTTAGAATAAGAAGTCAACTGCATTAAACTAAGCAGAATCCAAAGAACAGCATGTCTATGCATAAGCGGAGCCTTGCGGTCTACCCTCTCTGCGGCATTATACATTATGTTTCATTTGACATCCCTCGATATCTTCGCCTTAAAGCTACTAAACAGTGGACAAATAATTCATTTGGTCACGCCAACATTCTTAACACCTTAGGAATCCTCCCAGAGAACATCGATTGCACCATACCTGAACTTTGGTTTGACAAAAACTTCCATGTACGCTTCCTTCTAGATCATTCTGTGAGGAAGATGCTTTTATGGAAGACAGGTCAAACTATCTCTACACAGATGCATCGAAAACCGATAGCGGAGTTGGTGGCGGTGTTTTCTCAGATAAGCTAAATCTAAGCCTGTAGCATGTTCCATTCGGAAATTTTGGTGATTAAAGAAGCTCTGTCCTGGCTGAATGCTGAAGCGTGATATCTGCAAAGGATATCCGCATCTTTTCGGATAGTCAGGCCGCCATCAAGCCCCTGGAATCGGTCTCATTATATTCTAAAATCACCCTTGAATGCCGATCATCTCTCATGGAGATGGCTGCGCAGTTCAACATTCACCTTTGTTGGGTGCCAGGCCACAGAGACATTCCAGGAAACTGCAGAGCCGATGAACTCGCCAAAATTGGAACCACTCTACCTATTCTATCGGAAAAGGGTAGTATAGGTATACCAATCGCTACGTGCAAACTAACATTAAAGCTGGATGCCAATAAAAGAACAGACCTTAGGTGGAGTGTTGGGCAAACATATCTAGCGACCAAAGAGATCTGGCTAAATCTGGATCTGAATCGCTCTAAGTGTCTGATCCTTTTAAATAGGAAACATCTCAGTGCCATAATAGGTGTCATCAATGGACACTGCCTCACAGGCAAGCACGCAAGAAGGCTTGACGCTTTTACAAACGACTTGTGTAGAAGCTTCATGGACGAGGAAGAGGAGGAGAGAATCCTCCACCTACTCTGTACATGTCCAGCTCTCTCCCAGAGAAGAAAGCTTCATCTAGGAGCTTTCTACAACGACCTAAACGATCTAGATAATATAAACGTTAACAGTCTCCTACGCTTTATCATAAGTTCAAACTGGTTCGATTAGTAAGAGGATCATAGATCCACGTGGCATCACAATGGGCCAATAGGCCTAAGTGGGATGGTACTTCCAACAGCCACTCTTACCTAATCTAACCTAACAGCTGGTTTAGATAAATTATTATTACACTCTTATCTAGTAACAAAGGGAAGTTAAGGTGGTTTCTATACCTAAAGCTGGCAAACAGGAACATGTAACAGTGAAAGATTTCAGACCAATAAGTCTGTCATCATTTATGCTTAAAACCCTAGAGCGACTATTGGAAATTCACATTAGGAACAAATGCAGTAATGGCTTTTTGACTGAGTCACAGCATGTATACATGAAAGGAAAATCTGTGGAAACCGACCTGCACGAGGTGGTGGGGAAAATAAGAAAATAGAAAATACACTTCGGGGGGTTTGCGATGGCGGCCTTGCTCGAATTATGAAGGTGGCCCTGAAGACGATCAACACTTGGGCAAAAAGCTGTGGTCTCAATGCCAACCCATCCAAAACGGAACTGGTTCTTTTCATCAGAAAATACAAGATACCGCAATTCAAACTCCCAAAACTCAACGGAGTGGAACTGTACCTGAGGGGTGTGATTCTGGACAAAAAACTGAACTGGAACCTTAACGCAGCGGAAAGAATCAAAACGGCATATAATGCTCTCTTTATCTGCAAAGAACAGTAGAAAACCTACTATGGTGTATTGGCTATATACGGTGGTAGTAAGACCCATACTTACATACGGCACACTAGAAAGCAACAAACAAGAAAACGATTTACGGAAAATTAGCGGCGGTTCAAAGAACGGCTTCCATAGTCATTACAGGTGCGCTCCGTACCACCCCTACGGCAGCATTCGACACCTTTCTGCACTTAACACCGCTTGATTTACATATCAGAAAACTGGCTGGCAACAGTGCGATACGACTCACTAATCTGGGTTACTTCAAGAGCAGTAGTTTCGGACATGGCACGGTACTAACGGAGCTACTGCCAGGCAATCCAATTCTAATGGATGAAATTCCTTCCCTGGTCGACTTCGACATCCCGTATGATATAATTTATCCGGAGTGGGAGGGCTAGGAAAAGAATGCAATAATCAGGTCAAATGAAATTGCAATTTTCACAGATGGGTCAAAAACAGAGGAAGGAAAAGACCCAGAACTAAGAGTGACTATGAGACTATCGGACGCAAGCAGTGTCTTCCAGTCAGAGGTCCTGGATGTACTCAGGGCGGCTGAGCTAATGCAAATGAGATCGGTATCCTATCTACATCGATAGCCAGGCCGCACTCAAGGCAATGGAATCAACCAACGTCAACTCTAATACAGTCAGGGGCTGTCGCATAGTGCTCAAGGCACTAAGTCAGAACCGACTTAGACTGTGCTGGCTGCCAGGACACTGTGGTATTGAAGGAAATGAACAAGCGGACGAGCTTGTAAGAAAAGGAGGGCTACTCGACAATAGTGAGTTTGCCAATATCAAACCACCGCTTTTGCCAGAAAATTGGGTGTTAGGGCGATTGTTTAGGTTTTTGCTATTTGGAGACAAATTCAATTGGTTCCACAGGGACCGCGATGGGCCCGTTTTGGTGCCTAGTGTCTGTGTGATGGCATATCCATCACACCCCTGTTTAACCTAACCTAACTTATCTAGTAACAATATAAATATAATTTTTAAAACATAAAGGAAAACCTGGCAAGCAATGAATTCATTGTAATCTGCGATTTTGCTGAAAATGATGTTGTCCAAAATTCAGTACCAGTTATGCATTACAATAATGATCAGTCAACGATCATCCATTTGGGATTTATTACCTACATCAGGGATTCCCAAACTATTTTGGTCGAGAGACCCCTTTTCCAAAATGAACTGAAACCTCAGACCCCCATAGCCAAATTACTTTAAAAATCCTATCTCTAGTTCCTTTCCTATTGATACAAAATACGAGTACTTACCAATTTAAAAACTTTGCGGTTGGTTAAGTGAGTAAACTTGACATAATTTTCTCATCAAAATTTAACAAAATAGACATAAAATTCAGTGAAACTTGTGTTAGACCTGGTTGAAATTCTGCTTAAGCTCCTCGTCCGTGCTGATGGTAATCAACTCTTCTTGGATTATCACACTGGCTTCTTCCATGGCTGTGATATTGTAAGGATTTATTATCCATTGAGGAATTTGTAAATTTAAGAGATCTTCAAACCTTAATTTTATTTTATTTAATTTTGACAAATGAGGAAACTTGAATATTCTTTTCTGCTTACATTTTGTTCATAAAGGATGAGTTTACCCACAAAGGCCGATATTATTGATTTTGTTTTAATCAAGTTGAGATCGTCACCCTGCAGCTGCAAATTAACTTTGTTGAACATACCAAAGATATCAGTCAAGTAATAAATATCTGTTTTACAATTGTTCAGATTTTCTTTCAAATTAGGATCTTTTTATTATAAAAATTCCAACACAGATTCAAAAATAGCTGAAAATCTTGCTAAGCAATAGCCTCTTGATAGCCAGCGAACTTCACCTAGTGAAGACTTGGTCATTTTACTCATATAGCTGGCCAAATAACCGAGATTTCAAAGAACTGCTTCGAATCTTGTTGACAGCATTTATAACATATTGTTGCCTTCCGCTACCACGGTATAAGCCTTAATCAACAGACTCGAAGGATATCAACTCAGAAGCAAAAAGAAAAAAAAACAACAATGATTCTAATTCCCGAGAGGGGTTTTTTCTGTCTTCATTTTTATTCATTTTTATATATATTTTTATTACTTCTTTTAATTCACCCGTGATTATTTTTCTTCTTGACCAGAGACCAGTCTTTTGGGTCTCCGCTCGAACTCTCCTTCCCAGAAAATCATCTGCCAATCAAACGTCGGTTTTTATTTTCTTCCCGTTTTTTTGTTGAAAAATTCGACCGTACCTTCGACAGATTTTCTTACTTGCGGCTGTTTAAGGCTGGAGAAGTCCCAACGGCAGTAACAACTTCTCCTCAAACTTCTTTTTCCATGTCCGCTACCACTTCCTTTTGATCATCCATCAGATTGGTTCCCTCTCTGACTGGTATAAACCAACATGGCGTCTCGTTGAGTTATTTTCACGCTGTTCGTTGAATCGAACATTACCTTGTGGTTGTCATTTTCTTTGTCAACATGGATCGTGGTGGCCGGACTTCTGCTGCTATACAAGTTCATTATAAATTATTCCTTACCTAACCATTTTCTCTTCTAGCCTCCTGAACTCCGCAAAAATATTATAAAGACTAGGACTCAGATTTTTTGCTATTAAATGTTGTCTGTGAATCACGCAGTGAATGACCAGTAACTCAGGCAGTGGTCGCTTTAAGTGGGCTATAAAACCACGAAATCAGTCACAATAGAAACAATGTTCTTCCATGGAATAGCTTTGTTGATAAAAAAACGTTCCACGACCTGAAAAATCGATTCTCCTCTGGTATCAGTCTCTAAATAAGTAGCAAAAAGCAGTTCTTGGCACATATTTTTATCTAACAACAGAGCTTCATTGCAACTGAAGAGAGAATCTGTTGGTCTGTAAGAAATTGCATAAAATGTTTTCCACGTCGCGACCCAACTCGTCTATTCGTCTCTGAACGATGTTATTGCTCAAAGGAATTCTCTTAATAATGTGCGGGCTTGTGCAATACATGGTTGAGGACCTCCGCAATGGCTGGTAAAATGAGCTGCTCTCCAATTGTGTGGGATTTACCCGACTTCACTATTAGTAAAGATACCACATTGATCCCGGATAACCACCGTGTGGCGCTCCCATTGTTCCGATTTGAGTTCTGTTTTTTTTTTTTGTTAAGTTGGTAAATCTGTTTTTGACATTCTAAATCTCTAAATCTTAGCGTCATAGCTTGACATTCGCAAAAGTTACGTAGCCAAGAGTACATCTAACTCTGTGTGTGTTGGCGATTTTTTAAAATTTTAGAAATGGATTTAAATTTGCAACAACGAACTTGTATTAAATTTTGCGTAAAAAAAAACGGATTTAATGGTGCGCGAACGTTGGAAATGTTAGAAAAGTGTTTCGGCAACGATTCTTTAAAGAAAACGGTCGGTTACTAGTCGCACGAGCGGTTCAAAAGTGGTCGTGAGTCAATCGACGATGATGAACGCAGTGGCAGACCATCGACATCAAAAACCGACGAAAACATTGATGGAGTAAAAGAAATGTTGGTCAATAACCGCAAATTAACCATCAGAAAGATAGCGGAGGACTTGAACATTGCCTATGGATCCGTCCAAGACATTTTGGTTAATGATTTGGGTTTCCGTCGTGTAGCAGCAAAGTTGGTGCCAAAAGACCTCAATTTCATGCAAAAAAGAGACCGTGTTGACGTCGCAAAAGAGATGATTTGCGAGGCTGAATACGATCCCACATTCATCAAAAGGATCATTACTGGAGACGAGACGTGGCTTTATGAGTACGACACGCAATCCACACATCAGCCAAGTGAATGGCCCTCACCAAATGAGCCGAGACCAAAAAAACCAGGTCGTTTTCAGTCAAAAAAGAAGGCAATGCTCACGGTTTTCATGGATTACAACGGTGTAGTGCATAATGAATTTTTACCAGAAGGCCAGACAGTAAACAAAGAGTATTATTTGGGCGTTATGAGACGTTTGCGTGGATTTTGCACCACGATAATGCACCGTCGCACAGTGCCATCATTATTCGTAATTTTTTGACGAAAAATGCAACAAATACGAGTACCATCCAACAGCCACCGAATTCACCTGATTTGGCTCCCTGTGACTTCTTTCTGTTCAATTGAGTTAAAAACCCACTACGGGGAACGCGTTTCAGCAGCCGAGAGGAAGTAATAGAAAAATCGCAGGAAGCACTTATGGACATACCGAAAACCGAATATAAAAAATGTTTCGAGGATGCTTATGCACTGGCATAAGTATGTTGCAGTCGATGGGGATTACTTGGAAGGGGACAATATAAATTTAGATGAATAAACTTGTATGTTTAATTTTTTGAATAAATTCCTGGAACTTTTTGATCACTTTGTGGTATATTATAGAACGCTCGTAAGTCATCGACGTCTTGCATAGTACGAGTAGACGATGACTCAAACATCGATCTTATGGATGGTGTTTTCTCTAGTTTTTCTTTAAGTGCTTGAAAGAAGGACAATGGCTTACTTTTTTTGTCAGCATGTAATCTTGATAAGTGGTCCTCCATTTTTGAAGGCTTCATATCATCATTACTCAATGCGTTTTCACATATTAGAGACACATCGGCAAGTGTTGATTTTATAAAGATGAAAAAAATCCAAACTTCAAGTAGTCTAAACTGTATTGTACCTATGTGTGTATTTCTTTTTTGTGCCTGCCATCATAAAACTGAACATTTATAATCTTAGGTAACAACTTCTCTAAAGTAATTTGAAAAAATACTTAGAAAAATATTAAAACGTTTTTTTGGTACTTACCCTGTTACTTTTTCATAAATTGCAGAAATATATGGTTACGCTATTAATGCTCGTAGGTAACTAAGGATTTTGTAAATTTTTTTCAATCACTTTATTTTAATTCATTTTTTGTAATAAATTGGTAGATGAGTGTATTATCATTGATATTCAAGTTCCAGCGAAATTCAAAACGCAAATGAACTTTCAACCTAAGAGCAAGCTTGTTATATAGTAAAATATCAGGAGCAGGTTTGGACTTGAACTTGAACATGATTTCGTTCGTGTTAAATCGCGTATATGCGTCAAATACAGAGCAAGTCAAAACGTGAAAAACTTTTACGCTCGAACACGCGTATCAGGAAAACATTAAGTGATAATAAAAAAAAATATATTTTTGTGACGGTGCGAGTGGCCAATACAAAAATAAAAAAATCCATTAACCTAGCTCATCATCAAGAAGATTTCAAATTAGCAGCAGAATAAAACTTCTTCCCTACTTTAAATGTGACGGTTTATCCGGAATCTTGAAAGAACTTGCTGACAGGGCTAGTCTTCAACGAACAGATTCTGCGATACAAACGCCTGAAGAATTATTCGTTTGAGAGCCGGAATCATTATCGAAGATTACGTGTAATTTTGTTGCCAATGAAAAGTATGAAAAAGGCCATTATCAATCAGCTTTAACAATGAAAGGAACACTGAAATATCAGTGTTTAATTTCAATTACAAAAAAGGAAACTCCAAGCAAAATCATTTTCTTTATCTCAATCTGCAATTACTGTTAATGTCATGAAATGAAAGACATTATCTGAAAATCCATAAAACATTCTTAGAAATTTGTATGTCCCTGTTGTTGGATTATAGATTTATTATTTACTAGCTTTCAATCGCGAGTTCGTTGGCGTGAAACTTAGGAAATAAAACTTGGTTGAGTTATGAGAGTTCTCTACTTTTTTCTTTTAATCAAGCGTTGTCCAACTAACTTTCCGAGGGAGCACCATGAAAATTAGCTGAATTGATATTAGAAATAGTCTAGACTAACACACAAAAAGGCAGAGGTACACATACTTCATTTTTGTGAAGTATACTGTACAGATATAAAGGGCTGAGCGTTAATATAATATTTATGTTATGTACACACACATAGAGAATAGGTGCAGTAAAATGATGTCTAATTGAGAAAATCGAACTCATTGAAGAAATGTGGACAATATTACAAATTTACTGTAATGCCTCCATATAAACAGTATTAGGCGTATTATTGCCATTTGCTAAGAGAACAACACTTGAGGCATCACTCACCTGTGAACATGCCATGTCCATGTTGTAAAGCTGCCTTTATTCAAATCGATGCCGGCTCTCTTTAAAGTTTGGCCCTGCGATTTATTAATTGTCAATGCGAAGCTAACATTAATAGGAAATGGCAGTCTTTAAACTGAAATGGATAATTCGATTCAATTATCGGTATTCTAGGTGTAAATACTCGCCGTTGTAGCAACCACTTATAATTAGAGCTAATTAGAATTAGGAATTAGAATTAGAAACTACCCGCCATCAAGTGCCATTGCATATTTTCCGTGGATTAAAATTGCGAAGCAGCAAAATAAGTACGCCAACTTTCAGAAGATCTTTCTTATAGAGCGGGAGACCGTGAGTAACGATGTTATTCAAAAATTCCACTGTGCATTGCACTGATTGTTCTGTATTGTATTTATGGATAGGCAAGATGTTGAATCACCAGGAATCTTTTGCAACATGCTGAGTAACCATTTTTGATCATTTCTCAGCGCCGAAATGCAATCTCACACAACCGTGAATCTCCTTCACGATCTGACAAAGAGCAGCTGGAATGTCTATGCCATGGTTGTTATTCATCTCTGGGTATTTTCCTTCGCCAATATCTAGGAGAACTTTACAAAAGTCCGAACCTCCTGATTTTGCCCCCATGACTTTTTTCGGATGAAGCTTTTCAATATGTCTCCAGAGTACTGAGCGTTTTAAACACGCATTAATCTCATCTGCTCGTGTTCCATTAGGGACGACCGGTAATGTTATTCCACCGAGTAATTGATTATTGTTTCTCTAATCCTGCATTGTTCTAATGACAGCTTCAATCGATGTTTTTTTCGCTATAATACATTCATCTCACACTACAAAAACACATTCTTGTACAACATAGACTGGATTTTCCATAGGATCTGCTTCAAAATCGTATCTTGAATATATAATGAGCTATTTTTCATTCGAGAAGTACAGATGCAGTGATTCCTGACGACGCCACTGCTATAGTGATCTTTTTATCTGCATGTATTTTTGCCAATATCAGGTTAATTAAAAAAAAATTGCCAGTACCACCCGAAGCATCTATGAAATATACGCCAAGAACAGTCGCATTTACTCTGTCAATAAGGAGCCGATAAACTTGATTTTTTTCGCTATTTAGCCTTGGTACACTGTGGTTTATAGTATGTTGAAGTTCAACTGGATCGAAATTAGACAGATCTATCTGTTCTTCCTGGAGATACTAAACCATAAGGAGCAACAGTATATCCGCCTATTGCAAGCACAATGTTTTGTAATGAAAGAATTGCACGATTAGTTATATTTTCGGTATGAGCATTTACGTCGGCAACTGGGTATTGGTGTTTGAGGTCTCTAATAAAATCTTCAATGGAGTGATTTTTGAACTTATTGCATAGCTCTAGTGGATTAGAAAAATTGGAGAAAACCAATATACTAGCAAATACCTCACGCAGTTTAGATGTACTGCTGCTTACACTGAGATCTATTAATGTATCGTGCCAGTGAATGTTACTTTCCAGTAAACCAAAGGTTAGACATGATATGTTGGGTGTAAAATATTGTTCACAATTTTCAAACTGTCGAGTAAATTTGGCTCTCTAATAATATGTAACCAAATCCGTAGATAATAGCATTCTTGATTATTATGATATATTGTATAGACTTCTTCACCAAGGGTATGCTCGTAAAATAGACCAGGGCGGCCTTCAACATTGACATTCATTTCCAGTCCTCGTCACACAAACAACTCTCTCCTAAACAATCCGATCCTATGCTCGAAGTTATCTTCGATAAAGTGAACCATGTCGGTGATCAACTTACTGCGAGCCGATCCCTCGTATGTGATGTTGAACATCACATCGCAACAATAAACAGCAAAGTCTATGACACACCAAACTTTTCGCAGCCTTACCAGAATGTTCACTATAATACATCGCTCATGGCTGAATTAATGGAACCTGAAGTAGATTCACGCTCTTGTCCAGATATAGGTCATCTGCGGACGTACCAACCTACTGATTCCTGCGAAGTCTCTTCCAACTTGACAACTGAGAACACATCTATGTCAAGCTTATCAATCATTTTAATTTAATGCAGACGCCTTCCGAATGGCAACGTAGACTATATTAGTTTGCTTCTAAGAATCAATTGGTCACTACGCTTCTTATCAAAGGCACACCGCAAATTTGATGTTCATTGGATCTCGAATTTCTTCGAAAAGAAATATGGCACCAACATTAGCCACTGCAATTTGCTTCCAACATCCCAGCACTGAAGCAAGCGCAGCTGCAAATTAATCATCCGGCTAAATATGAATGGTTATTCCACAATCCAGCCGGCAATAATTTCAATCTTGGAAAGATGCGTGTTTGCAAATGGTTGGAAAATATGACCAAGAAGCAGGATAAAGTCAAGCAGTCCGTCATACCTAAACCAGCTAATAAGTTAGCAAGTAAATCTAAACTGCCAAGACCCACCTCCTCTTCCAACAACAAAACCAGCTCAAACTGGAGTTTCAGAACTAACATTTTTCCTAATTTTAAGCCTCCCACCAATACTCCTATTCCACCCAAACCAAGCCCCAACGTCAATGTGTCTCTTTCAACTTAACCACTACCACTCAAACTGCCAACACTCAACCCAGAATAAACATGCCTTTCCCTAATTTTGACCTCAGAGTTCCTGTTTGCGACATCAAACCCCTCTTCCTTAATCACTCCCTCTTCTATTAACCCTCTTTCGCCACCCACTGTCAAATTAACGCAGCAAACTAGCGATAAAGACGATAAACACATTTATGAGAATATACGTCTAAATCCGGCCTATCTGCCCGATGAATCCGATTCGGTGTGCTACGAGGGTAAAACCAAAACAAGCGTCATGGTTTCCATCCAGCAGGAAGGTCTCCCTACCAATGTTACCAGTCTCAGGAAGCTTAATACAGAGTATCATGAGATTTTCAATACGCCTCCCCAAAAAGTTGCAGACGATCTTGTCGCTTTTCGCCACTATGTACAGTCTAAAAAAGTATTTCATCTCCAACCGAGTCGACTTGACCACGATAATTTTTTTCGTACCTAAAAGATCATGCATTCTAAAACCCACGCCATTTTGCGTCAATCTTTGATTGACTCTCCTTTTCGAGTTTTCCTAAAGGCCATTCATAACAGCTTTGACTTCTCTCTCGTTGCAACTTCGTCTTCTTCTAAGCTCGACTTGTGTAAGTTAAAATAACACTTACTCGTAGATGCTTGTATGTTATGATGTGTTGTTACATTCTTCTGGCCCAACCTATCGAATCCTGAAACGGACTCCATCTGAAAAGAACTATATTTTTTCACCGCTTCGAATCCAATTTCTACTAATGAATGTCTATTCCTAGATAGGTTATTAGACTGTAGTCTATGTCAACTCAGTGGCGTTTTCAACTATATGGAAAGGCAATTAGACCTTATCTTCACTGATCCCATCAACTCCTCAGTATCGTGTTGTCCCCTATCTCCTTCAACTGTTGATAACCTTTCATTTTAAAATAACTCAATCCTCCAATCGCTTCCCCCTCGCAATTCACACTACTTATAATTTTCACAAAGATAATTTCCGTAAAATCAATACCTATCTAAGCAGGGCTTCTTTCGAGTTTACTAATCTATCTTGGGTCGCTGCTCTCTCCATTTTTTACAGAGCAATATTTAAAACCATCTCTCTTTATGTGCCATATTCCCTCTACGTAGCAACAGAAACAAGTTATGGCGTGTATTCCTTCGTAGCCATTCTTCTTCAGGCTATTCAAACTATCTAGGTACATATCTTCGTTTCAGTGCACAAACCAATCTTATAAATGATCCCAAGTCCTTTTTTCAATTTGTCAATAATAATAAGCAAATGTTCAAGTGATCCTCACCAACTTTTTTGCTACATACATATTTCTAACAATCATTTCCCAACAACTCCTTCGTACCAGATCCCTCTTACTAAAATGACCTACCAAATTTCTCCGTTGGTCCCTTTCTCACTCGAAATTTCCATCCTTATTGGAAAGTTGAAGAAAAGTTACTAAATTTTAAAGATGAATTTCAACGTGGATTAGATGATCTCCCGCCGTTTTTCTTAAAAAATGCTCTTCCAACCTGTGTCAACCCCTTTCCTACTTATTTCGTCTATCCCATACACAGGGAGAATTTCCCCAGAAGACCAGAAGATTATAAAAGATATAATCCCGATACACAAAAAGGGATCTAAGCATGAAGTTACCAATTATCGTCCCATTGCTAAACTATCTCATATACCCAAACTCTTTGAAAGCATTTTATACGAAGCTTCAAATGCAAATCTTTTATTTCGCCCAGACAACATGGTTTGCTACAAGGCAGATCAACTACCACAAACCTATTGTAGTTGAATTCGTACCTTTTGTTCTTGTAGCCTTACAAAATGGCAAAGAAATTATGTTATCAGAACTGAATTCACTAAAGCGTTTGATAAGATATCTCATCAATTGATCCTCTTCAAATTATCAACTCTCGGCTTTGAACTTCTTTTATTAATTTGAATTTCTTCTTGCCTGATAAACCGATATTATAGTATCCGATTTGGATCCGAACTCTCTGTTCCATTCCTGGCCTCATGGAGTTCCACAAGGCATGCATCTTGGTCCTATTCTCTTCATTCTTACTACAATATAAACAATCTTCAGGGGGTCATTAAACACTCCTCCGTCTCCCTTTACGCTGACGACACAAATTTTGTTGAAACTATTTCTTCTCCCCATAACTCTGCCCTTCTTCAAGAAGACCTTTATTGATTTTCGATCTGGTGCATCAAAAACTGCTTAGAACTTAATATAGTCAAATGTCAGTCTATGAGTATAACCTTCTCACGAAAATGCAACCCGCCTCCTCTCCGACTTTATTTTCTCTATGGTCAACCAATTCCCCTGGTTCAGTCTTTTCAAGACCTTGGCATATTATTCGACTGTGAGCTTAATTTCCGTTCGCATATCGATAAGATGATCCTTAAAGCCAACTCATCACTTGGCTTTATTCAACGGTAGTGCAAGGAATTTTCCAAACCGTATGTAACCAGATCTCTCTATATTACCTTTGTTGAGAATGCCAGTCAAGCTTGGTCCTCCTTTCACCGAGTTCATGTTTCCCGTAGCAGGGGTATTCAACGTCAATTCCTCCGATTTGCTCTCAGTGATCTGCCCTGGAACGACCCTTTAATCGTACATCCCTATCAGGACCGCCTCAAGCTTCTCAATCTGAATTCTTTAGAAAAACGTAGGAATATTGCTGCCATTCTTTTCATTAATAGACTGCTCTCAGGTTCCATCGACTGCGCATCCCTTTTCAACACTATTTCCTCCAACATCAACCCACTTAATCCATGTTGTCCTCACCTCTTCTATCTACCGATAGCACCTCTTATGTGTCAAACGAACCAACCCGTATGCTCCGAAAGGTCAAGTCAAACCTCTCCGTTTTTGATTTCAACCTGAACACTCCTAGTCTTAGATAAGATCTCCTCCATTATTCCCTCGGTTCCTAGCTCTTAAGTCTTTCTGTTAGTTTTTTAAATTAGATTAAGCTTGTACAATGGTTTCGCTATTGTAAGGTCCCATTTTGCTGGTTGCGAATTCGTTACTCTGACATAAATTGTAAAAGGCCATCAATGATTCGGTTTTAGGACATTAAATGCAAGCCATAATAACTGAAAATTTTGTCTTAACCGTAGTAGAGTTATAAACGATTAATCAAAAAATTTAACAAAATTTTATTTAATTCTCAAAACTAATGCGGAATCGTTTATAATCATATTCCGACAATCTCTTCTATCGAATCGGTAGAATCTACAGGGTGCGCCATCTTTTATATCGGTATGTAAATATTAAATAACTTTGACATTTATCAACCGATATAGATATGTTCTTGAAACGTCACGCTTCACACCGGAACAACGCGCCGAAATAGTGACGATGTACATTGAAAATAGTCGTTCAGTTAACTCAACGTGCATATCGTCGAAAATATCGTGGCCAACAGCACTATTCGTCGTTTGGTGTCGTCACCGCGCTCAGCAATTTAGCGTCAGTGGAACCACTTTGCCGCGCATTTTGAAGGATGATTTGTATTTATGCAATTAACTCAAAGAATATTGTCGACAGACCGTCGACGTCGCTTGCAATACTGCCAAACAGTCGCTCGAATGGTTGACACTGAACTCGATTTTTGGAAGCAAATTTTGATGACCGACGAGGCCCATTTCACACTCTCTGGCGCCGTTAACCAGCAAAATTGCCGAATTTGGGGAACGGAGAATTCATATGAGAATACCATTGCACGACCAAAAAGTGACTGTTTGGGCCGGCTTTTGCGCCAAAACCATCAGTGGGCCATTTTTCTTTAAAAAATTCGGAACAGTCGATGGGAATAGATATCGGTGCATGTTGGCTCATCATGTGTGCCCACAAATGTGTGAAAAAGGTCTGGACGGTTACTGGTTTCAACAAGACGGTGCATCATGCCACACTGCAAATCAAACAATGCAGTTTCTGCAACGAAAATTCTCTGGACGTGTGTTGTCAAAAAATAGTGACATTCACTGGCCCTCCAGATCTCCAGATTTGACTCCTCCGTACTTCTTTTGGTGGGGTTATTTAAAAAGCAAAGTGTAGGCCAGCAAGTCGCAGACCATTGACGAGCTCAAGGCAAACATTCCTGCCGAAATCGTCGCTATTCCGTCCAAGATGCTCGAAAAAGTTGTGAAAAACGCAGCAAAAAGGGAACATTTTGCCTTCGTCAATAAAGGCTGTCACCTGATTGATGTTGTATTCAAAATAAATTGTAAAGGGTCAAATTAAATAAAAATACTTCATAAATGGAAATCGGTTGTTTTTTTTTAATTTCTTCAATACTCACCTACCTAGATAAAATATGGCGCACCCTTATTTTTAATTATTTGTAACAATTACAATGGTTGTAAACAACAAAAAATCCAACATAATAGCCTAGATAGTCCTATTCATGTCTGTAAAGTCCCATCGAAATCGGTTTAGCCGTTTTGTGTTTTAGTAGCATAAAATAACCATATACGAGTAAGCTTAGGTAAAGGCAGTTATTTCGATATTACAGAGAGACACTCCAATTAATTTTATTTATGTGTATGTATATTTTTATGTGTATTCAATCACCAAATCAAATAAAGATAAGACGACGCTACGTACATATGTTAAAATCAGCATATTAAGTACGATGCGAGCATCTAGCGTTAATGTTCGACGCGGGGTGCTATATTCATTAATTTTTTGAAGCTCGTATTTATAAATACCATCAATTAAAAATATCTTTCTTTATAAAAATCATGACGAATTCAATGAAATATTATTATAAAAAAGCCAATATTTCATTTGATTAGAACAATATTTAATTATAAACAAATATATGTGAAACAAATTTCGGAAAAATGTTAACCCTCTATAACTCATAAGCACCAAATTAAAAGAAAATTGTTAATTTGGATAGTTTAAAGAATTAAAGAACAAACGTATCTTTTAAAATTTTGAGATGATTAATTATTTATTAGTAATATTACAAAAAAGGGAACGTAGCTTGTAGGCAACAATGAGCTATAACGAAAACGAAATGAAAAATGAAGGTCGGTTAATTCAGGTGAAAATTCTTGAAACAATTTTTGTCTCTTGCATAGCATACGAGTAAAGCTACGCTACGTTTTTCACAGACCCTATGCGTGAATGCAGTGCACTTTGGAAACTTGCATCTTATTTTTTTGTCTGCCCATTGAGGCCAGTATCCGATTTGATCTTGGCGAACTGCTTGGGGAGGTACATTTTGAGCGCGTCCTTTATGCTTTTTTGCCAAGAGTTCTGGTTCAATAGATCGGCATTTTGTGCAGCTAGTTTGTGTCCCCATCTTGCATAGGGTTTCTGCAGTTTCCAAGCGAGAATCTGCCGATACCATGATGGTTTTCTCAGGAAGCTTTTTACATTTGCTAACTCTCTTGTATAGCAGCCATGCGTTAGCCATCGTAAAGTTCAAGTAGTGGTAAAACGTGCGCATCTGCCAACGTTTGCTCCTCAGTCGTATCTTATATATACCCATTATGCTGTCAATTAAATTTACACCACCCATATGTCGATTACATTCGCCCACAACCCTAGGTCTCGGGATGTTGATATACCTTGAGTTTTTTTTGTCCTATCTCCGAACTTCCGATATTGGATTTTGACCAGTGAATGTAGAAGCTAATGTAACCAATTTGTTTTTCTTCCACACAACTGTAGTTGACGTATCTACGCCGTTGATATTAGCTACATACTCTTCAGAATAGCCGTGATCTTTCTTCATAATTACTTTTTCTGATGATAGCTTGGTCAGGTATTCTATTTCTTCTGATAGTACCAAGCCCAAAAAAACCTTCTTTGACTTGGATAAAGGCGCAAGGAAGTGAAGTTATCGAAATAAATTCTGTAATTTTGGTGTCGCGGTATAATTCTCGATAATCTTACTACAACGTTGGAGGACGCTCCTAAGTCTGGCTCATCAGCTCCGACGACATTGTCCTTGCCAATTTCCACCTCTGTCGTGAACGCAAAACCGGAAACACCACTCAGAACATACAATTTATAGCCCCACTTATGAGGTTTCTTGGGGTTATATCTTTTTACCATATTTCGCGCTCTTGTGGAGCACATTTGCTCATCTACACAACGCCGTGTTTTTAAAGGAACTTTTGCGTATGCTTCGTTCAAGGCAACAACGACTGGATGGATTTTAAAGATCCTATCGGCGTCAGGATCTGTTCTTGGAAGACATTTGGAGTTGTCATTGAAATGAAGGTACTGTATATCTTTTCAAATTTATTGGAAGGCATGGTTTGTTGAATCAGAGTTGTGCCAAGGATGGAACTCCAGTGGTTAGTTATTCTTGGAAGCTGAACCAGTGACATAACGTAAGCCAAACCTATAAACTGACGGATATCGGTGTCATTCACAGGAAAATTGTTGTTTGGATTTTTTTGAACCAAATAGAGGTTTGTTCCTACAGAAATCTAGCTAATATGGTCTGGTGAGAAAAGGTAAAAAAAAAGAACTGTATTGGAGTTTCAACATCCAATATTTCAGCTCTCAGTGATTCGTCTCCAGTAAAAACTAACTGCTGTGTACTCAGTTCTAGATTTTTCTTTTTCCACCGCAATCTAAGCTTTTCAAGTTTTGATCGCTTTGCGATAGTCGTAGGTTCTACTTCTGGATCAGAATTAGAATTAGATTACGTCCAAATCAAAGTCGACTCCCACCAAAGACTCTTCTGTAAAATTTTCGAAATCCGGGTCAAAATCGGGGTCTGCAAACCTATCGTCATCAAAATCGAGACCCTCTTCACTTTCAGAATCATTTTGAAACGCAACATCGATCTCACTCTCATGAAATTCTCGTCGGCGAGCCATCTTAAAATAACATAAATATTTATAGTATTCATACCGTTTCAACACTATGTAGCCTACTGGGCACAAACAAAATTGGCACTTTATACACAAACAACAATAAAAACATTCAAAACTATAATAACACTGTGAAATCTGAACACTTACTTTAGGTGTGTTTTTTTTTTGGTATTCTATATAGGCTTAAAAAACTTGTTAATAAAACGTCTATCCAGGATAAGCAATTTCAACACATTATCTTGGCAGCACCGCGAAATGACATTTCTGTTTACCTATTTGGTTTTGTTTTGTGATTTGTACATTTTTCTAATATACATAGCAAAATTACGGAAAATTAAGAAAATGCTCAGGTAAATTTTAATGGAATGACATTATTCATTTCTCCTTAATGTTGTGAAGTTATTTGTTTCAGTTGCTATCTCTATTTGCAGGAAATTCAACCAATGCTTTCGTTACTCACAACTGATTCCAGTTCCAGCAGTGATTCTGGTCAATCACAATACCTCCTACTTGGTCAATGTTTTACGTTTGCTAATAAAATGAATTAATTTATAGCTTAATAAACTTGTATTTCACCATTTACTTACGTTTTCTCTTCAGAAGACATCCTTTCTTTATTTGAAAATATTTCTTATGACTGACGTCTCTTAGCTATGTCATTTTTGACATATTCGATAGCATTTTTCGATAACAGTCGGGGAAAAATGGTTTGGTAGCATAGTTTTTATCGCCGCTAAGGAAATAAGGCTGGATAATTATCCAGATTTCGTTATTCTATATAGGCTAAGTTGATAGTGTAATTTACATGGAAAATATTTGTTAAGCCTATATGGATTACCAAAAAAACACGCCTTTTATAGATTTTTACAAAAAAATTCACTGAATAACACGAAAACTATTTTCTATTATTTTTACCGGAGAGCACACGTCAACTTTTTAGAAATTATCACTCTACTAACGGTATTTTTTCGTTTGAAGCATAGAGATATCATTTCGTTCATTGTTTCTGAACTTGATGTGAAGATTAGAGTGAAGATTATAGTTTGCAATACCTAAAAATGGAAAATAATAAATATACTAGGAATTTATGAGGGTAAAACGGTATTTTGCCTGCAGTCTACTATAGGCTACAGAGGGTTAATTAAACAGCTTTAAAAATTTATACAACCCGAGACACAACCGATTAAAAATATGTCTAATTGGCAATTCTTCAAAATACAAGGGTCAATGTTCGTATTTCCAAAAAAAAAAAACGACAAAAAAAATTCCTGATACACATGTCCGCTTATGTGTACAACTCATGAAAAAGGTTTCAGACAAATCAGAAAATAGACCCTGGATTAGGTGTCGTATTTGTAAAGGAATACCCCATTTAACATACATGTATCCACAACTTTTAATTGAAACCTTTTTAAAGCGAATCATTTTAATTTAATGTTGGACATTAAGTATGAATAGCTTTGATAATTTTATGTTTTAAAAATAAATGTACAATATTTTATAATTAGACTTAAAATTACATAAATATATTAATTGATAAACACTTCTTGTTTTAGTGATTAATCAACAAATTTTACAAAATGTTAATCAATCATGGCAAACATTGGCGAATACAGCGAATACTGTCGACTATTCATCTCATTTGTTGTCAGCAACACTGCCAATATCAATACAACACTTCCTTAAATACTCCGAAACAATAAAAAAGGAATCTTCAGGGATAGTTGGATCACAAATCAACTCAGGGAATTTAAATTTAGGAAATTTAGATGCTGCATCTGGTTTCAACATCAAAGGTGAAGTACTAAAGAATGGGGCCAATTTAAGTTTGGCCCTTGGTGGTATACCTTCATCGAATAATGCTAATGGTAACCATAACCATAATGGGATAGTTGGCATGGATGGACATCTAACAAGTCTTTCAGAAGCAGGAGCTCCAACTACAACAACATCAGCACCAGCTGGTACAACAACAACCACCACACCTGGTACAACGACAACTGGTAAAAAAACCAAAAAAAAGAAGGCTCCAAAAGAGAAGAAACCTAGACCAAAACCCGGCGAAATTCGTGAGACAAAAGCTTTGGATGGCTCGACGTTGTACTGTTGTCCGGAATGCCAAATGGCATATCCGGACCGTAGTCTAATCGAACAGCATGTCATTTCGCATGCGGTAGAACGTAGATTTGTTTGCGATATTTGTAATGCAGCTTTGAAGCGGAAGGATCATTTGACTAGACATAAATTATCGCATATACCCGACCGGCCACATGTGTGCAATGTAAGTATTGTATAAATTATACAATCTGATGATTGATTACAATTTTAATATTTTGCTTTCTTCCTTAGTGGGACTTTTCATTTTCAAGTGATCTTTTTTATTTTTCAATCTTCGGACGGCAACGAAGTGCTTTTGTTTTGTTTTTCTTTGAGACTGTCCTTTTGGTTTTTAGTCCCCTATTTATTTTATATAATAATTCTGTTAACTTTATAGTGACACAAAAAAAAAACACTTTATTTGATATTTTAATAAATTTATATTTATTGGACTTCGTCGTTTCGTGGTTCTATTGGAACTGAACTTTTAATTTCCAATTTAATCAGGTACACATTACAGGCGTGATAACTCGTGATGAAATGCGATAACCGTGAACTGCGAATTCTGAGTCTGGTCTCACGCTTGAAACATGAACTATAAACTATTTGTGTCTATGATAAAATTGTAGGTTAAGAACATTTATGAAATATGATTTGCCTTTTTGTTAGACAGGTATTTTGCTGTATTATGTTCTTACGATATGAAACATGAATTCTTTGCACAACAAACTCGCCCCTTTAGAGGGTTCTAAACTCTTTAATTTTTAAACTAAGTTGTCGTCATTGACATTGATATTAATGCTATCAGTAATTTACATTTTCTACATTTTATATTTTTAGCTACATAACATAGGCTTTTAGATAGGTTCAACTTCAAAACGTGAAACTCTGCGTCTAGGTGCTGGTGTTGGTCTCCTATGACGAAACCAATATTCAATGCTCATCCCAATCATGCCAGCAGCTAAAAGCCAGATGATAGTCATGCGCGCTCAAGGGCGGGGATATCGGAAACGCATTTGTTTCGTTCATAACCTCTTCAATTCTAGTACTGAGATCATCAAGCTGTTTCTTATCAATGTCATAAGCCTGTCATTGAAGTCGTAGAAGTGGTTGTTCCATTTCTTTTAAATATCCAATTGCTGATGTTTGCTGATCTTGTGAATTAACTTCATTAACTTGACATCGAGATAAAGCGTTTTGAACTTGATTCAGAAGATCCATTTCACAGCCGTTCATCTTATTTAGCTGCGTATTAGTTAGATGGAGCTGATTACATAGACAATTTTTGGGTGATATTAACTTGCATGATGCCAACTCAATTGCTGTTAGTGGGAAAAACTTATCTCTGCTTATCGAAACTGCAAGATATGGAGCAGATATGTCGACCAAATAACTTAAATTTTCATGCAGTATAGGAACTTTGACCAAATTAAAGAGTTGAAATTCTTCAACATTTACTATGGGTAAATCTCGAAAACGATTGAGTTGTTTAAACTACGGCTTTTGATTGAAGCCATTCTGTACATATCTACGTAGGTTTGGAGAAAGTGAATTACCAATCAGCTGCAACTGTTCACTAAATTGTCTTGGTGTTATCAATTTTGGATTTATTTTAGCATGATTCAAGTCTAACATAACGTCCAATAACACTCTCAGAATCCGTTCAAAATTTGTGATAATCAATATTAAATATGAAGTAAGAGCTGCCAACTTATGCTTTTGCTCGAACAGCGTTTGCTTTGATTGAATTCCATCAATCGTTCTCATTAAATAAAGATGAACAGCCTTAAATTGTTGTTGGATTTGTAAGGTGTCTCTTTTCAAAATGTTGACCGTAGAGTCTGATATAGAATTCTGCTTTTTTAAAAGATATTCTGCATGGCGTTCATTTTCTTTGACTAAAGTTATTTGTTCTTCGATTCGATTAGCGTCTTCTTGTCACTCCTTGGGAACTATACAACAGCTCATTGTTGCGCTCTATCACCGTAACTCGATGTTGAAGGCTATCTATTATGGGTCTGCAATAAGCTTCGTTAGCCATATCTTCTATGCATATTCGTTAAATTCAAACCAATATGTTGTTAAATTGTAATAAATATAAATGTTCCAGAAGGCATTTATTATTTTTACCTCACCAATGTCTTCGAAGTAAATAACAATGCCGTTGTCTAATTTTGTCACCCAACTTGTTCATTTGTCTGTGCCAGACATATATGTCACTGTAAGAAAATGCACAATATTGAAGTAAGCACGCTCCTTAAGGTAAATTTTTTCCAACGTGAATTTGTTTCTTTACTCGCACTGGTTTCATTTGATTTTGGTCGTGTATAGTGGTAAACATTTTCAGCAATCAATCGAGTCCTTTATTGGCAATGGGCATAGATTGTGTATGGCTCTTTGGTATGTGCCATTTTCTGTTTTAACAGGATTAGATTGTCGCTTCCCTTAACAACTTCGGTTACTCGGTCTAGTTTCCATCGCATAGGTGGAGCATTCATTTCTTTTATTACAACCATTGTCCCAGGTCTTAGATTATTGTGTTCCGTTTTCCACTTCATCCTTTGTTGCAACAGATGCAAATATTCTTTTGGCCAGCGTTTCAAGAAGTGTTGCTGTATGTCTTGTATTTGCCGAGATTTATCCAGGCCCCGTGATTGTGCTTGGTAAGTTATTCCTGCAGGAGCTGTGGAAAACTAAACTATCGTGGGACGAAACGTTACGACCTGAGCACGCTCATAATTGGAGGAGATATGTACAGCAATTTTCAGCATTAAATGAACTCAGCATTCCACGATATATTCTCACACCCTCTGCAAAGGTAATTGAATTACATGCATTTTCGGATAGTAGTCTTAGTGCATATAGATCGTGTGTGTATATCAGATCTATTCACAAAGATGGCAAAATCTACTCCTAACTACTTTGCTCGAAGTCTAGAGTGGGGCCCCTAAGACAATAATAGTATAGCTAGGCTAGAATTACAAGGAACTATTTTGATAGTAATGTTGTGAAAAGGCTACGTCAAGCCTTGCATCGTCAAATTGACAACATATATTACTATACGGACTCTACGGTGGTATTGACTTGGATAAGATCACCATTGTATACTTGGGAGACATATGTTTCTAATAGGGTAGAAAAAATCCAAGCATGTACAGATATTCAGCAATGGAATTACAAAAAAGGAGAACACAATCCAGCTGATCTGGTATCCAGAGGATCCACTCTTTCGGAACTTCGGTTCAAGGGTCCCAAATTCCTCGAAACCGATGAAATATTTTCGACGAAAACTGAATATACAATCCCTGAAGTTATTCCCGGATATCGTAAAATCAAATCGGTTCTAACAACTTCAATTCTCCCAGATCCAGTAGAAAAGCTTAATCACAAAAATTTGTTTAAGACTTTGAAAATAATTTTCTCGTTTTGTTACCGATTTTATAGCAATTGCAGAAAATATAGAGAATTGAGAAGTTTTGGTCGTCTCACAGTTGAAGCATTTCTCAATGAGTATGAGCTACTGAAGAAATTTGGAATGGTCCATAAACGATCAAGTATATCGTCGTTAGATCCGTATTTCGATGAGAAATCAAATTAATAAGAGTCGGAGGCAGATTAAAACACTCGCATTTATTATCAGATGCCAAGCACTTTATACTTTTACCAAAAAACAGTCTTGTGTCCAAGTTGCTATTGATTCAGTTACATGAACAACACTTGCACTTGCATAACACAGAGCATTAATAGCCATTTCAAGACAACAATACTGGATTTTGAGCTAGGCTAGGATGGCTAGACATGTTATTTCTAAATGTATTAAATGTTTCACATCGAAACCAACAACGATTAATCAACTGATGGGAAATCTACCAAACAGAGAGTCAATCCATCACGACCTTTTTATCACTCAGGAGTTGATTTTTGTGGTCCCGTTAAAATGCATCACAAAGTAAGGAAGTTTTTGTTTGTTTTTCAACTAAAGCTGTTCACATCGAAGTTGTTGGAGATTTGTCTTACGAATACTTTAATAAACGCACTTAAGAGATTTGTCGGCAGACGAGGTGTTTGCCAAACTACATTTTGCGACAATGCAACTAACTTTGTTGTCGTTAAGAACGAACTCGCAGAGTTTATAAGGGCTTTTCATTCGGAACGCGTGCAATCTACAATCGAGGACACATATTTGCAGGATGGAATTATTTGGAAATTCATTCCACCTTGATCACCGCATTTTGGAGGAGTTTGGGAAGCTGCTGTCAAATCGGAAAAAAACGTCTTGAATTTATAGTCTTTATAGTCTCAACTTGAATGACTATTGTTGAAAGCTGTTCGTATGTTAACGAAGCTTCCCCAAGATAGCGAATTAGTAGCGTTTTTTCCGATTTGACAGCAGCTTCCCAAAATCTTCCAAAATGATACAGTGTTGATATTTCATCCCAATTCTGCTGCACTGTTTTTTACTTTATCTGGCAGAATTGCTCGGAAAACTGTTGACTTGATTGAGACTGGTACTTATCTATAGATTTTTGTTTTTAATTTCTACTAGTAAATAAAATCTATGTATCTTTCACATTTATTGTCATAGGCTTTCTCAGGCTCGTCTTTGGCTCGCACTCAGATGTTTATGTATTGCCCCTTTCTTCATATTTGTCTCTACGGCTGGCTCAACATTTATGGGGGCCTGTTTCTTCTGGAGATTGTAGCTTGAGAACATTTATGAAATACGATTTGCCTTTTTGTTAGACAGGTGTTTTGCTGTTCTTACGATATGAAGCATGAATTCTTTGCATAACAAATTCTTTTCATTATAATAACCCCCTCTAAGTAACGCGGTTTTTGGCTAACTGCCTCTACTTGCGCACTTCAGGACGGTTAATGCCACCTCGTCCACTCGTGCGTGCCATTTAAGCCTAGGTTTTAACAGGTCTGACAGGTTAAGTTGCAAGCACTTTTTTTTACAAAAGTGTGTGCAAGTAAAAACCAGAATTATGCATGTGTCAGTACATCATACAACTACAACTCTTCTCAAGCATGCCACCTTGTAATGTTTAAGCTGAAATGAACTTGTTGGGATCGACGCAAATAAGGTCCTTGCATGCTCAAATGTCTTTCTTCACTAACACATGCGATTGCTACAGTTCGTTGTGAATTCGAAAGCTCTCCGGACTAAAGAATCGATTTTGTTTTCGATTATCATTCTGGAATATATTCCTTTTCTTCTTCTTTAATTTAGCTCCTACAGCAAACATTGTACAATAAGAAATATTCAATCGTTGCCCATGTCTTTCATTGGCATACCACCTTGATCATTGTTCCAATGTTCCGATTTGAGTTCTGGTTTTTTTTTTATTAAGTTGGTAAATCTGCTGTTGACATTCCCTCTAAATCTTAGCATCATAGCTTGACATTTGCAAAAGTTACGTAGCCAAGAGTACATCTATCTCTGTGTGTGTTGGCAATTTTTTACAATTTTAGAAATGGATTTAAATTTGCAACAACGAACTATACGAATCACGTCGGGGTCACCAATATGCGGCATATATATATATCTTACAAGATTTAACCGCGCACACTTATTTCTTTTATTTTTCTTTTATTTCTGTTGATCTGCTTCGCGCCAGATCACTTAACTTACTAACTAGACTTAATCTAACAAGCATACGTATGTCAACATAAATGTATGCGTATGCATGTAGATGTGTTTATACATAGTTTTTTAAGTTTATGTTTTTTTAAGTATAGGGTGTCACTACAGAACTTGTATTAAATTTTGCGTAAAAAACAGATTTAATGGTGCGCGAACGTTGGAAATGCTGGAAAAGTGACGATTGTCTAAAGAAAACGGTCTTTTACCAGTGGCACGAGCGCAGCTCGTGAGTCAATCTAAGACGATGAACGCATTGGCAGACCATCGACATCAAAAACCGACGAAAACATTGATGGAGTAAATGTTGGTCAATAACCGCAAATTAACCATCAGAGAGATAGCGGAGGACTTGAACATTGCCTATGGATCCGTCCAAGACATTTTGGTTAATGATTTCGGTTTCAGTCGTGTAACCAAAGTTGGTGCCAAAAGACCTCAATTTCATGCAAAAAAGAGACCGTGTTGACGTCGCAAAATGGTGATTTGCGAAGCTGAATCCGATCCCACATTCATCATTACTAGAGACGAGACGTGGGTTTATGAGTACGACACGCAATTCACACATCAGCCAAGTGAATTGCGTTCACCAAAAGAGCCGAGACCAAAAAACCCACGTCGTTTTCAGTCAAAAAAGAAGGCAATGCTCACGGCTTTCATGGATTACAACGGAGTAGTGCATCATCAATTTTTACCAGAAGGCCAGACAGTAAACAAAGAGTATTATTTGAGCGTTATGAAACGTTTGCGTGAAGCAATTCGTCGAAAGAGACCAGAATTGTGGGCAGAAAACTCGTGGATTGTGCACCATGATAACGCACCGTCGCACAGTGCCATCATTATTCGTAATATTTTGACGAAAAATGCAACAAATACCATCCAACAGCCACCGAATTCACCTGATTTGGCTCCCTGTGACATCTTTCTGTTTAATCGAGTTAAAAGATCACTACGGGGAACGCGTTTCAGCAGGCGAGAGGAAGTAATGGAAAAATCGCAGGATGATGATGGACATACCGAAAACCGAATATAAAAAATGTTTCGAAGATTGGATAAAGCGCTGGCATAAGTGTGTTGTAGTCGATGGGGATTACTTTGAAGTGCATTTAGATTTAGATTTAGATGAATAAACTTGTATTTTTAATTGAATAAATTCCGGGACCTTTTTGATCAAGGTGGTGTGTTATTTGTGAGTTTTGAGTCAACAGATATCCTATTAACCTTAGGGGTTAGCTCTTTTAATTGTTTGCAATCGATGTGGATTATATTAATCCAGATTTCAAATAAGTCATCTGTTTTCTCTGAGACATTGCTTGATGCAACATAACGCAAAGCCAACAACGCGTCGACGTAGCGTGGGTCGATTGCAATAATTTGTCTATTTTCCATCTACTATGTTGAAAATATCTTGAAAATACATTGACCTTCACCGGTGTAAGATCCAGCTGGTGCAAAATCTAAAGCCACGATTTGAGGCCCGGATCAGCCCAGACAGATTTATTAAGGCTCCGTACAAGCATGCTTAACTTCTAGACTTAAACGTAACATAATTGACTTACTACAATACAATATCTCTTATATATTATAAAATTATAAGCCGTGTTGAAGATATTTAAAAAAAACACTTGAGTTATGTCGAATGGATGTGTCTCTACACAAATAAATTTTTTTTAGAATTTTTCTCTGTTTGCCTGTTTGTTTGTTTGTCCGAGCATCACAAAAAAATTACTGAATCGACTCCAATGGTATTTTCACTATTTGATAGCCCATTTAACAACTTAAAAACTGCGATATATGGTATTGTATTACGATATGGTATTGTATTCGTGAAGTTCGTACGGCTATCGGTCATCACCAAGCGCCTTCTCGCACAGCTATAGTGAATTCAGTCGATAAATTTGAACGTCTCGGACAGGTTATTGATGTGAAGATTTCATTTCATTGCTGAAGATTCCAGCTGAAAATATCACTGTCGTAGCTGAGTGTGTGATTGAAAATCCAGGTGTGGCCATTTCGAGACGATCACAGGAATTTGGCCCCAATTTTGCATAAAGATCTTTGCCTACATGCTTATAAGGTCCAGTTGATACAAGAATTGAAGCCAGCAGACACGTACAAAACCATACTTTCACTGATTGCGTGCTGAAAATGAATGAACAAGATTATGATTTTTTACACAAAATTATTCTAAGTGATGAGGCTCATTTCCATTTGTTTGGGTACGTAAACAAACAAAAATGTCGCATCTCAGCAAGTGAAACAACCTTTCCATCCACAACGAGTGACAGTTTGGTGCGATTTTTGGGTTGGCGGTGTTATTGGGTCATAATTTTTCGAAAATTATTTTCGCTGGTGCGACCGTTTCAGTGAATGGATTGTGTTATCGAACGATATTGATTGACCTTTTTGCCTGAAATTGATGCTATGGACGTGAACGACGTTTATGCTACGTTTTTTTCTTGATTTAAAATGGCACCTCTTGCTGGATTATAGGGTCATCCATGTGCAAAGAGAAACAAAAACAACAAAACAATTTTATGTTTTAAATGTTCACTGGAGTATCATCGGTTTCAATGATCTTTGCTGGAATGTAATTAGATTTTGTCACGTAAATAAATCTACTAGTATTAATCATTTGGGGTAACGTATAGCAATGTGATATCTTCCTCAAAATTATGCACTTTGCGTCAAAAAAACAACTACTGAACGTCAAAGAAGTCAGAGTCTTAAACGGAAGTGGCTGGGGATAGATAGGATGTTTCATCTCGCGAATTCCTCTGATTCCTTCTAACTTGAATTTCTAGTTCAAATGATTCTCTCATTCCCCGTTGCCTCCTGCTTTGCCATGACCGTCAACAAGTCGCGAGACCTGTAGACGGCCAACTCTATGTCGAATGTTCGAGGGTCAGTGTCTCCTCGAATCTTCTCATTTACACCCCCGAGAACCAAACAAGTACGAGTAATGTAGTATACTCGTACATAGAGGCATTGAATTAAATTTAACTCCAAAGCGTTCGGTTTGTTTTGATTCTCCGGCAAGCAGAGGAGTGGGTTCACTTCACACCCGGCGTCCCTGTTTACTGAATAATGTAACCTGACTATTAGTGACACAAAACCTGGAACCAACTAATTAAAAATACTAATGAAAATTCAGTTAAAGTTCAATCAACATTTACTTTGGATATACCTTCGTAAAACATAAAATCAATTTTTTTTTTTTTTAAGAATTCAACTCTCAAGAGGATATGAGAACTATTTAAACTAAAGCTAAACACCTGCAAGAATGTTTGTTTTTCGGGCCCCGGATCGGATTGAACGCCGTACCGTCCGGTTGAGAAGTAAATACACTGCTACTTGCACCACGCCACACACCAAAAGTCTTATTCATTAAAGGCCTATGTAATATTCAATGTAATTTTCAACCGTCAGATACCTTTTATCAATTATTCACTACTCACCAACGCGAATGAAGTTGCGGGTATAAGCTAAGAACTATATATAAAACTAATCCGTATACATACTACATATCTACATACATATACGAATCCAAAAAAAAAGCATTTTTTAAGGACAGCTTTTTGAGTCGAAGAGATTGTTAAACGATGTTCAACGTTGATTTCCCGTAATGTTCTAGACATTGGTTTTTCCGTAATTTATTCAGTGAGGGTACAGTCGAAAGAAGGTCACAGACCTAAGATTAAGTGCTTTAGTGTTGAGAGAGACTAATTGAAGGAAAAAGGGGCTATCAATGTTACAAGCTAAAATCTGATGAAGAAAGAGTATATCGACAACTTTTGGGCATTCAGAGAGAGGCTGTAAGTCGATCAGGTGGTATATAAGTTCATGTCATCATTCCAGGGAAGTCCTCGTAAAGCATTGTACATCCTCTTCACGGGGAGAATGTGTGTGGTGTAATAAGGTGACCAAACTAGCCTGGTGTGTTCAAGAAGAGGGCGGACAAATGTTATGTAAAGGGATTTAGTGATATACGGGTTGAAGAATTCCTCAAGGAAATTCATCTGACACCAAATAAAAAATCTGTCCAGGTCATCCTGTAGTGGAAAACAATCATCAGAAGATGAGATATGTCTGAAGATTTTCTTGTGATCAACGAAGACGCATATATTTGTACATAAACAGAGTTGACTACCTTGAGGTACTCCAGAAGAGGCTTTAATAGGGTTGGAAGGTAAGGACTAACTAGACCATTATAATGTCGATCTTCTAAATAAGATCTAAAGCCTAGTTTGATCACAATAATTTTGTGAGAGATTTTATTAAGAGCTTCGCTGAGATTGAAAGCGATCACATCAACTTCTATCCCGCGTTTTATTGCGCACAAAGTAATATACTTGACACGAATTCGGAGAGGTTTATACGAGGGGCGTCCAACATATTCTCGGTATCGGGGTGAAGCTGTGGTTGTATATATAAATTAACTTATTTATCAAGTAATACTATTATTTTAGTGCATTCATGTAAAATTTCATGTAAATGTGATTATTAATTCGCGTTTTATCTCTAGTTAAACAGAATCATAATGGCAACTGAGACGATGATGGTGAAAATTGAGCATCGCGCTGTGATTAAATTTCTCACTAAGCAAAGAAAAAGTCAAAAAACTATTCATGAAGAGATGGTGGCTGTTTACCAGGGTTCCGCACCTTCATTATCAACTGTGCAAAAGTGGTCAAGTGAGTTCAAGAGAGGCAGAGAGAGCATTGAAGACGACCCCCGCTCCGGCGCCCCGGCTACTACTTGTACGGGAGAAAGCATCAAAGAAGTCGAAAAACTTGTTCTTGAGGATGCCCGAATAAAGGTGAAAATGATGGCAGAGATCACCAAGCTTTCAATTGGTACCATTCACACCATTCTTCATGACCATCTTAACCTTTCAAAGGTCAGTGCAAGGTGGGTGCCACGAATGCTCACAGCGCCTCAGAAAAAAGTGAGAATCGCATGCTGTAGAGAGCTTTTGGAGATGTGTAGTGAGAACGCGGACGGTGTTATGGATCGAATTGTTACTGGGGACGAAACATGGGTCCACCACTATGACCCTGAAAGCAAACAAGAGTCCATGCAGTGGCATAAAAAAGGAACAGACCCCCCGAAGAAGTTCAAAGTCACTCCGTCTGCCGGGAAGCTCATGGCCACAGTTTTTTGGGACTCAAATCTTGAATCTTGCTCATTGAGTACAAAAAAAAAGGTGAAACCATCAACGCCACATCCTATGCTTCCACTTTGCATAATTTGCGGGAGGAAATTAAAAAGAAAAGACGGGGTAAACTCGCAGCGGGTGTGTTGCTTCTTCATGACAACGCTCTTGTTCACACGGCGCGAGTTTCCAAGGCTGCTGCGCGAGATTGTGGTTTCGAAGAAATCCAACACCCACCCTATAGTCCAGACCTTGCCCCTAGTGATTATTTCCTGTTTCCGGATTTGAAAAAATGTCTTCGTGGAAAAAGATTTTCGGATGATGAAGAACTCAAGTCGGCAATAAATGGGTATTTTGCAGAGAAAGAGGAAATTTATTTTTTTGAGGGTTTAAAAAAGCTTATCTCAAGATGTAACAAATGCATTGATGTTAGGGGAGATTATATTGAAAAATAAAAACAATTTAAATTGAATTCGCGTTTTCCTTCATATCGATACCGAGACTATATTGAACGCCCCTCGTAGTTGTAGCCCTTTAAGAAATTCATATTGATTATTTGAAAACATGGACTTTCCATCAAAAAGCATCGAGTCATAAATGATGCTCTCAAACAGCTTAGATATGTAAGAGAGCTTAGCGATGGGTCGATTAGTTAAACACTGTATCGCTAAGGCCTTTTTTATAAAGCCCCAATCATTGAAAGCGTTCCTTGAAAGATAGAAAGCTGAAAGAAAACTCTAAGGAGTTGTTTTAAACAAATTTAATTTTTTTTTTTTAGCATTGCAGTATTGCGGACAACCAATCATGTTAAATTTAATGTAACTGGCAACCCTAATTCAGGTTTGAGGTCTGTCTCTTTCTACACTTATCGAGTTGAGAGTTCTCGGTTATATATGTATATTCTTTGTCGCTTCTGTCTCTCTAAGCTAACAAATCAAATTTAGTGGAGTAATTATCATTGAGATTTTATATTCTCTTACTTATTCTAAAGTTATATTAATTGATCCCAACGTTGTTTGCCAAGTTATTATTATCTTGTTTAGGTTCTCGTGTGTGATTAACGAATGTCTGTCTAAAGAAGTCAGCAAAAAGATTTGCAATTACTTGTGTCAGAGAACTTTAGGGAAGATGGGTATTTTTCAGACTTACCTTTTATTTTGATAAATTCAAGGAACGCAATCCCAAACATTGATGAGTGTTAAGATTGATCATTTTCTTATTTAGGTTTCGCTTCAATCAGGGGTAGACCATGGCCTCAGTTAACATGCCTAGCGCGGTCTTTTGCAAGCTGCCTCCAGTTGCTCACACGAAATTGGATGCCCTTATGCTCTAGGTGACCTAGCTATCTAAGCTGGGATATCCGACCTTTTTTGACGAGGTCAGCATTGTTGAAACGTATCCTCCATGCAAACGGAACCGAAAATTACTCGAACGTCCGCGGGCATTTCCAACCGATTTGATCAGTGTCCAAGCTTGTACACCAAAGAACAGGACTGGGATGATCACTGTTTTGTATAATATTTTTATGGTTGCTCGAGAGAGAGAGCTTTAATACTGAATTGCTTTCTACTAAGCCCAAAGAAGCAACAATTAGCAAGAGTGAATCTTCGCATGATTTTTGCACTGGTGTCGTTTTCGGGGTTGATAGTGGAGACGAGGTAGATGATAAAGTCCCTTACTACCTCAAAGTTGTGGCTCTCTATCGCGACGTTTTGTCCTATCCATGTTGTGTGTTCCTCTTTGTTGACAGTATACTCGTACATTTTGTTTTTCCTTCATTAACTCCTAAACCCATCTAGGCCGTTTCTGCTTCTACAGTCGAGCGCCGCATTTGACAGCTCGCTGTAATCTTCCCATTATGTCAATGTCGTCTACATATGCGAGTAACTGAACAGGCTTTTGAAAGTTGGTGCCGCTTGTGAGCTTCGCATAATTCTTTCAAGAACGATGTCAAAAAAAATTACATGATAATACATCGCCTTGTTTAAGTCGCTTTCTGCCTTTGAAGATCTTGGTTTTGTTATTAAAGACCTTGACGGAGCATCGTGCAATGTCCATCATCATCCTGCATAGTCGCATGAGCCTGGCAGGGATGAATAAATTAAACATAACTCTGTATAGTTCGTTCCTTTAGATGATGTCATATGCCTCACTGAAGAGGTAGTGTGCGATTTGGAACTCTATGGATTTTTTAAAAAATCTGCTTTAATATGAAAATTTAATCTTGACCGTACTGGCCTAAAACTACACTTTTAAACAGTCTACTTAGTCCCCGCTTCAAAGGCTTGCTTCTTGTTCTTTACCACCATTTTCATCCCATGGTTCCATTATCACATTTCTTTATTTATGTGGAATTGGCCTTTTGAAATGCTGAACGGAGTATCCACACTGTGCTTAGATTTTTCTTCGAAGTTGCTATACATACATACGAGTATGTACCTTGAGCGCTTAGTTCTTTTTATTGATTTATGGCACTTTAGAGCTGTTGTCGAGAATTTAGTGCTTAGAGCTGGCCTCTTTCCTTGTTAATATTGTGCTAGTTTATTTTTTCTACTGATGTCTGTTTTTATCGGTTGTTCCTTGGTTCTTAGACGAACAATTCTGTCAGCAAAGTCGATGCTGACTTTCTAATTATTCGCCGAAGATAACTTTAGAATCTTTTACTCACCGCTTCGGGTTATATTCCAGCATATATGGTAATCTATCTGCATTTGGTGTCCAACGTTGCAGTATGTAATCAAGTGCCGTTATCAAGTAATCAAGTAAGTGCTTAATAATTTGGTGAGGGCTAACACCCTCATTTATTTCGCTTAATGCAAGCTTAAACTAACTTAAAACTAACAACAGTTAGGGGTTAGGGAGTAAGGGAATGGTGGAGGAGATCAAGTTTAAGACGAGAAGTGCTCAGGTTAAAATCAAAAAGGGGGAAGTTTGAGGTGACTTTACGGATCATGCGGGAGATTGGTTCGTTAGACCCATAAGAGGTGCGGTGGGTTGGAATATAGAAGAGACGAGGACAGCGTTAATTACGAGGGTTAGTGTTGGAAATAGAATTGTAAAGGGAAGCGCAGTCCACAAAACCAGAGAGCAGTCGATGAATGAAGAGAATGTCAGCTAGTCTCTGCGTTTTTCGAGGGTATTCAGGTTAAGAAGTTTGAGGCGGTCACGATAGGGAGGTAAGATAAATGGGTCATTCCAGGGTAGTCCACGAAGGGCACATCGAAGAAAACGAAGAATGTTCTCGATTCGGGATATATGAACTCGCTGAAAGGGGGACTACACTTGGCTGGCATATTCGAGAAGGGGCCGGACAAGGGTAATGTAAAGTGATCTTGTCACATAAGGGTTGCAAAATTCTTCAGACCAACGCTGGATAAAAACGAGCGATGAGTTGGCTTTAAGAATTTTCTCATCAATATGCGAACGGAAGTTTAACTCTTGCAAGGTCACGAATTGATCAAACCTGGCAGAAAATAAAGTCAAAAGGGGGACATTAAAGCTCAAAGCAATTTTTTAGACACCAGGTGGAAAATCTATCGATGTCTTCTTAAATGAGAATAGATATTGATATTTTTTTGATATTGATATAATTTATTTCTTCTTATAAATTCATTATAATTCACAATTCTTAAAATAAATAAATAAAAACCTTATATGCAGAGCAATAGAAATAAGGAGATTGGTGACATTCTGTATTTTAGATTACAGAAGTAAAGAAAATAGTGTTGAATGTCACTTCAAAGGACTTTAACAATATAAAATTAAATTTTTTAGGTGGGGTGACCCTGTAGGAAGCAAATATACGACTGAAGTATTTTAAACAATATAAAAATGTGTAAGAAAAAGTTCATGAAGCATAAGAGAGTACAACAAAAACATTTTTGTTTTAAGAAAAAAAAATACATCCGTTAGATAGCTAAATAGGCAAAGGATGAATACAACAGTGAGCTAAGGTTTAACCAGAATGTCAGAAGTCGAGCATCAGTGAATGAATGATTCTAGACTAGCATGGTTAAATTGGAGGAGCCAACGTTTTAAATGTTTTATAAACAAACCAGATGTTGAAATTGCCCTGATTGAGTGAGGAAGTTTGTTAAATAAGCGAAACGACAAAATAGAGTAAAAATTACGATAAGCAGTGGTACGAAAAGTAGGTACAGATAACATATTAGACAAGTTTCCACGTAGATTATAAGATGATATTAAACGAAAGTTACGACTACCAGACTTCATAAAGAAAGCTTTTAAAACCTTAAAACAATATAAATGACGAACTGGAAGAATTTTCAGGTCACAGAACAAAGGATAACTAGGATGTCTGCCAGGTTTACGGCATATAATTTTTACTACATATTTTTGCAAGGTTAACAAGGGTTGAATTTTATTAAAATATGCACCTCCCCAACAAGCGATTCCATATTGCAACTTAGAATGAAATATTCCATAATAGATTGTTTTCAGGAGTGTATTCGAGCAGATATTACGCAAATAAAAGAAGTGTCTGAGAGTCCATCGAAAATACTTTCTCAATGTTTCAGCATGATTCAGAAAGCTCATTCTAGAATCAATAGTGAGTCCCAAGTATTTAAATTCATTAACTTTCTCAATTAAAAAACATTTGTCACTGCAGTTCAATTTGCTACAAAAAGATTTAGAAGAAATACCAGCCGCACAATGACAAACGGACAGTTTGTATCTTTGGCACTCGGGTGCATGAAAATACACGTTTGCATCTAAGTTATGTAAGGATGATAAACTGAAAAACATTATTTTCGTTTTAGAGCTTATCGCCAAGATATGTTCAGCAAACCAGTTTCTCAGTAAGTTGAGATCCCAATTAATGTCCGAAACCAGATCCAAGGGACTGTTACAACCATAGGAAAAGCCAACATCATCAGCAAAAGCAGTTGGTGTGCCTTTAAAATTAAGTGAAAAAAGTGAATTTATGTAAATCAAGAACAAAGTTGGTCCTAGAACAGAGCCTTGGGGTACACCCAAGTTAGAGTCTTGGGGTGAAGAAATAGTTCTGGAGAAGTTAGTGTAATCGACGTAAATGGATACCGAGCAATGTTTGATAATCCTCTCAAGATCGTTTATAGTTAAAATGAAACAGGTGGGACCTGGATTGCTGCCTTGTGGCTAAAAATGGGGTTGATAAGTCTGACCTAAAGCGAACGTTATAGTAACGGATCTCCAGATAAGAAGACATCCATTTTAACAATCCAAAATTTAGACAGCATCAGATAAGGATAGGTTGGTAAAATCAAAAGAAGATTTGCCAAGATAAATATTAATTTTGCGACAATTAGCTTTATGGAAGTTGTAAGAAGAGATGGTAGGTGAAGTAGTGGGCTGGGGTGGAGAGTTAGGGTGATGGGACAGAACGTTACTGTGGAGATAATGGGATCAAAATAAGGTCTGGTTTCCTATCGATGGAGTTAGGGACGCCACGTATAGAGTAGTGTACTTGTGTCTCCTCCCGCTACGTTTTGCATTTCAAAACTATTGTATTTCCTCCATCTTCTTATTCTTCGTATTCATAGTTCCCTTTTCCGACGTGGCGGTTTAAATCTGCACCGATGAAAAGCATTTACTCCCTAAATATTCCATTTAATAGCTCATCAAAATCGTATTATATCTTTTCCTGATAGCTCACTGGGATGAAGACGCTAACAATATTTCAATTGTTTGAAATATTATGAATTATTTTATTAGTCGGTTGGTAATTTTTGATACGCTTATATTTTAATCAGGAGAGCTCCGCTGTCAAGATGATGGCAATTCCATTTTTATGTTGTCCCGTTCTGTAATAATAAATTTTATATGCCCTATTTCCGACGATCAAACAAACCCGATTAGACTTTGGGAAGTCTCATAAGATGTGAATCGTTTTAGCTCTTAAAGTGCCCGAATATGATTTTTTTTTCTCCTTATGTCGCCTTTAACGACACCCAGGATTACGAATTGCAGCAATATTCTACCCTATCATGTAATTCGATCGGAAAAAAATTTCGATCGGAACTCGTAGACCTATCACGTTATCCGTTTCGGAATAAACTTTTTCAACGCATGTCAAAGCACGTATTAATTGACACATTAAAGCCCCATTTACAATACTGCGGGATGCGATACGAGAGTATACGAGAGAATGCTCTCGCATTTAGACATCGGACATCTGTTTACAATGATGCGTCAAAACACGACTCACAAATAACAAGCTCAAAATGAAAAAACAAAAAATTTGCTGTCACGCACTGCGAGATCCGCGAGTTTTCCAGATTTTCGAAATTGACTGCGATGCTCGCTGCGAGACTCGCATTATTGTAAACGAACACATTGATGAATTACATGTTGCCGAAATATTTTAGACAGTTCATGCGCTCTCGCTTTCGAACAACATATCGCAACTCGCAGTATTGTAAATGGGACTTAAACATCTGGTTACGTTTCTGAGTTGTACATGAAATATTTGTTCACCACTGGTCTTTTGCTGAAATTGCAGGCAATGTCCGGTTTCTCCTGCAATCGTTACACCAGCCGCTCATATTGTCCTCTATTTGTGCTTATTTAACACAATTAAAATTGCAAATTGCAATCCTTTTTTAATAAAACTTACATCTTTAAAAACTTTTTCTTTGTTTTGGTTTCACAATTCTGCAGCAAATTTCTGTCGGAGAATATCGGAAAAAAAATTTAAGGCAACTTTCAAAAAATTTTAATCAAAAAATTCTGCAATGCGATGCTCTGCATTATTTCGAACGAATTACGCGATGAGAATTTTCTCCGACTTCGGAGGAATTGCAGAAAATTCCTTTCCGGTCGAAATAAATACATGATAGGGGGTGATTATATAAGCCGTACGTTAGGTTTCATTCGAAATTTTCAACACTGAAAATTATTATTTAAAATGCTGCGCGAAACTAATTAAAAACACAGTTTTAGAAACCCTACGTATGGGTTGAAGCGGGTTTGCAGGAAGAAAAAGTTAGCTCTCTAAATTTCCGATCATCTTTCTTTTAATAAATAGCACATTTCATGTTTCTTTAACATGATTAATTATCTTTTATGTTAATTTCATTACAGATTTGCATGAAATCATTTAAACGCAAGGAGCAGCTAACCTTGCATATCGTCATACATTCAGGTGAAAAGAAACACGTCTGCATAGAATGTGGAAAAGGTAAGACACTCCCTAAATACTTTGCTTCAGCTAATTTTTTATCTCAAATCTTGACCAGGTTTTTATCGAAAGGACCATTTAAGAAAGCACACACGATCGCATATTGCTCGACGGGTCAAGTCCGAAGTTTCTGCTCAAAATGTCAACGGCAACAACAATAGCAGTGCGAACAATACGCTACACGGTTCCTGAGGATCGTACAAGGACTTTTGGTAGATGTCTTTAAATTTCATTAAATGGTTTATAAATATCACAAAATCGATTGCTCTCTAAACTAACAAAAGAAAAGAAGACAAACAAACAAAGTTTAAATATCAATCGTTTTGTCAAGTATTTATAAGAAAAGCCAGAAAGAAATTTCATGATATCTATCATAGGTCCTGCTGAGCGCCACCGTTTTTTAATTTCTTCAAATTTAATTCCTTTCCTCTAAATTTTCTGTTCTTAATTAATTCGAAAAGAAAAGACAAAAACAAAAACAAAACAAAAAAACACAAGGAAATTAAGAAAAGAACTATAAAACATTTAGTTTTCTCACTTGAATGTACTGATATGTATCTTTTATACATGCATTATATATATATATATATGAGTATATATATATATTATATTTTAATAAGAATCAATTCATTTTTTATTAGTAATACATATATAATTATGATGATGATGATGAAGAAGAAGAAACTGAGTATTGATCAATTATATAGGTGTGAGTTTAGATAAACGTAGAAGTATTGACTTTTTTTTATTATTATTTTTACTAATTTTTATAAAATGTAAACTTTTAGTTGCAATATTTTGTTTTATTTTCTTTTGATTTTTACTTTTAAATTTTATATACATATACTATACACTTTGTTAATTTTGTTTTTATTTTTAACTTTCTATTTCCGATGAGTTTTTTTAATTAAAAATAAAACTGAATAAAATGAAAATGGAAAAGAATTTTTACATTTGTATATTGCAACATTTAAAGAAAGTAAAAGCAAACAAAGCAAAAAAAAATGGAAAAAAAAATAATAATCGCACAAGTTATACATTAAAGAAAGAATCTAAATGTACAATTTTACTTGAAATTCTTAATTGTCTTCAATTTACACCATTAAATTGATTAATAATAAAAATAATAATAGCAATTGAAATGTACAAAATTTATAAAAAAAAAACAAACAAAAAAAATCATAAGTAACTTTATAGCAAAGAAAAAAACTACTTGTTCATAAATAATAACTAAACAAAAAAAAAAAGGAACAAATATAAAACAAAAACAAATGATCACTGTGATCCTACTTTTGTAATAATTAATGCAATTTTTTTTTAATTTTTATTTAGTTTGTTGTAAGATTTATGTTTTTCGCTCGATTTTAACTTCCAAACAGGCATGTGCAATTTGAGTTTTATTACTTTTGTTTTATTATAGAATTATAAATATTAACTACACCAGTATTTGTTTGTCTTTGTTTTCTTAAACCTTGTATTTTGTTGTTAGTTCTATGTGTGTAATTGTATTAATAGAATAAGGATTGTCTATGAAAATAAGGAGGATTAGGGATAACGATTTTGTTGTTTGATAAGTTTAAGTTTAAATCTATCGGAAAGTAAAGTATGGATACAAGAGTCCCTCCTTATTTGCAAATTTATTTTCTTGTAAAGGAAAGGATTAGTCTTAAATGGATAGATATTCCGAAACCAGAAAGTCTTTTACAAACACTATGAGGATCGCAAACGCCTGTCCACAGTAGTTTGATTTTCTTACTCACTCTGAAATTACCTCCCTTCGAAATCAATAATCCTGTGCAGTTACTCAAACTAAGTTTCGGCTTATCAAGCACGTCTTTCCAATGAAAGTTCCAAATTCCGACCAAACAGTTTTCTTTCGGGACTGTGTTATTGATATATCCATTTCGTTGAACATGGTGTTTTCCTCGCAGTCGTTTGTTTCCTCATCAACTGAAGTAATTTTTAGGTCTCTGTGGAAAACATTATTTCTTATGTACCGCTGTGCACGGGCAATTTCTCTTATTTACTTACTGCGGTGGAGCTCGTTCTAGTTGAACCTGGGCCACCTAATATGAGGTCTTCCTCTACTGCGGTGTCCCTATGGCTTTGATTCGAAGACTCTGCGGTCCTGAGCATTATTGCTCATTTGCTCTACACGACCAAGCCATTTCTGGCTGCTATGTACTATGTTTTCTGACTAGGTCGATGCTATATAGCTTGTATAGTTCGTCGTCCAATCTTCTGCCCCAAAGTCCATCAACACGAACGGGGCCGACAATTCTACGAAGAATTTTTCTCTATAAACGACCGAAGACATATTCATCCGCTTTGGATAGAGTCCATGCTTCAGTACCATAAAGTAGGACTGGAATGATCCAGGTCGTATATACAGTCTCCTTAGTTTTTCCGGATAGGGCTTTATTTCTTACTTACTTTCCTGATGAGCGATGAGGCGTTGTTTGGTAGAATTGATAATAGATCCACGGTAAACAAAGTCTCGTACTACCTTAAAGTTATAATTATGTACTGTGATGTTTAGTGCAATTCACCATTCGTATCAACATTATTGGCGTACGCTAGTGGTTGCACAGACTTTTGAATGATTGTATTCGCTTGTGAATTCTTTCAGCGCGTCACTTTGTTTAAAACCATATTTTTACATCAAAGGTTTCAGTTAATTCGTTACTGACCTTGACTGAGCAGCGAGCATTCTCCGTCGTCAGTCTACTCAGATGGACGAATTTGGTAGGAAGGCCAGCACTAGATGCGGTTCTCTTAGCACTTTATTTTGAAAAGTTGGAGAAATATTGACTTTCGTGTTCTTAATACAACACCAGAGTTCTACACCTTGGCCCACACCGGCTTCAGCATTTGCTTACATAAGAGCAACTACTGTAATCAGTACATTTCGCTTTATTCATTTTTGAGTTTTTTAACCTTGCGTAGAGTGTCATTCTAAAGTATTGCCTCAATTGCGAACGGAATACATACCGATCTTATAAGGGTGGACGACCTGCTGTCTTTTTGTTTCATTGAAATCATTTGATTTGGTTTCATTGAAGGTAATCCATCAGGTCTTTGCATATTTATTTGCAATATTAAGAGTGCTTTGTAGTTTAACTGTTGTTTCTATGATCGTTTTACGTACTACTAGAATAGCAATGTCATCACCAATGTTGGAGACAGATATACGAGTAAAACCTTTGAATTTGAGCTATAATCAACTGAATTTGAATTACTCTTATGTTTAACATTATACACAGTACATTGCTGTATGCTTCGTAGGGGAGATCGTAGAAATATTCTTTGCTATCATTGTAAAATTTCTCTATGAGGCCTGGCCTCTTGACGCCACCATTGGTTTAGCAGGGCTATTTCAACGGCCGTACCTCCTTCTGAAATGCAGTAATTTTTCACAAGACATTATATTTGCTATTGCTTTTGCTTAACTCTAGCGGTGATAATTTTGGCAATTATAGTCCAGTTCTACGAGGCTAGTGTCTGATTATAAAATAAACAAAATTAATATGTAGTAATAGCTATAGCATAGAGCAGATCAGGCTTACTCCGCTCAATGCCTACCCTAATCATACAATATTTAGCCACCAAGCGACCATAGGTTCAAAAAAGCACACGGAAGAGTTGCTAATACCGAAATATAAGAAAAAGTACCTGCCTAAAATTATATCTTGGTAGTTGTAGACGTTTTATTTTCAATGTTACTACGTCTATATCTAACGAAGACCACAACGATAGATCAAGTTTTGGAAAGGCTAAGAAACAAGCTGGGTTTTGTGTTTGGGCAAACAGTATCTGTGCAACCGTCCACATTTTTTCTGTCTTAAACATAGGTTTTTATGGACTTCTTTTTGTCTAGGGTTATGTGCACTTTATCAAATGAACACTTATTTTAAGCTGCTGAGAGGTTGTTTTAGGTCCATAAAGAGAAGTGAGAATCAGAGGTTTAACTAACAAAATAAGATTAAATGAAACAAATTCGGCCGTTTTCGTTTTTTTAATGTCTGTAATCCGTATTACTATAAAATGCATCATACGCCAAAATGTTGGTTTCATTAAAATACAATCCATGATAATGCTCCCAGGTGTAAATGTCGCCTAGTTACATTGTCATACTTATTTGTTGTATTTTGACTTCCGCTTGGCCGAAGCAGAAGCTGCGATGTACAATAGCAAGCCTGTATCAGCACAGAGCTTCAAATAACACCACCCAATTACGAGAAGTTCAAGCTGCGGTGAAAAACTCGGCGCTTCGATTTCGACCAAATTCACAATTTTAAGTTTCGATTCTTGTTATAAATATACATATATTCGTCTTGTGTAATTAAAACATTAACGTGGTCTCTGCTGTTGCGTTGTAGCATCACATTTTACTTCATTTGATGCTGCTTCTTTTTTGCCTCTAAAAAGGACAATTTTAACACGTGGCTAATGGTTGTCCATGCTTGTGTTCGCAAATCTATTGACTGACGCATTACAGAGCTCCGAAGTCCTTCCTTGCTGGATTTCAATAAAATATTTACATGAATGGTACAATTCTGCTCGAAAGATATCTCTAACCATAACAACGAACAACAATAGCGAAAGGATGAAGTCTTCCCGTTGTAGATCTCATTTTACATCTAACCATTACGCAGGACCATCTCCGTAGGCATTCATCATTGCTACGAGTTTTATCTTTGGCAACGCTTGATTGGATACGTTTTTTCTTTTATATTTTAGATAGATACAAAATCTTTACTCACCTATTTAATGGACTCCCGACTGATGAAGAGTCTCTGGCTGAAAGACGACAGCCTATAATGAGGATGTACTCCTCGTTTCTGTGTATGCTATTTTGAGCCTCTACTAGTATGACAGCACGCTAGTGGCGATCAATAATTTCGATGTCGTTTGAGTATTCCAGCAGCTTCGCAAATTTTTTGAAGATATTAAGTAATTTCTGTGTTGACACCAGCTATCGTTCAAACACTTGAAGAAGTCACATGCTAGCTCATCTTCTTGCCGAAATTCAGTAAACATTTGGAGGAGGAGGATGATTTGACTCAGCTGCTCTTTGTAGTCTATCGATAATTCAATGTTTCTAAATCGTACATATACGTTACGTTAAGGCTCTCTATATTTAGGGGATTTACAGCTGGACAGTCGGGCGCTAGATTTGGCTTCGACAAGAAAATAATCAGAAATCTATACTGATTTGTTAAAATTGTTGTTTATTATCTAAATAATGAAACTAATTATACATTTTACGAAAGGATGTTACAGGGAAGAAAATATATCCTGGATAGGACTCTGCAATCTGTAAATGCGAGTGCGATACATGTATCGCAACAATAATAAGTATAATCATATGCTTATGGGATGTATTTATGTGTCCCATCAATATTGATAGGATTAAGTAATGAAAATATTTTATTACTTTCTTATTGGATGAGCGAAACTATAATATGGCTAGCGAATATATACCTGTTCTGAAGTTTGTAGGGCAAGCTTCAACATCAAAGAATTAGCGTATTATGTTCTATTGTGATTTGATAATTTTTGTAATAAATTTTTGTGATGATTCACACTTTTTTGATATATTTATTTAATATTGTCTCTTTTATCACTGTTGAAAAACTTTACAATTTTTGATGGATTTTGACATATTTTTGTAATAGTCAAGTTTGAGGCGAGTCTGGCTCTTAAAGTTTCGTCATTAGAGACAAACTATTTCTAGTAAATCATGAAGAACAAAACTCAGTAAGTTAGAGGCTTTGAAAAATACGTTTTTCGGAGAAGCAAATTATAGATCCATAAACAATCAAGCCATACCACATTATATAACATAATGTACAAATATGCTTTTAACTCCATTCATTCTCCTTAGTTTAATTAACAATCTACTTTTTTAATATTTAAACTTAACTTAAGTGCTTAATATTAAATAAACGAAAAAGTAATATTTTCATAAGTATATAGCTGAATAAGATTTTCTTTCAATTTAATTCTTAAAACTAAGAAATACAAAAGAAAAAGAAACGCAAATATTTCCTATGTTTGGTAACATTTTTTTTTCGAAGTGTATTTGTTATTTTTATTTATTTTTATAGTAGAGATTTACTTGAATTTCTTCAGTCTCACACTGTTAATTTGAAAAAAAAAAAAACAAAAACAAATTTTTGACTACTTCTACAATAGATACAACAAAATAAAAACAAAAACAACTAACGAAAGTGCAAGATAATGTAAACTATAATAAAACAAATTACAAAACAAAACAAATAAACAAAAAGCAAATCATTATTTTTTTATGCAACAAAAGCAAAAGGCAACAGAGTTCAAAGTGAAAGTACTGTTCAAAGTTTATAAATCTCTCCAAAACAAACAAAGATATATCAAAAACAAAAAAAAAACAGAGAAAAAACAAAACCTAAACAAAATACAAATCAAGTAGCAACTCATTTATTTTCTTTTGTAAAAAACAAAAAAACAAAATATACAAATTTGTAAAAAAAACAAACAGAAATAACTTTATTCCATATGAGTACTCGTATTTAAATAGACTTACAAGTACCATACATTAACAAATTACAAATTACAAAAAAAAAAAAAATAGTGCTTACAAATTTTAATTGTAACAATATTATTATATTGTATTCCACGAAAGTGATCAAAGACAAAATATGATAGGAAAATGCATATACAAACAAACAAACAAATATTCATAACAAATACAAAACAAAATAGATTCCAATAGCATGGTGATCATTAAGAATTTTTATTTTACAAAAAACAAAACAAAATAATGTATAAATTTTCCTTAAATATAATACAAAACAAAACAAAAGAAGAACAACAAAAAATTGCATACTTGCAAAAAGTACAAATCTATACAAATTGAAATAAAAGGTAAGAAACAAAACAAAACAAAAATATAAAAATAAAAATACAACTTTTAAGATACAATTAAATTTTAATGAAACCAGTTTGTAATAAATTATAAGTAAGTGATTTAAAAGAAAAAAAAAACAAAAACAAAAAATTTATGAAATTAACATTAAAAAAACAAAAAACGATTTCAATAATTGTGTAAGATCTACAAAAATGTTAATTACTAAAAAGCCACAACATTTTTCTATTCTGTGTTCTCGTTTATTTATTTATTTTTTTAATAAATATAGTTTTTGACATTTTTATTACGTATTAAAGCAAAACTCATCCATTTATTATCCCTTTTTTGATGTTTGAAAAAAAATGCAATTTTGAAACAAAAATCAACAATCAACAAAGCAAAGGAGTTACATTTTTAAGAAATAATAAGTGAATGAATTTACATCAAAAGTTAAATTAAAAATTCAAGTCATTAATGAAGAAATATACTCGTATCAAATTATAAAATTGTTATGTACTCGTAAGTGGCACAATGAGAAGGTTTCAAGACAGACTCATTTTAGATTTCAAATTAGTCAAATAAATTTTAGTTTTGTTATAATGTATAATGAACACATATACGTTGATCCTTATAAGAAGTTGTTGTCGCTTTGTCCAGGCTTTCCAACATTTCCTGGTCAATACTCTTCTTGGAGATAGTTATGTCCTGTTTCGTCTTCTGCGTTCTAAGGCCTCTACTACGCCTACATATCATCTTGCGTAGCTGCTTACAGTGTGTTGTTATTCCCTTACCTCTTTCTTTGTTGCCGTGTATGTATTATATGTAATGTATTTTCTCGGTCGACTAAATCGTCTTCAATGGTCGGTTTGCGTTTTCCATTGCCTTGATAAGCAGTATAACTCTTGCCCTTTGAAGTTGGTAAAGTTGCTCCTTAGGGATATGATTATAGCATAAAATCCGCGAAATACTCATCAACGAACGTTTGTAGTTTTTTTTAGTGAACTTGCGTGCTACATAAATATAACAAAACAGATTCAAAGTCAGAGCTTGCTACAATGTGGCATTGCTACTCCATATTTTGGACAACATTCCTTACAAAGCAGTGGTATCCTTTTAAAATATTGAAAGCTCCCCTATATTGGTTATCCAGCAATACAAACCCAAGCTGATGAGATAGTACCGAGGTTAATAATTGTCGTTTTTGTCGAGTTTATATTGCCTGCCGCTCTATCTATGTAAGCTGACGATGTAGCATTACCCAGGTGTTTGAGGTAAGATGTTAGAGTATATCGAATCCCCGCGTATCCTGCCGTCAAAGCAATACACAACATGTCGCTATTTAACAATAAAAACAATATTGGTTGCATTATGCAGCCCTGTCTTACCCCGCCGGAGATATCCAATTCCTTTATGCACTACTTGACAGTTTGACTCGTCATAAGTGTTCATTTGTCTGGAATACTTTTCCCGCGTAAGGCATGCCAGTTAAACTATTCTCTATTGGCGCTGTCGAACGCCTTTTCGAAGTGAACGTAGGTCATTTCGCGAATGACGATCAGCTTGTTCTGCTTAGCTACGACAGGAGTCACTTTTCATTCATACTGACGGCTCTGTTGCGAATACGCGATTAGTAAATGTTGTCTGTATGCGTGACTCCTAGTTATTTGTGGCTTTCGAGTTCCTTGCGTAGGGTCCAGATGAATAAGTTGGGAATTGTTCTCATTCACTAAAACGAGCGTCAAAGTGACATAGCTTCTTTCTGAATGTGAAACTAAAAAGGACTGAGATTCTGTATAACCTCTAATGCTGGCGGGTTCTATTCTGATGCGGCCATTCTGCATATAAAAGCCAGTCTTTCTGATTTCTGAGTCCGGCCTGTGTAGATGTTGTGCAAATTTTAAGATAGACTGAATTGTAGACTTTTGATAGTCCATAGGGAGATACTGGCTTTGGCTTTAGTACTTTTATTTAGAATTGAAACTGAGGTTAACCTTTTTTTACTAGTCAGCCGTAAAGCTGGAACCTCTCTGATTTTTTTTAAAAATTAATATCTGATTAGAATTAACATAATCGGAATAATGAGCGCCTCATTGTGTGTATCCAGCAATTCGCAGCAATTACTCTAAGTTGAGTACTACCCAGTTAACTTTGTATTGATGTCACATTTAATTTAAATTCCCCGTTCGTTCCTTATCTGCTCATACAATTCTTTCTAGATGATCGTAGACCCTCTCCCCTTATTTGTTACCCTTAAAATGTTTGTACACAGCTCGGGCGATGAAAATTTTGAGAGAAAGAAAAGTTAGGTACCGATGTACATTGGTCTTAAATGTTTGCAAGTTATAACAAAGTTATATAAATCACGATATTTCAGATTACGTCCGAAAGTGGGCTTGAGGGTGTATTGAACAGCATTCATAGCGAGACGGGTGTTACGGTTGAAGGTTTGAAGAGGCGGAATGATACTGGCGATTTCAATGGAGCACTGGTGGTGGAAATAGCGATAAAACAAAGTGAGGCAGGAGACATTTCGCCGGTATTCGAGGGTGCCAATTGAGTGACTGATATTAGTATCACCTCTTTGGCATAATTAAGGACTTTCTGTACTAATATTTTTGTTACAATATTAAAGTGTGGGATCCGTGTTGTGAACTAAAGTAGGAGTACATTTTTGTTGGTCCACGAATTCAAATGTTGCTTGCAAATGACAAAGCGTTTAAGTATTGTTAAGCATTAATAAATGACTATTAGGGCCCCAAAAATAAATTTTCCTAATTTTACCAATTTTCCCATAATCATTATTCTTTGCAATTGTTATTTGTAAACTGAAAAATGGCTGAATGGCTAGGTAGCTTTTGGAAACTCTAATATGTTCCCGCTCGTGTTATGAAATGATGATGGTTTTATTGCAGGTATGTAAAAAATATCAAAGTAGTTAATTCTGTGATTTCTGTAACCATATGTCGTTGTATTTTTTAATGCCATACAGTTTAGCATTCGTTAATGTGTCCATTAGTGACATTTTTCTTCGTCTCTAATATCAAGTATTTTGAGAAGTTTTAAAATCTTCCTCTCAGTTGTAGTCCATTATGAATATGCATCAATCTGGATATTTAAACCGGCGGCTCTCCATGAGACAAATTCGTGCCCGTTACATTGTCCCGATTTATTTTCTTTGATTTCACAGTCTGTACAAACAGAAAAGACAGAGATAATTTAAAATATAAAGTTCACTTTCTAATTTCATGAGCTTAATTTGTCTAACCAAATAGAAAAGATGATTAAATAAGAAATTTGTCCTTTTGTTTTCAAATAAAAATGATTTAAAAAATATACGAGTATTTATTATAAAAAAAACACTATACAAGAAAAATATCTTTTTTAAAAGCACCCATATTACTAATCAAATTAACATGCAACATGTAATTGGAAATAAAGTTTTTTATAAATACATACAATATATAATTAAATCGAAACCAAAAAAGGTATTGATCTTAAAAATTATGTACGTTTCATTAATATGATAAATAAAAATCAATCATTAAAAGCAAAACATTTTTTCATCGTCAAATCATTGTTCAATCTTAAATGTTTTCTCATTAAAAAAAAATCAAACCAAATATATGAATAAACTCAGGGATATAGCCTCCAAAAAGTTTCGCAATAAAAGTAAAAGATAAAAACACGTATATGTAATTAAATACAAAAAACAAAAAGAAATATTTATTAAAAAATAAGAAATTTAGTACATAATTGTAAATGTCAATAATTAAAGAAAAACAAAAAAAACGAAAAACCCCTAAAAGGAGAGAAATTTTAAAAATTTTGTAGTACCAACTCGTATGTAAATTAATTCACTTATTTCAATTGCATAATCTTATTGGAAAAATTCAACAAAAAAAAAGAAAAACAAAACAAAACAAAAAGCTAAAAAATTGAAAAAAGAAAAATCCCAAAATAACAAATTTTATCAGAACGATGACGTTTTGTTAATAAAAAATCTAAAACGAGTTGGATTGAATGAAAAGATAGTGATTTAACCAATTTTACTTTTTTTTTCCAATTTCTTTTCTGGTTGAAAAAGGCTGATTAGTGTACTAATTAAAAAAAACAAAAAAAAAAGGAACCGACGACAAAGAGTCCACTTTGACAAATTTAATTAAAAAGATAAAAATTGAGGAAAAAAAACATTATCGAAAAAAACATTTCCTTTTCCTTAGAAACGAGTATCAGATAGTTATTTCATAGATATGTAAAAGAAGTAGGCATAAGGGCTTTTGGATGGATAGGATGATTGTATGTTTTAAGAGAAACAAATAAGCATTTGGTATCTGTGATTTCCTTTTGTAATTTCTTTTTACATAACCAAACGTATAACAATCGTAAGTTTTTTATTTTTTTTTTAAATAAGATAGTAATCTTTTTATACATTGTATATTAAGCCTCACAGATGCTTTTCACTTTAAGTTTTTTTTCTTTTTTTTTTATAAATTAAAAAAAGAAAAAATATAGTTTTAAATTTATATTTTAAATTGAAGCAATTTTTCGAGAAAAAAAACTAAACACAAAAAAAAATCTTCAACGTGGCAGTTAGTCATTATTTGCATCCATTATTTATTTTAGGTTTTTATTTTGAAATTTTTATCGTGTTGTAATAGTAGAAAGCGATATAAGCAGAACATAAGTAAGTGGTTTTTATAACTCTAGGTAGGAACTGTGTAATTTTGCTATTGTAGACTTTTAATAAAGGAAAAAAAAAATAAATTATTGAAAAAAAAATTGACTAAAATGAAAGCTGGAAAAATGATGTGAAACTAATACTCCATTTAGAATAACATAATTTTATTAGAAAGACAACAAATTATTCTTCTTTTTTTTCTTAATCAATTGACTATCAATTTTCTCCATGGTTGCCAACGTATAGGTTTGAGAAGCCAACGATAGAAAATAGAAAGGAAATTTAGATAATCATGCCATTGCAAGTTCAGTTGGGAGTCATATGAAAAAGATATCGTGACTCCATTCAAATAAAACACATTTCAGTTCACTTCAAAAGTTTGAATACTTTATATTGTTATTGGGTAAATTAATACGGCAGTTAAACCGTTCCACGACTGTGCTAATTTACACATATTAAATGTACATATCTCCTTCAAAGCTGTTGCCCTTCGCAGATATACATTTATGCCAGCGAACCTAGGGTTCTATTTTTATCTCATCTATGATCTCAAAATAAAGTGGCAATTTAAACTTCGGGAACAGGAAGAAGTTACACGGTGCCAAATCAGGCAGATAGGAATCTTGGTCGATGGCATTAATTGAGGTTTCGGTCAACAAGTGCATTACCTTAATGCAGTAGCCAGGTATTGTTTTGCCATAAATGTGGCCATTTTCTTCATATGTCGTCTCTAAAACGTCGCCTAACACTTAAGTAATACGACTTGTTAACTGTTTGACCAAGTGAAAAGAACAAGACTGTAAACAAAACTTACATTTATGAGTGACTTTGAGTCACTCTTCTTGGTTTTGCTTCGTCTTTGAACGTAAAATGTGCTCTGTCCCCACCCAACATCTTCTGAGATACAGCAACGCAACGCTGCGACGACGAAATTAAAATGTTTCCTTCAGTAAATAAATTTAAAATTCTACAAATTTTTTTCTATCTACAGTTTACGTAGGAATACTTATGCTGGCTTAGAGTCCATATTTTATCATATTATCTAGACATTTGTATAGCTTGCAGAGCTTAAAGTTATAGGGTATATCGATTTAGAGTTTTTCCTTAGAGGAGCCCAAAATCTGCTTAGCGGTTTTGCTCATTATGCAGCACTTAGCTCTATAAATAAAGAGCTATTTTTGTCAAACCTGACGCTATACATTAGCTCCGAAGGGAACAATTTCTTGCCCAAAAGTAGTACAACTTTTTGGTCACTCTTCCAAAACATGAGAAGTTCAGACTTCATCCCAAGGCTCATTTACAATAACATTCCAGTTGTCAGTTTTCTGGACCAGGCCAATCTGTTTATTAGGCACATTGCAGCTACCATAACACTTCCAGATTGTGCCATGTCTCCGTCATACATGAGTGCGTTGAACATCCTGTGGACTAATCCATACTCATAGTAGCAAGGTGAAAGCTTTTCCATCAACTTACCTCTTTAGTAGTTTTTCCGAGAAAATAGAAAACTGCATTTGTCCAGGCCGTCCCTAATAGAGGTAAATCTTCTTCTCTTTCCGTCTACAGAGAAATTACACTAATATCCCTTCTCCTAGATTATGGAGCGGTGATAAACAAAAACCTCTCTGACTCGCAGTACGATTTTCGTATCAACAAATTACATTAATTTTTTCTACAATGGACTTCGCAAACTTCATATCAAGTTATCGTGGACGGTTTCACGTCTGAGGTTCTTAAAATAAATGCTGGGTATTTTGCTTCCGATACTCTTTTTACTCTTCCAGTAATGATTATTATCTTGTCTGATACTTCTTTTCTATCATAATATATTTCATATGTACTCTCTGTTTTTCGTATTCGCTCCGAACTCAGCTGTTTAATTTTTTAGCTGTCTAATGTGAACGGCAGCGTACTCGTATGTTAGGCATAATATTTCGAAGCCGAGAAACGTCGTACGGAGCATATATTCGACTTCATCAAAAAATTTGCAAAATGTCTTAAACGTTACAAGAACAATATACTCTTTCTGAGTGCGAAGCATTTGTCCGCCCGAAACTGGAGTAAAATGCTCAGATCAGAATAATCGAATGACTAAGATTTCGAAATCTGAGGTATCTCACGAGCTTCCGAATCGACCCATATGGACCCGAAAATTCGAACTCGGCTAGTGAATTCATTGTCGAAGATGTATCGAAGACTTTATGTCGTGCGTATTCAGTTTGACTTGTGTGGCTCCATCCTGCTACAACAAAATTTCTCTCACAGACGACTTCTAAATATTTTGATACATCGCAGTAGTATAAAGCAATATTCAGTAATTGCACCGCGAGCTTCATTTTCAAAGAGATATGAGCCAACGAGCCTTTTGGACGATACATCCCAAGAAGTACAAGCGTAATAGTTGCCGCAATGAGTTGGCATAACATATCCGTTGCTCGTAATCTGTTCAATTTGCACGCTACATGTTGAGTAATTTCATTCGTGTATTCCATACGAGGTCTTGAAGTATCAAATTTTGACCATAAATGCCATTTTGCATCCCACAAATCCCGATGCATCATCCCGAAGAAATAAAAGACAGAGCGCATTTAAGTTTGTCGAAAATAGGTTCACCTTGCAAGGTGTAGTCATGAATAGATTAGAGCCGAGTTTTGCTTCATAACAGATCGACATCAGGGAACACGTAGTTAGTATTGATAAACTCCTTTCTAGAACTCATATTGTAATTTTTGTATTTGATTTTGCAAAGGCAAGGCAACTTCCATCACCTTTGACGTAATTTCAGCAATATCTTGAACGACATATTCTGTGATGTCGGATTGAAGAAGTTACAAAAGACGGGAAGTTTTAGGTAGCTCCTAGATTTGTTTCCTGATTTGGAGTATAGACCATTCCGATTTTCTCCAGGCTCATGTGCTCCATTCCGTAAAAGGGTTCTGGCTTTATACAGCTGCCATTTGTCCTGTGAGAGAGTCCATTACCTCACACTACATATAATCCATGCGCCACTCTTTTATTCTTGTATAATTTACGAAGTTTTAGTAGGCTTTTAAAATGATACGTACCAAGTGCCTCGTTGGTCGTTTAACTGGGTGACATTATCGCTATGTTGCAATTTCGATAACTTGCAGCATAGTCTTTCAAAATAATACATTTCACCCTTCCGATACCGTTTTTTACTATACTAAGGATTGTTTTGTCTGGCGTGTCTATGCTTAGTCTAAAGGATTCATCCACAAAAATACTCCATTGGTTGCGTTTGGGCATTAGTCGCGATGACTTTCAACTTTGTTGAGAATCTGGCTTGTTGTTCGTTCTGGTTTGTTTTGCATGCTACCGTTCATATGGATTATTCACACAATTGCAATGTACATGCGTCTCAGGATGATAACGATGTATCCTCGCGGTTTATTCGTCAGGCTCCTACTCATACTCGTACATACATATCATTAGATTTCCTCCATATATTTTCACTAAGTAAGCTTGCTGTCTACTTTTAGTCCTACACATTTTACTTCATTGACTGATATCACATAGTACTCATATCTCATAGTACTCATATCTCATAGTCGGAAAGCTCGTATAAGTCTTTGAAATTGTGTCTTTTTTGTGAATGGGAATATCGTGGTTTTTGTCAGATATTCAACATCTATCTGACAAAAACCACTAGGTCATAGAGTGTTTCCTTGATCTCTCTCCTGATAATCAGTACTATGTCATCGTCACAAGCCTGACAATGGATGCTAAGATTGGTTAATTTTTCCAAAAGTTTGATTTGAATCTATAGCTTTTTATGTTCCCTTTAAAGGAAACGACCGACATCAGACTGACTTTACGACTTCGGCTGTGCTTGATCTTTTTACTCACATTCGGATTATATGAAAAGTTTGCTCCTCCATATCAATTTTTCTTTGTAATTTTGAGCACGTATGGTAGTAACACAAATATGTTGCCCTTTCTCCAGGTGACCTGGAGAATTGAAAGGACGTTATTTCCCATTCTAGTCTCTATCTTGCACAGATTGCTAACTCTGTTTCCCAGTCTCCTTTCAAGGTCTCGGTGGAAAACTCTTGTTAGTATTAGGTATGTGGAAAGTGAGTGTCGAGTAGAAATAACGCTTCTTTTTTCGTAGAAACTGTTGATCAATGGTCACACTTTCGAAATTGTTTTTTAAATGAAAATCTTATACGAGTAGCTTTGCTACAAAATGCTGTAGTTTTTCCGCCTGTTGTCCAAGGGTCTGAACAAATTACTGCCACTCACATATACCTGTCTATGCCAATGATATGAAAATCTATAGACAAATTTGCAATTACTGTGATTTTGAACATCTACAAGACGATCTCAATAGGTGCGCAATATGGTGCCACAAGAACTACCTTGAGCTCAACATAAAGAAATGCCAAACCATCTCATACTCCCGGAAGCGTTCAACACTTCCTGACTCAACTTACTATATGTCAACCCAAGCTGTAGTTTCGGTCACTTGGGTGTTATCTGTGATACTGAACTTAATTTCCGCCCTCACATTGATTCCATGATTAGCAGAGTTAACTCCGCGCTTGGCTTTGTTAAACGATGGTCTAAAGAATTTTCTGACCTTTACGTCACAAAACCTCTGTACATGACCTTTATTAGGTTACTTCTCGAATGATCCCATTATTATGAAAACCATATTCTACGTATCGAAGCTATTCAGCGCAGATTCCTATGATCCGCTATGCTCAGGCTCCCATTTGCTGACCACTACATCCTTCCGCCATATGATGATCGAACTAAATATCGCGATTCCGCTGATATTCTCTTTATACACCAGCTTTTAACCGGCACCATCGACCGTCCCTTACTACTGGATCAGATTGTTTTTATAATACCAACCCACGCAATTTAAGGTCTATTTCTCTTTCTCGTCCAAATAACCACCGAACGGCATATGGCTTTAACAAACCATTGCCTCGTATGCTGCGTGAAGCTAATAAAACTCCCCATGTGTTCGATTTCCATTGCAGCCGAAGTACTCTCACAAATGCCCTCATATATTACCTCTCCCAAGCCCGATGTTCACTGTCCATTAATTGGATTTTTAGTTTATGACCAGGTTGCATTAAATGGAGTAAAGCCGTCAGAGGTTGACCCGGGCCTGTTAAATTTGCATGTTCTTCAAATTTTTACTCTATGACTTATTGCAGTCATATTCGCTACGAGGTTTAGACCTCTTTGAGGTCAACCTAATATTGTTTCTTTAAATTAACCTCTTATAAAGATAGCAATGTTTTCAATATATATTGTACATAAACTGGGCTTTTCTGAGTTGGCTATTCCCTACTGCAGTTTATATTTTATTGCTTTTTGGTATGGTTTTTGTCCAATAAAAATCTTAATACAGATTTTTACATTCTAGGCGTTAAACTCTGAAGAGCGTAGACGGTTGATGTCCGTGAGCATTCGTTTGAAAAGACTCATTTCTGATATGCATATCCAGGCCTTTTGCCATTATTTTGGGATAGACTGTATATATTCGGTATATACCATTTAGTTTAGCCGTTTTGGCTAACAATTTAGTTTTATACTTCAAATCACTTTGAAGGGCAGACCTGCAGATGTGCAGAAAATTGGCAGATATAAGATATTCCAATGACAGAAGCAACAAGCTGTAACTAAGGTCTGTAATTACTAATGTAAAACATTCTCTTCTGAAATTAAAAAATATTTTGGAAAATATTTACGAAAACGGTTTTCCCTTTCAGTGTAAGGAGAAACTGTAGGTCGTAAGTAAGAGCCCTGTGGAAACACGTTCACCACAAAAGTAACTTTCGACCCGATTCTAATATTTTCTTCTAGAAGAATGCATAGGTACGAGTAGTAGGTTAATGTGGTTTTTGGATAAAGCATTTACAAATTCTAAAAATATTTTTGAGTATCTAAGCTAACTCAATATGTCCTGCAACAGATTCGATTATGGATATACTACTTGAGTTACCGCGTACGACTTGACTACCAGATCGATAGCGATCATCGCTACGACTTGGTTTTGAAATGTATCTAAACTGAACTTTGATGTACTCGTATCAGCAAAGAACTTCTAACAATTATCACTCACTTATCTCAATATATATCATCTCAAATAACTTTACGTGGCAATCTTGCTTTTCTCGTTGAGTTGCAACACTTTCTTTTTCATTTTTCCCAACGGACTGAAAGAAGAATGCAATTTTTTACAAAAACAAAAAAATCAACAAATTATTGTATATTATTTTCACATCTAATTCAAAAATATTATCAAAAACTAATAGCAATAGAAATCTTTTAATTTTTATTTAAGTTTTAAACAACAACTACAAAAAAATGCATTTATTTACAAATAAAATATAAAATAATAAATTTCCTGAGTTTTAGATTGAAACAAATTAAAAAGAAAAAGAGAACGAGAAAGAAAAAATAATACTAAATGAAACAAATTAAAACCAAAAATATTTTTGTACAAGAATTGCTTGAGGGAAGAATGTGTGTTTGGTCTTAAGGAATCTAGGTTTAGGGTTTTTTATAAACAAAATAATTGAACAAATACGATATAAACATTCGCGTTTAGAAGACGATTGTAGTAGGATGGTAGTCAACAAGATAAAAACAAAATCGAATAGTGATTGAGTTCTTTCTTTAAACAAAAGCAAAAACTTACAAAAACAAAAGTAAAAAATAAAACTTAAACATATAAAACCGAACGAATAAAAAGAAAAACCAAAAACAAAATGGGAAAGATTAAATTTTACTTTAGCTTTTTGTAGTTTTACAATTTATTATGATAACAAAAAAACAAAAAAATAAATAATAATAAATTCGAAATATATAGACAAAACAAAATAAAAATAAAAGCGAAAATTAAGGTAAAAAGTAAAAAGAAATACAAATTTTAGATGACATATGATGAGAATTTAATACACTCAGATAATGTGGAAAGCAAAAGATTGTTGTGTGTATATATTATATATATTAATATATATATATGAAATTAAGTTACATGAAAAAAATAATAATATACAATACTATTTACTGAATATAGAATTATCTTTATACTTGATAATATTTAATTAAAAAATAATTAAAAATAATTCAAATAAATTATAACACAAAAAAAACAATGCCTCATATCTTTTATGCCTGCTAGTCTGAATAGTTTACTAGGTTAGGTAAAGTAATAAGGGACAAGTATACAAGGAAGCCTATTGGTGTTTTGTGATTCCCTGTTGATATTATTAGTGCATTATGCAAGGTGCGGCAAGTTAACTTCCTTATTTGAAATGAGCGCTCTAAAGCTGATGGGTCCCTTGCGGCTTTGTGTGTCACACTTAAGAGACGGGAACTTAAAGTTTTGTTAATTTGTGTTTCAGTCGTCATCATGCGTTGGAGTAACGAGCAATATGCGTTTGCCTTAGATGTCTATTTTTCCAATGGCCATTAGGTTTTTTCAACTCAACACGCCTTCCGAAATCGCTCAAATATTGGGCCATTGGGCCTGTCCCGGACCGAAAATCAATTCTTTTGTGAGCCACAATAAAACTGGATCTGTGCAGAAAAGAAAAACTGGAGATGCACGTCCCATCAGAACACTTGAGAACATCAAAGAAGTAAGAGTTGCAGTTTTGGGCGCAAACATGCGTCTGCTCTTGATGAAATGGACTTAGGGGACATATGGTTTCAACAGGACAGAGCAACGGCCCATACTGCAAGGGCATCGATGGCTGTGTTGCGAGAGCACTTCTTAGGGCGCCTTATCTCACTGAGAGGTGATTTGGAATGGCCGGCGTGTTCTCCCGATTTGACCCATTGTCCCATTGTGACATCTTTTTGTAAGGGTATTTGAAATCCAGTGTCTATACCAACAGACTCTGGACGACCTGAATAGAAAAATACCGGAAGAAACGGCCAACATACCCATCGATATTGTGATAACCATTCAAATGTGAGCAGCGACATCTAGATTTACAAAGCAGAAGACTTCGACACTCGAAGAGCAGAAGGTTTCGATACTTGAATAAAAAAGTCTCGACCATTGATGACTGAAGAGTGGAATCGAATTTGCTAGAAAATTTTAAATTGTATGGGACGCTGGATGGTGAGGATTGTTCTCGAAATATGTCATTCGAGTATAAATACCAGCATCCCCAAGGTATGCAAGGGAGTTAACTGTACTGAATAAAGCGATTTGCATTGAAAAGAATAAGATCTATCATTTGTATCTACACAAACATTTTACATTTTTATTAATTGATTCACAGCTGCAGGAATTTTCTGACAATGTTGCATGTGTTCAACAATACCGATTTTTGCTTCAGATTTGTACCCACATTTTTCGGGACACTATCCGTTGTTGAAATAACTATTGGGGTTACATCTACCAGCCCATACTGTACATATCCCGCAATTCAATGGCTAAGGAAGTGTATTTGGATATCTTTGTGCAGTACGTGACTGCTACATCAAAGATGTATGATATCGGGTCTGTTCGCTGGAATATGCTGGTCAGTGGCTATTGTTTTATCCCAGTAGAGCTTGGCAATATTATTGTGTCTGTACACGTAGTCTTCTGAAGCTAGGGCGCTGCATCCTGAAATTATATACTTGATCGTTTCTCCATTTTCTCCCCACATTCGCAATGTTCAGGATCCCTCTTCCACCTATTATTCAAGACAGAAGCATCCTGGTGAATGATGTTCGGATCGATCAGCATATCAAGGCTCACTAGATCGGTTGAAGACCATTTAAGAATCCTAAAAGAGTACGAGTATATTAACAAGGGAACAGCTCAGGTATTTACGGCTCTGCATTTTTTTCCTTCGGTTAGGTTCGATTTCAAAATGGTGTTCATCCGTATTTTAGCCCTCTAACCGTTTTTCTTTAAAAGTAAGTCCAAATGTACAGTAAATTCAAAATAGAATAACTTTGGCGTTCTAAACACAAATCTGAAATCAAATTTCATTTACCTGTGATATTTTGGGCTCCAGGTGGTAAAACAGAATGACCGTCTCTGGACTATCATAGCGGATTAGGGGAAAGTAACAAGAATGGTCTTTTCTGTTCATAACAAAACAAGGGTGGTTTTATTAACGAAAGAAACTTTGAAAAATACAATTTAAACCAAAACAATTCATAAGCATTACTTTTATAATTTAATAAATGACTTATTAAAGTTGATGAAAGTCTTTAAAACAGTTTTTATGTGGTGTCAAATATAACTTTAGGTTGAATTGTGCTTCATTTTAGTTGCACAAATCTGCTCATCCACTCAAAGACGTGCTCTTTTGGGAACGGAATCAAAGCTCTGACTGAAAAGAGTTGAGATTTTTCTTATGTGATACAAAGAATCATAGCCTGATTCTCTTTTTTCAATTCGTTGTTCTTCATCTGCGAAACTCAAATATCGTTTGATGTTTTCAAAATATCTGCAATACATCGGTTTAAAAGACTTTCCAATAGCTTTCGAAATTTGAATATCTATACAATGACATATATAAAAGACAGCCTATGAACTTATAAATTTGGTTTTCCGTGACTAAAAACGAAATATTTATATCTTTTTGTCAAGCAGCACGATTAATTTCCTCAACGATAATTTTCACTACGAGTATATCTGAAATAAGGAGATATTGAAAACATTGAAACGGACTTCTCAAACTCTGTAAAGAGTTTGGAAGAGTACCGTTGCTTCGAAATGCAACCTCATTGACATGTAGTTGCATTGATTTTTGTTTCCACAAAATATTTGGAAATTCTTTTGATATTACGTCAAATTCGCCAAATTTCCTCCACTAAAACCACCAGCAGATGGAATTATATGATCATTATCATATAATCATTTAATCTGATCTTCGATCTGAAAATCAGGGTCAGCCGCAGAATCATCACTATTGCAGTCATCGTTGATAAGCATCAATTTCGAACATAATTTCTTGAATTTCCTCCTCAGTCATTTTCGAAAGATTACACTTTCGACGCCTATCTTCCGGAGACTTCAATACATTTTTATTATAATCTTGATAAGTGCACCGTTATTTATCAATTTCTTACATAGATAAAAAAATTAACATAAAATCAAGTTATACATAAAGAAATCAAAGCAAAGCGTTTTCCAATAGGGACTTGACAACTTTGAATTTAATTTGTGAACGCACTCTTTCACTAATCATCAAACTGTCACTGTCAATTTATTCAGTAAACTCAACATTTTCATCATGGTAAAGTACACGAACGAGCAACGTCTGCAAATTATAAAAATTTTCTATCGAAATTCAGAGTCGGTGATTCCAACTTTAAGAGCGTTAACTCCAATTTTCGGTTGTAATTCTCGCCCTAGTAGACAGGCAATAACAAGTTTAGTGCAAAAATTTGAGTCTACATATTCGTTGTGTGATGTTGCCGTGTCAGTGAGACAACGGGTTGGTCGAAGTGTCGAAAATATCGCTGCTGTTCAGGCTTCCGTAGCAAACGATCCAAAGGGGGTGGCCGTGGTGTAGTGGTAGTAGCAAACGCTTCTCACACGGAGGGTCCAGGTTCGAATCCTGCCCATGGCAAAATCAGTTTTTCATTGTATAATTGGAACTCAGACAAAAAAATTCTGCGTGTGAAGGCATAACACTGACACGTAGATTTGGCTGTTATAAGAGTTTCAAGCAATGAAAAAAATACTGGGAATTATATCTCGAATCACTCTGAGTGAAGAAAAACTCTCCGTCCTATTCGGACTCCCACCCCTGGAGAGCAAACATAGAAACCTGAGTTTCAAACCACTACAAAAACAATTTTCTTTCTCCTCCTTTTATCTTTCCGCCCGCACCCAGGCAACAGTAAAAGGGTATCAACCCCTTAGGCGCGCGTAAATTATAAAAAAAAATCAGTCAATTCCACGGCGTTCTCAAGAATTGGGCATCGCTCAGACCACATTATGGCGTATTTTGCGTAAGGATCTTGGTTTACACCCACCCAAGATCAAGCTGACTCAAGAATTGGAGCCGATGGAGCATTTGAAGCGACGTACGTTCTCCGATTGGGTTCTGGAGAAGATGCACCAAGATGATGAATTTCATCGCAAAATCATCTTCAGTGAAGAGCTCATTTTTGGCTCAATGGGTTCGTCAATAAGCAAAATATGCGTTATTGGTCGGGTGAAAATCCACATGTGCTTCATGAATCACATCCACAAAAAATAACTGTTTGGTTCTGTTTGCATGCCGGCAGCGTTATTGGGCCATATTTTTTCGTCGACGATAACGATCGTCACGTTACTGTGAATGGTCAGCATTATCGCGCCATGATCACCGATTATTTTTGGCCCGAATTAGAAGATATGGACTTGGACGACATGTGGTTTCAACAAGATGATGCCACAAGCCACACAGCACACGCTACAATCCATTTATTGAAGAGTAAGTATGGTGAGCGTGTTATCTCAAGAAATGGGCCAGTCAATTGGCAGCCTCGTTTGTGCGATTTAACGCCGCTTGACTATTTTCTGTGGGGCTACGTTAAGTCATTCCAACACGCCGATGACGTTGGAAGAGCTCAGAGCCAACATTGAACGCGAAATAGCGGCCGTTTCGGCCGAAATGTGTGGCCGAGTCGTTAAAAATTGGATCCATTGAATCGACCGCTGCAAACGTGCCCGCGGTGGCTATATGAGCGAAGCCGAGTTCCATTCATAAATGTTTTGATTGTACTTCAAGCCGATAATAAAGTTTTTCAAATATCTCAAATGGTTTGCGTTTTATTTAAAAAAAGTTGTCAAGTCCTTATTGGAAAACCCTATAATTGTAATTGAATTTTTTCAATTACTATTACTAGTAATTGTAATTAAAAATCATCAATTACACATTACATGTAATTGAAAGTCTCATTTATCTCCAACTCAGTTACATCAATATAATTGGAAGGAAATGTAATGGTCAAAATGCTGTAACGATTACATTTATTTGCAATCATTACGCAAAATGTAATTAAATATTCTATTTCAAATAAATTTCTCAGTTTGTAAGAAGAATAAGTATTATAGATACTTCTACTGAAAAAAAAATACTTCAATTTTAAATAATGAATAGGTCAAAAGTAATAAACAAACATTTTTCTTTAACCAATTTGACAATCAATTATATTTCCAATTACTTGTAATATGTAATTGAAAAATTTCAATTACAATTATTTGTAATTGTAATGGAAAAGATTTCAATTACTAATCAATATAATTGAATTGAAACGACTTCAATTACTAAATATTTGTAATTGTAATTAATCCTGTAATCAATTACCCAATGTAATCATTACTTTCCCAACTCTGTCTGATAATATATTCTAATAAAACATAGTAATTAACATTTACCGTAATTTTTAAGATGAAAATATATGAATAATTAATATTTTATATACTTTTGAAAAATCACTTTTACACAAATTAATAAACTGCAAACACTGCAATGCCATTTGCATAGTCTGAAGTGCGTTTTCGAGACTGTGCTGCTTAAGGTGTTCAATAAGACTCTTCGGTATTAATCCAATTGCTGAAATTATTATTGGCGGTATTGTTACTCGCTCAACTTGGTACACCATCCTCAGCTCCCTAGTGAGTTCCGTGTATTTCCCCACTTTCGTGCTGTATGTTGTTAGCATATTGTTTTTAAGTGGAATGGCTATATCGAATAGATGGATCGCAGTTTTATCAAAGAGTACTATATCTGGATTGTTGGCTCTTATGGTACGGTAGGTAATGATCGGTCTATCCCAATACAGCTTGGCGGTGCTGTTTGTAATTACAGTTGTTGAAGTGTATTGGTAGTAAGAGCTGTTTGAGATACCAATTTGTACTTATGTGCCAAAAGTTGATGTATAATTTGAGCAACTTGATTGTGTCTCACAGTACAGTCCACTCCTGATGTGGTAAGATTTTCTTTCAGGATATACTTTCGGTAGTTCCGAATCCTTCGGTTTCTCCAAAAAGATAACCTCGTTTCAACCAGAGGTTGAAGTTGATTAGATCGATGTGGTTTTGATGCATTTGACTTGGGTGTACTCCGTGTGATGTCTTGGCTTTCCAGGTTGCTATCAACTCATCTTGTAAGTATACATTACTAGGAATTTCGAAGTCACCCTCTCTTAGCTTTAAGGCTGTGTAGTTCCTATCTGTTAGACATACAGTCCAGATCGTATAAGATGTTTCAATTTGGTCTCTAAAGTAAGTTCTCAGTTTCAATACTTGAGAGTAGTGAAGATTTGGGATATACAGAAGTCCTCGTTCACCAGCATCATTTGGAAGAGAGAATCGTTCTACTGCAGTTCTTGGGTGAACACAAAGGTGACAAGTTCTGTTCCGAATGATAGTGCTTCATTATTTCGGACTTTAAACGGTGTGTTAGTGGCCGTAGTTTTCACATTCTCTCGGGTTTGGATTTTCCTTTGATCCATAGCACTCACTGTCTTCAAAATGAATGTATTGCAATATTTTGTCGAACCAATTCTTGCGCATGTTATTACATACCAGATTGTTTCATCATCATCAAACTACTCATGTGGTTTTAAATTCCGACAATATTCAAAATTAAGATTAGGAAATATGGAAATCGTGGTGTTCGAATTATGCCTGAGTCATTTACACCTTTTTTACATTTCGAAACATTGGTGCATTTTTCTTTGGTGTACTGTCTTTTCTTACAAGCCTTGTTTGTATACTAACAACTGCTTTCCCAATTTCGACCTTACAACAGGAGTAAAATACCTAAACTTTATCAGCTCACATATCTTAAATCCCGCTTCAAGCTCGCTTTCTCCCTCGGTTTCGCGGGTCCCAGTCCCTATTTTTGATCCCCTTTCGCCGCCTAATGTTAAATTGACCCAAAAGAATATAGATACCACGGAATACCATTACGCGCTCTCTAGGCTAAGGGATAAAAAGATATACGAAAATATACGGTTCTTTCTCCCATATCTTTACGACAAATCCGACAATTTCTTTGAGGGAATACCCAAAATAAGTGTCATGGTCTCCATCCAACAATAATTCCTTCCTACGGATATACCTAGTCTCAGAAAGCCTTACAACAGGTACCACGAAACCTTCGACATACCTCCTCAAAAGGTTGCGGATGATCTCGCTGCTTTCCGCAGCTATGTACACTCTAAAAATGTTTCTCACCTTCACCGCAACCGAGCTGACTATGACAAATTTTTTCGTTCCATTCCATTTCATTTACATTCTCCCAGCTCAACCTATCGAATCCTACATCCTTGCATCCAAGCAATTGACCAACTAATTGACTTAAGTGATTCCATCGACGATATCCATATCTTTGGTGACTTTAATCTTCCCCTTCTGAAGTGGATTCCATCGGATGATCACTTATTTTTTACCGCGTCAAACGCCAGTTCATCCAAGGAATGTCTTTTCATTGATAGCATAACTGACTCAAGCCTGTGCCAAATAAGTGGCGTCCCTAACTCAATCGGTAGGCAACTAGACCTTATTTTCACTAGTGGTCCTATTAACTCCACAGTAACGTTCTGTCCCTTTATCCTATCAACTGTTCACGATTTTCACCCCCTTCTTTTTCTTTAATTTTTCCATAACTCTTCATCCCAGCCCACTTCTTCAACTACTCGTACCATCTCTTCTTACAACTTCAATAAAGCTAATTTTCTCAAAATTAATATCTTAGCAAATGTTCTTCTGATTCTACCAACCTATCCTTATCCTTATCTGCTGTCTCCATTTTCCACAGTGACATATTTAATTCGATTTCTCTGTACGTTCCCTTTTCATGGCATAAAACATCATCTATTTTCCCTCCATGGTACAACACCAGACTTCGCTCTTTACGTAATAAAAAAAACAAACTATGGGCAGTTTTTCTCCGCACCAATTCTTATTATGACTACTCTAACTACCTTGGAACCTACCTGCAATTCACCCAGCTTTATAACTGCCTCTTTCAGCGCTATCTCGGCACTGCGTAGACCAACCTTATCAAGGACGATCCTAAGTCATTTTATCAATTCTTCAACTACAAAAGAAAATCAGACGGCAATCGACCCTCTCTCTGGTTCGATAATATATCAAGTATTCAAGTATTTTCCCAATTTCTCCATTGGCCCCTCTCTCTCACAACTTTTTGGTTACACCCTTATCCAAGAAAAGCTACAAAATTTCAGTGATGAATTTTTACACGGACCAGATGGGTTCCCAGCAATATTTCTTTAAAAATGTGCCTCCAATCTCTCGCACCCACTTTCCTCCCTCTCTTAACTGTCCCTCACACAATGGGAATTACCCCAAGCTTAGAAGACCTCTTTCATAACCCCGGTTCACAAAAAGGGATCAAAGAATGAAGTAACCAACTACCGTCCCATTGCTAAGCTTTCTCACGAAAATGTTCGAAAGTTTTTTATATGAAGTTCTAAGCTTTCAGTGCAATTCACTTACATATATCACCCAGTCAGCATGGATTTCTAAAAGGTAGATCAACTACTACAAACTTAGTTGAATTCGTATACTCTGCGCTTTCAGCCCTAAAAAATGGCATCGAAATTGATGTTATTGCTACAGTTTTCGCTAAGGCCTTCGATAAAATATCACATCAACTGATCCTTTTCAAATTGTCTTCCCTCGGTTTTGACCCTATATTGTTAAAATGGATATCTTCTTATCTGGAGAACTGTTACTATAGCGCTCGCTTTAGGTCAGCCTTCTCAACCCCGTTTTTAGCCACTTCAATCATCTAGGTCCCCTCTTTTTCATTTTAACTATAAACGATCTTGGGAGAATTATCAAACACTGCTCCGTATCCATTTACGCCAATGACAATAAGTTCTCCAAAACTATTTCTTTACCCCAAGACTGCATTCTCCTTCAAGAAGACCTCGATAGGTTTTCCATCTGGTGTCTAAAAAATTGTTTTGAGCTTAATGTCTTCAAATGTCAATCTATGACTTAGTCTCCTAAGTCCAATCAAATCAATCCCCCTCTCGACTTTATTATCTGCATGACCAACCTGTAGCCCAGGTTCAATCCCTTCGCTACCTTGGAATTTTATACGATAAAGAGTTAAACTTCCGATCGCACATTGATGAGATAATCCTTAAAGCCAACTCATCGCTCGGTTTTATCAAACGTTGGTCTAAAGAATTTTGCAACCCTTATGTGACAAGGTCACTTTGCATTACCCTTGTCCGGCCCCTTCAAGAATATGACAGCCCAAGTGTGGTCCCCCTTTAAACGAATTCATATATCCCGAATCGAGAACATTCAACGTCGTTTTCTTCGATATGTCCTTCGTGGACTACCCTGGAATAGCCCATTTATCTTACCTCCCTATCGCGACCGCCTCAAACTTCTTAACCTGAATACCCTCGAAAATCGCAGAGACGTAGCTGACATTCTCTTCATACATCGGCTACTCTCTGGTTCTGTGGACTGCGGACAATTTTATTTCCTTCAACACTAACCCTCGTAATTTACGCTGTCCTCGCCTCTTCCATATACCAACCCACCGCACCTCTTATGGCTCTAACGAGCCAATCTCCCGCATGCTCCGTAAGGTCAACTCAAACCTCACCCTTTTTGATTTTAACCTGAGCACTTCTCGTCTTAAGCTTGATGTCCTCCACCATTCCCACCATTCACTTCCTAACCCTTAACTCTTGTTAGTTTGTAAGTCCCAATTTTTAAGCTAGTTTAAGATTGCATTAAGCGAAATAAATGGGAGCGTTAGCCCACCAAGTTGTTGGTAGGAAACCAAGCGCGTCTTCGCCTTTTAACAAATCGGCAAATTTATAGATGCAAGTTAGAATCCTTAAGGGGATTCTAAAAAAAAACCGCGAACGGGGAGGCTGAGCCTCCCCTCGACTGTTCGACTTACTCGAAATAAATTCAATATTATTATTCTGAAATTCTACTTTATTGCCGATCCGTCACAAGTCAAAACTTAGACTAAACTTAGAACTACTTCGTTTCCCATAGGAAACCGGCAAATTTATAGATGCAAGTTAGAATCCTTAAGGGGATTCTAAAAAAAAACCGCGAACGGAGAGGCTGAGCCTCCCCTCGACTGTTCGACTTACTCGAAATAAATTCAATATTATTATTCTGAAATTCTACTTCTACTGAAATTCCGTCACAAGTCAAAACTTAGACTAAACTTAGAACTACTTCGTTTCCCATAGGAAACCACTGTTCCAGTCATCCATATGCAGACTCATCCATTTCATGTCGGCGCGAGTATCCGGAGCGACGTAACATTATCCCGGTGCAATGCAATATCATTCGGTTGTTGTCGTGGGAACATGTATGCACCTGAACAATCTGTGTCAGCAATTCCCGTGCAGTCTGTTACCTTGCATTGGGTTCAGGTTCAGGTGCGTCGTGTTAACTTGCATTACTTAACATATTTTGCAATACATCTTTCAAATTCGAACTCACGTCATCATTGTTTCCACCGTCTAAGTTCCTAACACTTCGACCACGTTTCAAAACGATTTCACAACCGGCTTTTAGCTAACCGGGATAAACGTTATCAGGAATTCATGCCTCCTGCATCGTCTTTTCTATTTATGTATTTTTAATTTTCGGGAGGTTCGATAAATAAATAGCGCCAACGTTGTCAAGTTCGTCGTCGTTCATATCGTCAAGTTCTTCAATGTACTCGTAATCAAGAACTTCTTTCAACGTTAGTTTTCTAAAACGTACAAAAATTATTGTAAAAAAAATCGTATAGCTATAAATATAATGGGCTGGCGCACACCGGACTAACTACACCGTGGTGAAAGAGGGAGATGAAGTTTAAAATACTCGTAAGAAACGTGGTAAAATCTTCAACCAGTGTTGAACATCAGGAGAAAACCAATTCACTCATAAATTGAGAATTGTCAAATTCAGAAATACCGTTCATGTATACACAATCTTGCCCCACATTATTCACCCAGTGTGCAGTTGAAGTAAAAAAATAAATTCATATATAAATGCTGGCCCAATAAAAATATAAAATAAGAAAATTATAAACAGAATGATGGACACGGGGAGTGTGTCCATATGGCAACGCAAACAAAAAATGCAATAAAAAAAGCATACATGTATTTTGATTACATAACAGTTAAACAGAATTCATTAGCATGACAAATGCTACACAGTTATGAAATTAAATGTTGTTGAACATAAACTAAATATACACAAAATGCGTTCGATATTTTTATGTCTTCCCAAAGGCAGGTGCTAAAAGTATTGCCATACGGCAGCACGGGAACAATTCGAGTTAAGGCTATTCCATCAAAGTATCTGTGCATAGGATGGAGCAAGTATTACGAGTATAATTTATAAATTTCTAAACTGCAAAAAAGCCGACATAATTTTAGACTCGACATGGTTAATCAAAAAAGTTTGCTTTTCAAGGTAATGGTGATACACTTGAGCACCGGAGGCATCCCAGAATTAGATGATTCAACTTCGTCGTTCTCGTGAAGAGAACAAGAGGATTAAAATTATCAGCGCTCTGAAAGTAGCTAGGCATGATCCGATAAACAGTATATTTACATTCGCATCTGAGAGTAGAGATCATTTTTAAAATTATCCACTATGTCGGTATCGAAGAACAGCAAACATAAAAGCCTAGTGCAAACACAGAAAGCATGATCTGTGAAGATACGAGGACATATGAAAAAAGACGAAATGAATTAGCTTAGGAATGAGGGAACTACTGTCGTCTACGATAAAATATCATCCATGATAGCAGAAATTCTTAGTTGTTAAGCAGTTTATACACTTAGATTGAATATCAACTCAAGGTTTTAAGAAGACTTACCCTAAATAACCACTTCCACTTTGGTCTTCTGAACATTACAGATTGTTTGGGGATGTACATTTTTTTTGTAAACGAAAACGTTGCCCGTTTATCTCTTCAGAAATTTACTCTATCGGAATAAAAACAAAAAAGAAACAGATTTCGTTTTTGAAATCTTCGTCATTTTTAAAATTTAATTTCAGAAACAAATTTATTTTGCTACATTTTTTATCTTTTAATGTGTCTTCGTCCCTTACAAATTCGAATATTCCTTGTAGCAGGGCGCTACTGGTTCTAATGCTTTGTACGAATGTTCATTTAACGTACCCAATGCCCCTTGGTACAATACCTCCATAATTGCTTTGTTGGCATAGAGCTGTTGTTGTGGGTTTAATTTCCGAAACAACGTAGCTCAACTCGCCGCATGAATATCGATTTCATCTTGCGTATGTGCTTCATGGTGCTCCAGGTGATTTAAAGCCTTATCAAGAAGTGTATTAAGCCGAATTCTGATCAAATCGTTTTTATAGTTGACTGGTTCCGATGTACATGGCTCAAAAACTATAGATTCACACGTTCTTGGCTCAGAAATACTTAACGTAGGAAATCCTGGCTCATACTTTGCTGGTTCCGGCGTTGATGGTTCAGACTTAATTAGTGGTGGTGTGTTTAGTTCAGGCATTCTCGATTCAGAACTGATTTGCCCACATTTTCTTCTTTTTGATGTTCTTTGTTCAGATATTCTTTTCGAATATGTTTTTCTTTTGGTCTTACTTCGTTCAGTGTCCTGAAAGAAAGATATAATATAAGAAACAAAAATAATAATAATGATAACTTAGTAACGGATATTTGCCACGACTCCAGTTTCCTTTAATAAATCCACAAAAGATTTCTCCGTATTAAATGTACATACTTTTTTAGGTACTTACCTCACCCGAATCGGTAGCACTGTCTGTTTCACTTCGCGATTTATTTCTATAAAATTGCTCCAGAAAACTCAAATTGTCGTAGTAATACAGACTTGGCTTGTAAACTTCTTCTCTATTGATAGCACATTTTTTGCTCTTTTCAACTCCCTTCAGTTCTCTTCTGTAGGATGATCGACATGCGGCGAGTTTTACCTTTACACATTGTGCCGTGACATTTGGTGTAATTTCTTCGAGTTTTGTCGCCAACGTTTTGTATGCATTATTTTTCATTGTTTTATTTTTGTATACTAGACTGTTTTTGTTCCACAACTCGGGAAGATTTGTATACATTTCGAAAAACTCTGTCCAGAACTGTTCTTTTGAAAGGGCTTCCATTTTTTATTCTTTTTTTCTGTTTTCAATCTGCGGCAACCTATGAAATAATACCCACTAATGAGAGTAACAGCACCAAGTGTGCGAGCAGAACAAAAAAAATTAATTTAAAAAATTAAAAAACCCGACTGAGGAAAAAATAGACTTTAAATTTGACCTAAAAAGAAAAAAACAAGTCCAGTAGTCTAGAATTCTGTTAAGAAATATTAAATACCCACACCCTTGAAATAGTCTCATGGTGGAAACACACATAAAACAAATAATAAATTCCAATGCTGAACATAGTAACTTAAACAGTCGGGACCCATTAAATATCTAGACCAGCTCAAATCTTCCCAATAATGGTTCCTATTATCATCCCAGCACTTGTAATTGAAATTGGCAGCTTTTCAGCAATTGCCTCTAAATCTGCTACCTAAACGCACCACTCTCAGAAATGGTTGTTTTTTTCTTTTTAGTTCATGTTTAAAGCCCATTTTTTACTCAGTCGGGTTTTTAAATTTTTTTAATTAATTTGTTTATTTTACACTTTTTAGTTAGTCGGTTAGACGTTAGACGGCAAATTTCGCAACCTTGTCATTTCATTGAGGGAGTTAATATCGTGGGGATTATTAAGTACCTTGCGGTGGTCTAAACTACTAATTATTAATCCTACTAGAGACCTAACCCGGCTCAAGACTACATAAGCTTGACCTTTCGCAAAAATGCGTGAACTTAAATAAACTGCAGCTCGGTCCAAAGTAGTTCCTTGTAACTTATGTACAGTAACACCCCAGCACAATACCACTGGCGACATTTTTCGTTCTATTTTTCCCTGTCCACGAGGTGCATCGAATTCTGTCGTCGATGGTTCGATTTTGACTCCGACTCCAGGGATATTGTTTCTAATAGATTTGTCATCAAATTTGATATAAACAGTCTGTGACAATTTTCCGGGTTCCAACTGGGCCCTTCGAAGGGCTGGCAACGCAATTGTACTTACAACTCCCATTGCTCCGTTGACAAGACCGCAACATAAATCGAGATTCCTCCAGTTTTGTTTGGGTCATCAGAAACACATAAATCTTTCGGCTTTTGACCATATGTCTTCGTTTCTACTGATATATGTATCTACTGCTTGTAATTTATATAGTTTAGTAGTGTTTGCCAAATTATCTGTCATCTTTTGATTATGGTCATCAACCTGTTTAGTAGTTGGAAAGACTCCAATGAGATGGTTTACGTCTACTCGTCGGCTATCTAATATCTACAGTTGTTGTATTGTCAGTTGTCCGACTCTAAGATTGTTTAATATATCCACAAATGTAGTGTCATTTCCTTGTCTCATATTTTGTGGTAATTCACAGAAATCGAATAGATGCCAGAGGTGGACTTCACTTGTTAATGTCGCAGATTAACAAAAGCAATAAGCACCACCAGTTGTTTTGGACACAGGTGGAAATTGCATTAGATAGCCAAATAAAATAATATTACAACCACCAAAGTGAAGTTGATTATGTTTGATTTGCTGAAGGCGTAGATTAATATTCCGTAGCGTTAGGTACGGCACCATAGAAATTTCATCTTTTATCCCTCAATCTATAGATTTCCATTTTTGTCGTTCTCTTTGAAGGCGTTCGCCAGTCAAAGGTCGCAGGCTTTCTGGTCTACCTTTTTCTATTGGAAGTGCAAAGGTTGAATGAAGGGTACTCCCACCTATCAATCGGGCTGCTACACCAGTGGGTGCAGTTACGATGATAGCTTTTTCATGCATACGATTACTACATAGCCTCCTTACTTCTTCTACGATTAATTTCAGCGTAAACGTTTTTCCAGTTCCCGCTCCACCGGTAACAAACATTCTAAGAGGTTGATTATCATCGTTCAAAAGTTTCTGAGACACTTTTCTGAAAAGCTGGTTTTACTGAATGTTCAATGAGAAAAGAGCTCGTTCGAATTCTTCTTCAGAAAATCTTGTATCAGTTTCATTTTCTTCTAATCTCTTCTTGTTCTCATTGATTTAATAATATACAGTCATCGCTGTTCGTTCTTAAAGGTATCACCGTATCATCACTTTCATCATGTTCTATCATATTAGTTGCTGCATTCTCTGCTGCAAGACGACTAATAGCTTGCTGAATTTCCGTTTCCCACCTTGACATAGTTTCTGCATTATAGTCGTGTTGTAATGGCCGAAGTAAATGCCTTTTTTTCATAAAAGCTTCCTTGGCAGTTTCAAACCCTTCCAATAATTCTTCTTCTGCTCTAAAAGGTACATGTGTTACTAACAGAGAATAATAATAAGCCTCTGGATCTGAAGAAGCCGTATAATATCAGGTCCGTAAAATTGCGGGACGAGTTCTAACTTTCATTCGTCCTGCATTATATAGTAATGTGATAATCATCTGTCGAGTGGCGGCATTCTTATCATCAACAGCGTAAGCATCAGCATCTTGATTATCTTCAGACATATCAATGCGTGTTATTGTTTCAAACTGAACTGCGAATTCGCCTAAGCTCATAAATTCCAAATCATGCGGTCGACAAACATACCTATCAAAGACATTTTTGAATGGTTCCGCATTTTCTGAAAAATCCACGCGTAACATACGATATTTTTGAGATGGAGCACAAGTATTAACAAAAACGCACTTTCTTGAATTATCGCGTAACTTCAGGTGACACAGACGATATGCACATTCTGTTGCTGATACTTCGCGATGGGTTAAAATGGCGTTGTGCATTGCAAAGATTTGCATTTCTGCTGGTTCAGACTTCGATATATATTTCGAAATGTAATATGCTACAACTAAAGCAGAACCACATGCTTGAATGTCTATGTTTGCGCGCCAAACTTTCAATAATCTAGTATTATAATTGTTTATCATCGATTCTTGAGCATCTCTTTTCAAAATGCAAAATCTGCCACTATTATGTACAGCTTCGTCATCATCTAAAGTTTTAGTTGCATCTGAAGCTATTCGCGGAAATGAAAACCGACATTGATTTTCATTTTTAAAACACGTATGTGTATGCTTGTGCGTTTGCAAACGTTTAACTAAATTATTCATCTCAGGATCCTCCTCTGCATCAGGTATTTCGCACGTACTCGTAATTACACTGTCTATTAATTCAACACCTTCGCTGCTATCAAAAGGAGGCATTTCCTGACACCATACCACCATATGTACTCGTACATGTGGACTACCATGCAATTGAAATTCTATGCGCCACCAATAGTCTTCCACTTTTCGAGCCAAGATTGGATTGACGTCTTTTTTAAGAAGTTTGAAAAATGCATTTAGTCTAAACATAAATTGCCGTGACAAAGTCACCGGATATGATTCTATAAGTCGCATTTTGTTTTGGAATCTCCAGTAATGAGACATTATTCTTGATTGGAAGTAATCGAGAGGAGTAATTGGGGTATTCCTTTTTTTTTTATAATTTACGCGCGCCTAAGGGGTTAGATACCCTTTTACTGTTGCCAGTGCGCGGGCGGAAAGGTAGAAAGGAGGGGGGGGGGAGTCCGAATAGGACGGAGAGTTTTTTCTTCACTCAGAGTGGAAGGTTATAATTCGCAGTAGCTATTTGTGCTTGAAACTCTACAACAGCCAAATCTACGTATCAGTGTTATGCCTTCACACGCAGAATTTTTCTGTCTGAGTTCCAATTACACAACTGAAAAACTTGAAAGACTTGTTCATGGGCAGGATTCGAACCTGGACCCCTCCGAGTGAGAAGCGATTGCTAGTACCACTACACCACGGCCACCCCTATTTTCCCTCAGAACGTTTTTCCCATCAGGAAAAAGCTTTACCCAGGAAAGTTCTTCCGCTCTTTGCTCTGTAAGCTTATTGGCGTAGCTGTTTTTCGTCTTAATTCATGAATCGGTATAGGCTTGCCTTCATTAACATTACTAAGTACATCTGTCATCATCGGTGTATCAATGTCAATGGGCATTAAAGATGTAGTAGTAATCATATCTGTGTGCAAATGTGTATTACTTATATTTTCATTGTCAATTTATGGACGGTGTTAGTCAATGACTCAACTGTCTGTTACGTGCAAATCACGCCACAAAAATCCTCCATTCCCTTTGGTCCTGTTGTTGTCTGTTTCACCCCTCTGCCCTCCTGCCTTTTCTTGTTTCGTCCTCGTTCTTTTCTTCCCGTCATGCTCTGGATGCCACGGTACAGGTGGGATTTATTAGATCCTTTGGATCCAGTTGCCTCTCTCGGCCTACCGCTGTAGAGATGACCATATAGGTATCCCTGGTAGAGCCAGGCGGACGGCCTGGAGATTAGCGGACGTACGGTCTGCCCCCAACTTGATGCCCGAAGATGTCGACACCCCAGCAACGGTCGAGAGCCCACCCTAAATACGAGATTGTTTTCTTCCAGCGACATAAATTTGTAAAACCCCCAAGACCCCAAATTCAAAAAACAATAATTGTGAAAGGAAGCTCACGATTCCCCACGATCCGTTCCCCTCATTCGTGTCTGCAAGGAGACTTATGGGCCCCACAGTAGAATCAAGTCAAGCAGTCACTCGACAGACAGAACGAACACGACAAAACATCGACTGGTGTGATTGGGTGGTTCCATAGGGAGGCTATCAGAGCTCTGGAAGTGAGTCCCTTTGCACTGACTGCTGAATTAGTGGAACCATGCGTGAATGTGCGTGTGTGGGTGGCAACTAGCCGAAATGTGAGGCTAGGGTGATTAATATCCAGCCGTCATAGCGGAAAGTACACCAGGATTTCTCTTCGAAAACAAAGTTAAAAAAAAAAGAGAAACTAACCAACGAACAAACAGAATAAACCAACGAAAAAAACATAACGAAAGGAAAGCCACAAAACGAACGAACGAAATACACAAAAAAACAACAAGAACAAAAACACTAAACACTAAAGCGCCCTGTAGACGCTAAAACCTGGTACCACTAAAATCCGCAGACGCTGAGACCAATTCACTCCAACATAATAGAACACATCTCTCCACAAAGATGGTAGGCTATGAAAACATTCGAAAAATTCTTTCCAAAACGTCAGAATTTGGAATATTCGCCATTTTTTCCCCGATTATTTTGTGTGTTCACACGACGAAATTCACTGATAAAATAGCTTGCTCGAGTAAATATTGAGAGATGAGAGCGCAGACACTGAAACATAGTATCAGCAACACAAAACTTTAGTGAGACCAAATTCTGATGTTGGTGAGACCAAAAATTTGGTACGCGTACCAGCCCGCAGACGATCAACATCAGCTAAAACTTGGTTAGTGGTACCATGTTTACTAGTACCAGGTTTTAGCTTAAAGGAAAACTATACAACGAACGAACAAGAAAAAAACCCACCACCAAAGACGAACAAGGGGAAAAACCACAAAATCCCAGCGAGAAAACGAGGAAGAATCGACGGATGAAGCGACGACGAGAGTGACAGCGGCGGAAAGTACACACTCCCTTCACCAACCCCGACAACCAGACAGGAGCGAGCCTAAGTAGGCAGGAAAAGGGATAAGTACCACTTTGCATTTTCTTTTAATATTGTAAATACCCACATATTTGTGTAAACTTTCCCCAAGTGGGAATCTTGTGATTCGGTGATCCCGTAAGGCTCCATACCGTTTTCTCGGCAAACCCCGTAACCCCTTAGCGGTTACTTTTAAAAAGTTCGCGACCCACCCATTGCCTCCTAGTGAGTCACCCCGTTTGTGATCGTACGGAATCGTGGGCCTTCCGTCGGCCGTCAAATCTAGTGTAATAGTTTGTTGGCTAAATCTTGAGGTGGGCAACCCCTTTGGTGTCACACGATTGTGATTTATTCTGTACCATATATGGCCTTTGTCATCCCCCCTCCCCCTTTTTTTCAAATAAAACACTTAAATTCCCCATCAGGGAAAAATTCATTTGTTTTGTTTTATCTTGTTTTCCCGATTTGCCATAAAAATCGGGTGGCGTCCAATTGCACATTGTTTACGTTCAGTTCCCCTTTTGCGAACCCCCCCCCCCCACACTACCCCTTCGTAAAGAGCAGCCAGTGTGTGCAGCTAGGAACCAGCTGCTGGTTGCAATTCCGGTTTTCTCGCGATTCCCTTTTGGGCTTGCTTTCGGTTTTGCGCATTCTTCTTCACTCGATTACCAACCACCATCCGTGTGGTTGCGGTTCCTTTTTTTTTTTTGGCTCGTGTCATAGTTGTGTTTTTTTTGGTTGCCGGTAGCCCGGCACCCTTTTTCTATTAGATTATTTAAATTTTTTTTTTTAAATCGCGTAATAATTTTTCCTCTCACGGGAGTTGCAACAAATTGACGCCCAGGCGTGGGGCCCCATAATTAATAAAATCTTTTAGAGTAGATACAGAGTGTCTGTTGTGTTTAAACAAAGATCAATTGATCCGTATTGTTCTTTTAGATCGCTAAGGGAAGCGTGGTTGCAGCAAAAAAAAAAACCATCGTTGGAAGTGTGTCCAATACCACGGCAAGATCTTGGAGACCCACATCGGTGGAATTATGGAATCCCAGGTCGTACGTACCCTGGTCAATAAGTAGGTTCCTGATTTGCCTTCAAAATTTTCATTTTTTACAATTCGGATAATTACATACATACTTCTTTTCTTACATACATACAATATATTGTGCATATATTTATTTGGTATTTTTTTATTGATTTTTGTGATTTGTTGTTTTCTTTCGATTCCTTGTTGTTGTTTTCATTCGTATTGATAGTTGAGTGTTTTTTTGAGTGACTTTGTATTGAGTTTTTGCGACTATTTTACATTTACAGATAAGTGTCCGCAAATAGTGTTTGGGTTTTTTCTTTCGGCTTCCTTTTATTGTGCTGTTGCGATTCAGTATAACCTGAAGTTAAACGTTTTTCGTAAAATGGAAATTAACAGGTTATCCCAGCAGGAGCTTGCTTACGAGATGGCAGCTCGGGGGTTAAAGATTGCGACGGAAGACAGCATGCGGAAATCACTTCGTGCCGCTCGTTTACTGGAACGACGGGGTTCCATGGGTGTCAACGACAGCTACCCATTTACTTTTAACGAGGACGCTGACGCGATAAGGAAAGAAATAATAGAGATAGAAGATCTTCTCGAGAATCATCCAGGTGATCCGAAATCGGCGGAGTACCTGAAGATTCTCACGAAGATCGTGGCGGAGAGTGTAATGAGCTGAAGGGGAACTGCTCATTCTTCTATCCGACCTAACTGATAGGGGAGTAGAAGAGGTAGTTGAGGAGACACGCCCTAGTGTTTCAGGCATAAGTAGAGTAGGTCGATTACCGACGACACCTCCGACAAGACAAACGGAATGGATGACACCTATGGAACCCAGCAGCGGAAAGAGCCGATTCAAGAACGATGTCAGGAGCGCATCGAAAAGTGGGGCTTAAAATTTTCAAGTGAACGTTGCGGATCTTCTCTTAATTCCTTCTTGGAACGAGTGGAGGGATTGAGGGAAGCAAGGGGAGTATCTTCTTCTCAGCTTTTCAGGTCAACGGTGGAGCTCTTCGAGGGGAAGGCACTTATTTGGTTTAGGGCGGATAGGAGATTAGTAGGTTCGTGGGAAGAATTGGTTTCAGTGTTGAAGTTGGAGTTTCTCTACCCAAATTATGATGATCTGCTCTTGGAAGAGATTAGGCAACGTACCCAAGGGAACGAAGAGTCTATAGGTGTATACGTGGCCATCGTGGAAAACATGTTTGGTAGACTCTCCAAGCCGTTATCAGAGAGTCGAAAGTTGAGGATGGTACAGAGGAATCTGGCACCATTCTACCAAACCCAAATAGGCCGGACGGATCCGAAATCCATCAAGGACCTTGTTGCGTTGGGTAGAAGACTCGAAACAGTTCGAGCAAATGTTGATTCCCCTTTGTCCCACCACCAACTCAACGAACTCACAACCTCCTGGAACCAGACTTGGCCTATGTGGCGGTCAAGGAACCAAGGGTGGTGGAGTCTCGAGTCGCGACGGTCCGCAGTAGCACTCAACCGAACAGCCGGATGAGATGCTACAATTGTAACCGCGAGGGGCATCTCTCGAATACTTGTTCCGCTCCTAGGCGTTGTGTAGGTTGTGGGAAAATAGGGGTTATACGTAGGGATTGCCCAACGTGTTCGGGGAATGGGAATCGGACTCTCGCATCGGCAGGGCGAGTGCGCCGACAAAATTAGAAAGGTTGCCTGCTGGTTACCGGCTGGTAGGAACGACGGAAGAGGTCGTTCATTTAGGTTTCACACTCGAGGCGCAGGAAGATGACGTACGGCCTTATTTAGGAGTTAGGCTTTATGGAATTAGGATGTTAGGATTATTGGATTCAGGGGCTTCGCGTACGATCATCTGTAGGGATGGATGGCATGTGTTAAAGAGTTTAGAGTTAGAGTTAGGAAAGGCAAACATTAGTAGGGTTTCTTTAGCAGACGGTGCAGGTATAGAGGTTGCAGGTTGTTTGTCTTTGCCAATAGTAGTGCAGGGGAAATCAATCAATCCTACTGGAATGTCTAGTAATTCCAAATCTTCCACATGTCTTGATACTGGGTGCCGACTTTTGGGCCCGGACGGGAATTGTCCCGGATCTGAGATCAGGCGCGTGGAATTTTTCGAACCAGGCAGAGGTGGCATCGATTTCAGCAATTAAGGAGAGAGTAGATTTAGATGAAGACCAGGATAGGGAATTAAGTAGGGTTATAGATAGGGTTTTTAAAAACATGCCAGAAGGATTAGGATTCACACACTTAGTGGAGCATAAGATTAGGACGATGTCTGAACCGATAAAACAGCGTTACTATCCAGTCTCGCCGGTGGTCCAGCGTCATATAGATAGGGAATTAGAAGATATGTTAAAAGAAGGTATTATAGAAAAATCAAGTAGTCATTGGGCTTCTCCCATTGTAATGATTAAAAAGAAAGATGACTCGTTTAGGTTCTGCGTCGACTGCAGAAAGTTGAATAAGGTCACGGAACGTGATGCTTATCTTCTCCCACACATCTCAGCTACCTTGGACAAATTCCGGGATGCCAAATTCTTGTCCTCGTTGGACATCAAGTCGGTGTATTGTCAGATTCCCGTGGAGGAGAAGTCTCGGCCTTATATGGCTTTCACTGTACCCAATCGGGGCCTCTTTCAATTCAAGAGAATGCCATTCGGGTTATATAACGCGCCGGCGACGTGACAGCGTTTTATCGACACTGTGCTTGGCGCCAATCTGGAACCACACGTGTTCGTATACCTGGATGACATTATAATCGCCACCAACAATTTCCCCCAACACCTGGAAATATTGGAAGAGGTCTTCAAAAGATTAACTGCAGCTGGCCTCAAGGTTAGCGAAGAGAAGTGCAACTTCTGTAGATCGTCGTTAAAATTTTTAGGATATATAGTTGATAGGCATGGTCTTCATGTTGACCCAGAAAAGGTCGAGAGTATGGTTAGGATACCTGCACCAAAGAACATAAAAGAGGTTAGGAGTTTTGTCGGCTCGTTTTCCTGTTATAGGATATTCTTACCAAACTTCACAGTTTTGGTAAAACCATTGACCGACCTGTTGAGGAAAGGGAGTAAGTTCATTTGGTCTGAGGAGTGCGAGGGGAGTTTTCAAAAAGCAAAAGAGTGCTTGATGACTGCCCCGATACTGACATGTTCGGACTTTGAGCGGCCGTTTGTGGTGCAAACCGACGCATCGGACCTTGGGGTCGGAGCAGTGCTTACTCAGATATTTGAAGAAGGAGAAAAAGTAATTAGTTTCCTGAGTAGGTCATTGAATAGAAATGAGAGAAACTATTCAACCACGGAAAAGGAGTGCTTGGCCGTACTGTGGGCTATTGAAAAGTTGCGACCGTACATTGAGGGCGTTCGATTTACGGTCGTGACAGATCATTACTCATTGGTTTGGCTGAGTAACCTCAAGGATCCGTGTGGTAGGTTAGCTAAGTGGGCGGTTAGGTTGCAGTAGTTCGACTTCGAAAATGTGCATCGCAAAGGCAAAGATCATGTGGTTCCGGACATGCTTTCTAGGAATGGTGCAATCGTAGCTGAACTGGAAGAGCAGGTCCCGGATAAGACGATCAACAAGGTCGAGTCGAACCCGCTGGTCTATTCGGATTGGAGAGTAGAACAGGGAACTTTGTTTAAATTTGTTAGGGCAAAACACGTGATTGTGCATGACAATAGTTCGGAATGGAAGGAGGTAGTAGCGAAAGTACATAGATAGAGTTAGGGTATTAAAAGAGTGTCATGATAATCCATTAGCCGGGCATATGGGTGTTAGGAAGACGTATGCCAGAGTAGGGTCTACGTATTACTGGCCGAAGATGAGGTCAGAAATAACTAGGTATATTAGGAATTGTAAGACTTGCCAGAGTGTGAAGCCGGTGAATGACAAACCAGCTGATTTGATGGTGGAGAGGAGAGGGATTTCGAATCCCTGGGATATGATCTGCGTTGACTTGGTTAGTACACTTCCAAAATCGAGTAGGGGTTTCGTTTACATCCTCACGGTTCTCAATTCCGGAGTAATTCATACGGATCTTGTCTGAATTTTACCGCGCATTACCATTCGCAAGCTAATCCAGCGGAGCGGATAGACTAAATCATCAAGTCGACCCTCAGAGCCTATGTGTCGGAGAACCATAGGGCTTGGGACTCTCAGTTGGCGAAGGTTGCCTGTTGTATCCGCACCTCCCAACATGATGTGTTAGGTATCTCCCCTTACTACGCGAACTTCGGACGGGACATGATTACGGAAATCAAGAGTAGGGAACCAACTCCGCCAGAAGACGGCGTGAGCTTAGGAGATAGGGAAATAGGTTTAGAAGATAGGGAAACGGGGTCAATAGATAGGGAATTAGATTCATTAAATAGGACGACTGACATGACTGAGCTAGAGATACGATTTCAAAAGCTTAGGGAAGACATAAGTAGGAAGCTGGCGACGGCGAACATGAAGGCTTCTAAGTCATATAACCTCAGACGACGCGACGTTCAATACTTACCAAACGAGGTGGTGTAGCGTAGGAACTTTATGATCTCCGACGCTGCGAAATTAGCGTCGGAACTTTCACCATCCGGAGAAGGGTCTCACCGTGGACGTACGAGTTGGAGGACGCCACAGGGAAGGACCGAGGAACGTGGCACGTGAAAGACCTCAAGTCGTATCGGGACGAGGCTGAGGTACTCCAAGAAGACCTAAGTCGCGTAGCAAAGCGAGGTCGCTATGCAAAGAGGAACAGAGAGCGTGGGTGCGCTCGATGGTGTGCTTGAGCATCGCAAGACCGATGCAAAGATGAATGTCTAGTAGTCTAGTAATAGTAACCTAGATAGTAGCCTCACCTTTGTGTTGTCTTTTACCCTCTCTTTTGTATTGGCTTTGGCCACCGTTGGTTTTCGTAGCTGGCCCGCAAGCAGAAATGTTAAGGCACATTACCCAGGAGGTAAGGGTGGGGTTTGTTACGTGCAAATCACGCCCCAAAAATCCTCCATTCCCTTTGGTCCTGTTGTTGTCTGTTTCACCCTCTGCCCTCCTGCCTTTTCTTGTGTCGTCCTCGTTCTTTTCTTCCCGTCATGCTCTGGATGCCACGGTACAGGTGGGATTTACTAGATCCTTTGGATCCAGTTCCCTCCCTCGGCCTACCGCTCCAGAGATGACCATATAGGTACCCCTGGTAGAGCCAGGCGGACGGCCTGGAGACTAGTGGACGGACGGTCTGCCCCCAACTTGATGCCCGAAGATGTCGACACCCCATCAATGGCCGAGAGCCCACCCTAAATACGAGATTGTTTGCTTCCAGCGACATAAATTCGTAAAACCCCCAAGACCCCAAATTCAAAAAACAATAATTGTGAAATAAAGCTCACGATTCCCCACGATCCGTTCCCCTCATTCGTGTCTGCCCCCTGTTCGGGCCTAACAGTAGACTCTATTCATAAATGTTTCCTTCCTTGTTACCCAAAAGTGTTCCGGGTCCGAGGGTGTAATATGGACCCAAGCAGTCACTCGACAGACAGAACGAACACGACAAAACATCGACTGGTGTGATTGGGTGGTTCCATAGGGAGGCTATCAGAGCTCTGGAAGTGAGTCCCTTTGCACTGACTGCTTGTGTGTGTGTGATTGGCAACTAGCCGAAATGCGCGGCTAGGGTGATTAATATCCAGCCGTCATAGTGGAAAGTACACCAGGAAGAGAGAAAAAAATAGAATCGAGAACGAAGTTAAAAAAGAAAGAGAAACTAGCCAACGACCAAGCAGAATAAACCAACGAAAAAAAAATAACGAAAGGAAAACTATACAACGAACGAACAAGAAAAAAACCCACCAACAAAGACGAACAAGGGGAAAAACCACAAAATTCCTGCGAGAAAACGAGGAAGAATCGACGGACGAAGCGACGACGAGAGTGACAGCGGCGGGAAGTACACACTGCCCTCACCAACCCCGACAACCAGACAGGAGCGACCCCAAGTAGGCAGGAAAAGGGATAAGTACCACTTTGCATTTTCTTTTAATATTGTAAATACGAGGGCGGGTCAATAAGTCTGTGACTTTTGGAATAAAAGACAGATTTTTTGATAAAAAAATAATTTTATTTTTCAACGTAGTCTCCCTTGAGCTCTATACACTTTGTCCAACGCTTCTCCAATTTTTTTATCCCTTCCAAAAAAAATGATTTGTCGAGGTCCTCAAAATAGGCCTTTGTTTGCGAGATGACTTCATCATTGGAGTCAAATCTTTTTCCACCAAGCCATTTCTTCAGTTTTGGGAACAAGAAGTAGTCGCTCGGAGCCAAATCTGGAGAATAGGGGGGATGAGGGAGCAATTCATAGCCCAATTCATGGATTTTTGCCATGGCAACTGCACATGTGTGCACCCTTGCATTGTCTTTTTTCTCCTCAAATTTACTCCTCAAATTAGTGAGTAGCCTGATAAAAATAGCTGTCAAACACAAACTAACTGACGCAGCAAGTTTAAATTTTGACAGGAGTCAACTGACAGATGCCTGTTGACAGGAGCAGTGTTGCTGTTTCAGTAAAGAGGTCAGAAATTCAAAAAGTCACGGACTTATTGACCCGCCCTCGTACCCACATATTTGTGTAAACTTCCCCCAAGTGGGAATCTTGTGATTCGGCGATCCCGTAAGGCTCCATATCGTTTTCTCGGCAAACCCCGTAACCCCTTAGCGGTTACTTTTAAAACGTTCGTGACCCCGTTGCCTCCTAGTGAGTCACCCCGTTTGTGATCGTACGGAATCGTGGGCCTTCCGTCGGCCGTCAAATCTAGTGTAATAGTTTGTTGGCTAAATCTTGAGGTCGGCAACGCCTTTGGTGTCCCACGATTGTGATTTATTCTGTACTTAAATTTCCCATCAGGGAAAAATTCATTTGTTTTGTTTTATCATGTTTTCCCGATTTTCCATAAAAATCGGGTGGCGTCCAATTACACATTGTTTACGTTCAGTTCCCCCTTTGCCGAACCTCGGGAATGTGAATTAAATATGTAGTATTTGTTTTCAAATTTTATTATCGCGACAGAGTATGCAGTTTGACATGTAATTATTCTTTTTTTTATGCATATACGATAACTGCAACTGTATTTGCAGTACATTGACGTCTTCTCGAGTCTTCATGAAATCTTTCACTTCCTTGGTGAAACGTACCTCACAATATACATTTTTAATTGTTAATTGACTTGAAGGCATTTTCGTCTCTGATTACTGATGACGTATCAGTTTGAGATAGGATAGCTTCGATAACATTATCATTCATCTCCTGTTTAATAATGTCATAATTAAGCAGAACATTAGAATACAACTGATTGTTTAGTACAAGCCACTGCAGAGCTCGTTTGATTTTGGTAATATCGATTAAATACCTTTTGTTATTAACAACATTTTGCAATGTTTCTGAGACTATTATCATCCCAGCACTCGTAATTGAAATTGGCAGTTGTTCAGCAATTTCCTCTACTTGCTGGGGAAAAGGAACTGCCTGGCCCTTAAAGTCTTGTTGCCCAAATCTGCTAAATAAACGGACCACTTTCAGAAATGTTTTTATTCTTGAAATAAAACGTATTTCCATTTCACTCAAACTTTCCAGTTCTGGTGGTATAGTAGATACCGTCATGTTATTCCAAAATGCTGTCGGTGGTATTTTATTTTTCAACAAGTTCCTTGCGCATCGATTACAACAAATAAATTGACTTGGACTATCTGATGGCCAAACACTCGACTGGTCGATCCACTCTCTTCACGTACTAAATACCAACATAATTATTCCATCTACCCATCCTTTTTTTGTATTTAATAAATTAATACGATCGCGCCTGTCACCAGCCCCTGTTATCCGCCACTGACATATGTAACCGGCCGATAGTTTACTTTTAAAGCACTCGTGTAGCAAATCAAACTTTATTATCGGCCAACTAGAAATCCTTGCAATATGCGCACTTTCATACATCTTCAAACTGATAATGAGCTTAATTAGAGTGAGATTAATTTGGACACAGGTAAAAGTTAATCAAATAATCAAATTAACGATTATGATTATTAATCTCGGTTATCTATTAACCGTCATTTCTGTTACTAGTCACACTTTATTGTGATCGATCATGGATGAAAATTTCATTGGTTTTAGCTTATTTTTTTCTGAAATTATTTTCTTCTCGATGTGCAATGTAAGAATCATCAAAATCAGACAACGCGTTTGGTCTCTAGAGTACCACGAAGGAACAAACATATATGGTAGTCGCCATATTGAATTTTGATTAATATCAAATGCCTTCAGTGACACGCGCAAGATCAAAATCGGCCCACGCGTTTGGTCTCTAGAGTGCCACAAAGGAACAAACATACATATAAAGGCTGATAAACACATTACCCTTCCTTTTGCATCGCACAGTCGGGTAAAAACAGCATACATGTATTTTGATTGTATAACAGTTAAACAGAATTCATTAGCATGACAAATGCTACACAGTTATGAAATTAAATGTTGTTGAACATAAACTAAATATACGCAAAATGCGTTCGATATTTTTATGTCTCCCCAAAGGCAGGTGCTAAAACTATTGCCATACGGCAACACAGGAACAGTTCGAGTTAAGGCTATTCCATCAAAGTATCTGTGCATAGGATGGAGCAAGTATTACGAGTATAATTTATAAATTTCTACACTGCAAAAAAGCCGACATAATTTTAGACTCGACATGGTTAATCAAAAAAGTTTGCTTTTCAAGGTAATGGTGATACACTTGAGCACCGGAGGCATCCCAGAATTAGATGATTCAACTTCGTCGTTCTCGTGAAGAGAACAAGAGGATTAAAATTATCAGCGCTCTGAAAGTAGCTAGGCATGATCCGATAAACAGTATATTTACATTCGCATCTGAGAGTAGAGATCATTTTTAAAATTATCCACTATGTCGGTATCGAAGAACAGCAAACATAAAAGCCTAGTGCAAACACAGAAAGCATGATCTGTGAAGATACGAGGACATATGAAAAAAGACGAAATGAATTAGCTTAGGAATGAGGGAACTACTGTCGTCTACGATAAAATATCATCCATGATAGCAGAAATTCTTAGTTGTTAAGCAGTTTATACACTTAGATTGAATATCAACTCAAGGTTTTAAGAAGACTTACCCTAAATAACCACTTCCACTTTGGTCTTCTGAACATTACAGATTGTTTGGGGATGTACATTTTTTTTGTAAACGAAAACGTTGCCCGTTTATCTCTTCAGAAATTTACTCTATCGGAATAAAAACAAAAAAGAAACAGATTTCGTTTTTGAAGTCATTTTTAAAATTTAATTTCAGAAACAAATTTATTTTGCTACATTTTTTATCTTTTAATGTGTCTTCGTCCCTTACGAATTCGAATATTCCTTGTAGCAGGGCGCTACTGGTTCTAATGCTTTGTACGAATGTTCATTTAACGTACCCAATGCCCCTTGGTACAATACCTCCATAATTGCTTTGTTGGCATAGAGCTGTTGTTGTGGGTTTAATTTCCGAAACAACGTAGCCCAACTCGCCGCATGAATATCGATTTCATCTTGCGTATGTGCTTCATGGTGCTCCAAGTGATTTAAAGCCTTATCAAGAAGTGTATTAAGCCGAATTCTGATCAAATCGTTTTTATAGTTGACTGGTTCCGATGTGCATGGCTCAAAAACTATAGATTCACACGTTCTTGGCTCAGAAATACTTAACGTAGGAAATCCTGGCTCATGCTTTGCTGGTTCCGGCGTTGATGGTTCAGACTTAATTAGTGGTGGTGTGTTTAGTTCAGGCATTCTCGATTCAGACCTGATTTGCCCACATTTTCTTCTTTTTGATGTTCTTTGTTCAGATATTCTTTTCGAAGGTGTTTTTCTTTTGGACTTACTTCGTTCAGTGTCCTGAAAGAAAGATATAATATAAGAAACAAAAATAATAATAATGATAACTTAGTAACGGATATTTGCCACGACTCCAGTTTAATCCACCAAAGATTTCTCCGTATTAAATGTACATACTTTTTTAGGTACTTACCTCACCCGAATCGGTAGCACTGTCTGTATCACTTCGCGATTTATTTCTATAAAATTGCTCCAGAAAACTCAAATTGTCGTAGTAATACAGACTTGGCTTGTAAACTTCTTCTCCATTGATAGCACATTTTTTGCTCTTTTCAACTCTCTTCAGTTCTCTTCTGTAGGATGATCGACATGCGGCGAGTTTTACCTTTACACACTGTGCCGTGACATTTGGTGTAATTTCTTCGAGTTTTGTCGCCAACGTTTTGTATGCATTATTTTTCATTGATTTATTTTTGTATGCTAGACTATTTTTGTTCCACAACTCGGGAAGATTTTTATACATTTCGAAAAACTCTGTCCAGAATTGTTCTTTTGAAAGGGCTGCCATTTTTTTTCTTTTTTTTTCTGTTTTCAATCTGCGGCAACCTTGTTGGTTCTATGAAATAATTCCCACTAATGAGAGTAACAGCACCAAGTGCGACTGACTACTCGAAGTGTGCGAACAGAAAAAAACGTAAAACAACATATCATACATGTTGCAGGGGTGGTTAGATGGAGTGTGCACACGATACAACATGGCACATAACTGTGTTCGTAACAATTGTGCGGTTGTGTAACGTAAACAACTTTCGCACTTCATTGACATGTCATAGAGCGAAAGAAATATTGCTATGTGCATGTGGGAAAGAGATATTGTACTTATTTAGTTGTATAAATCGTATGTATCTGTGTGTATCGCAAATCGGAAGAGAGAAATAAATCTGTTAGGAGTGAATTTAAGTTTTCCATAATTTTGGAAAGAAAGCAAGTAATTTGCGGAATAATCTCAAGTAACTTGTATGCTTAACTGAAAGACAACGTGTTTACTTTGAGGCAATCGCTTTTTGAGAGTTCTCGTCTGAAAATATAAACTTAGCTACTTATTTGGTATCACTGTTCGAGAGAAATATAGGCCTCAACCGACAATCCTTTATAGTTACCAGTTTGACCAGGTATCGGCCCCAAATAACTAACTTCTGGTTAATTTACATTTTTACTTCTGAAGCGAAACTAAGACAAGGTTTTCCTCTTCTGCGATGAACCTCTGCATTAGAATTGAAAACTCTACTGACCGGAGCACTGATATCCATCCGCCTTGCATATTCCGCCTATTTTAGAAGTCGAGGTGCAGTTGTAACACAAAAAATGTGTCCTTCTCTGTTGATCTGAAAGGGACAAAATATCTTCTGAAGAGCAGAAGTATCATCCAGCGTCGATAGACTTCATTCCTCAATGTCAAAGAATAGGACTAGGATAGGATGTGTATAGCACACCCTTAGATATATTACTTTATGTCCTGAATCCGCTTATGAATCCTAGGTTCACTACTGCGCCTATGTCCTATTCTGAAAGGTTTCTGGGAATGTGTCACAGCTCCGCTCAACTTCTTTGCCAATTTCTGTGCTTCCCTCTTGATTGAGTTGTTACTGGTGTTATTTTATGCACAAGTGCCTCCCTGCGCGTTAACGGACTTCATTGCTTAAATTCATGGACTATGGAGCCGTCACATTTTTCGTTTTCGGTTTCGTTCTTAGGTGAAAACCTTCATTGGAGACACCGTTGCGTCAGATTGATGGTTTAACATTTTGCGTAAGCACATATCAATTTGCAGGTTTCTTCCAATTGTGGTTGTCACTCCAAAAGCTGGACTCATATAACAGCATGGACTCAAAATCATTTCCTCACTCCCTGTGTTACTGTTCTTCCTTATTAAGAAAAAAAATAAAAACTCTAGGTAGCTAGAAGTGTTAAGCTAAAGAAATTTCTGAGGTGCTTATCTTTTTAAATAAGATGTCCCTTTGCATGTCTTTGGACGCAATAAACTCGAACGTTTGTCTAAGTGAGTAGTAAATACAAATTTTTGCTCCGCCAAATTTTCAACAACATTCCAATCACATATTTGGAAGACAAGACTACTTCCCCAAAACATAAGAAGATATCAACATCTTCTTGGTTGTCCAACAATGCGTATTCTAGCCAATGCTTATGTCTGCTTATTTCTATAAATTTATTACAATTTCACAATTCTACATACATGAGAGCAGGCATACATCTTTGAAATACTCGTAGGATGTAAGAAACCATCCAATTCTATCGTTTTTTCACAATAGATAAAACAGGTAAAATGTCGATCGATATACGATTTTTCCATTAAGAACTGCTAGTATACTTTTTTTAATGTGAACGCACCCTGTATTTTTTTTGTGAGCTGTCATTTCTATTTTCCTTGTCAATGTTTACCATTTAGTCATGGTTTAGTATTGGAACGAGCAACGTTTACAAATTATTTAAAATTATACATACTCGTATATATATATAATATAAAAAATTTGAGTTTACATTTCGCTGCTTAATGCAAGGAGTACTGAAAATATTGAGGCCGTAAGTGTATCTGTTGGCCAAATCAATCCATTCCACGCCGTTCGCAGGAATTGGGCATCGCTCAAACAACATTTCGGCGAGATGACCATTTGGAAATGGTTACAACCGACTCGGAATTTCATCTTAAAATCATCTTCAGCGATGAAGCTGGCTAAATGGTTTCGTAAACAAGCAATATCCGCTATTGAACGACTACACGTGAGGCTTAATAAGACGCAACTACATTCACAAAAATTGACTGTTTGTGTGGTTTTCATGCCAGCGGTGTCATGTTTTTTGTTGGCGATGATGGCCGCCACGTTACAGTTAATGGAAATCACTTTCGGGACATGTTCGAATGTTATTTTTGGCCGCAATTGTGTGCACTCCATATTGGGAGATATAGTTTCAACAGCACGGCGCCACTTGCCACACAGCAGCCCAAGCAATCGAGCTATTAAGACTCAGAAACAAAAATGTACAGTCCTTAATGGAAATACAAAACACAGCTCTATTATGGTAATGCGAAGAGGCACTCGTCCAAATTGATCAATTGTATCCCCCAACAGCTCAATGATAGACAGCGTAGTGTGAATAGTGCACTATTTGAGCCTATGCTGTGCGTAAAACTCTACGGGTATGCAGTCAAGTCCTTCGACCCTGATGGTTTTCAGTTCTTTGGTCGCTCTACGAACAATACATATACATTATGTACATGCTCATAATTTTTTTTTTACTTCATACACCTCCTTCAGCACTTTAGCTGGTTTTCATCCAACAATAGTAATTCAACGTGTAAGGCTGTCAGCGGATGTTAGCTGGATCTGCAACCGTTTATCAGATCTTTGGTGATTCTTTACATACTAGGTGGGGTGAAAAGTAACCTCCTTGACTGCCAGAATGCGCTGCTCCTGCAAAAAAGGTTATGGTGCCTTGAAGTCCGTTCATATTTAGGCAGACATGCCAAATTTCAGTGCGATACTTTCTTTAGATTTGTTTTGACAGCTGATTGTTGTTGACGTGTTTGGCATCATGTTGAGTATGGACAAAAACGATTTTCTTTCTCTCATAAAACATTATTTTTTGAGGGGCAAAACGGCGAAGGAAACAAAAGAAAAGTTGGATAAATATTATGGAGCTAATGCTCCGTCAGATTACACCGTCAAATATTGGTTTCGAGAGTTTCGTGGTGGCCGCATCTCCACTACCGATCAAGTCCGCAGGGGCAGGCCCTCCGATGCGGTTACGGAGGACAATGTCAAAAAATTACATGAAATGGTTTTGGCTGACCGGAAATGAAGGTGCGCGAGCTAGCAGATACCACAAAGATTAGTACCGAGCGCACACGCCATATTTTGGACAATATTCTGCATATGAAAAAGTTATCCTGCCGCTGGGTGCCGCGCATGCTCACTGCTGACCAAAAACATGAACGCGAGAGCACTTCGAAAGAGTGTTTGGACTTGCTGATGCGGAATCGGGTGGACTTTTGGCGTCGATTGGTAACTGTTGATGAAACTTGGATCCACTATTACACATCAGAGAACAGAATGAGTGCCCGGCAATGGACTGAAGCCGGCACGAGTGCTCCGAAGCGGCCGAGGATGGCTCGATGGGTCGGAAAGGTTATTGCGTCGGTTTTCTGGGATTGTCATGGCATACTCTTCGTGGACTACCTCGAAAAAGGAAAAACCATTAACAGCGAGTATTACTATATTGTGCATTATTGGAGCGATTGAACGCCGAAATCGTTGTAAAACGGTCTCACATGAAGTGAAAAAAAATTTTGTTTTTGCAAGACAATTCGCCGGCGCACAAGAACATCGCAACCACGGCTAAAATCAATGACTTACGGCTCCAATTGCTGTCGCATTCACCGTATTTGGCTCCCAAACCTCAAAAGATGGCTCATCAATTTCCTCAGCTCACGCGAGGAAATCATCGACGCCACGGAGAAGTGTTTTGCAGACCTTCCGGAAAATTACTTTTCGGACGGGATCAAGAAGTTGGAAAATTGCTGGAATAAGTGTATCAAGCTAAAAGGGGACTATATTGAATAAAATAAAAGCATTTAAAATTTTTTTTTTTTTCATTCCCAAGGAGGTTACTTTTCACCCCAGTATACTCCATTGCTCTATTGCACACACGCAGTAGTTTCTTCTGCTTTCCGTAACTGGCGCATTGACGTAGTTGCTATAGTTCAATCAATGGCCACATGCAACGAATGAGAACAGATATTCCGGATGCCATAATCTGGCGGGGGTAATCACTAAAGACTGCAATAGCTTTTACCGATCGAGTACCTTAAAACATCTCGAAAACTTCTATATTGTCATCATCATGCGAAGAATGATTAAATTAATGATGCAGGCACTTTTAGGGACGTTCGCCAAATCAAAGCCTTCCTTAATCCTCTCCACCCGATGAGCTGTTTTAAATCTTGTAAATCAAACGTATAACATGTACGAAGACTTGATCTTAATGAGATTCGAAGATCCTCTAGCCTGGTTGTCTAATTACTCGATGCGGCAGAGCCATCGTATTCGTCTTTGGTTTTGGCTTTTTATACTCACATGTTTATATAAGACAATTCATAGAGTTCGCAGTTGTACGTTCTCGTTCATTCACCTTTTTCGAGCATACGAAAATGTCTAAATATTCGGTGAAGAATTTTCTTCTCTGAGAATTGATGGCAGTTCTGCATTGCTCCATATGCTCAAGGACTCTGATCTATACAACAACACTGACAGGATCAAGTTATTCTAGAGCATCAACTTTATTTTTCGGGATAGGAGATATGGATCCATTTGTTCTGCCAAACCGAAGTAGCTGCGAAGTAGCATACGAAGTCGGAGTAGTCAAACAATCTCTATTAAAGTCTCATTCGCAGACTTAATGCTGACTTCGAAATAGATGAACTCCTTGACGGCGTCTGTGCATCCCAACTTGTATGGGCTTTTGAAAGAAAGTTCCTTCTGCCCTAATACCTATCTTACGCACATATATGTAGATAGGCACATGACAGGTATGTGTTTCAAAATTGTCAAGATTACCTCGAAATTTCCAGCATCACTTGGAGCATCTGAATGGGTTTTGATGCGATATCAATTCGGCCATCGTCTTTTAGAGCTCCTGATGATGAATTCTGTTCAGCTTAAAAGTCGGTGAATAAAAGTCGCATTTCGACTCGAAACTCATCAGATTTTTTAGGATTTTTCGCAGCATGAAAATTCTGTTAAACCAGAAGCAACTCTGATACATTCCAGCTATTATACCATAAAACGATTTCAAACCCTCACACTGTGCAGTTATTTGCCGCTGTAGTTGTTACAACATATGAACGTGTTTTTTTGTGTGGAGTACCTTGGGGCTGATGAATTGAGTACTTTTTTTAGTCTACCACTATCGAATAAGGTTCCCTTCGCAATTTCGTAGAGCTCTCTCTCGCTTTTTCACCGTCTCGACTATTTCATTTGGCTTCATTTCTTGTGGCTTTACCGCTAGTGTTTTGTAGATATTTTCCTTTAGTTTCTTTCAATGTTAACTTCCTTCTTCCACAGCTCGGGCAGTTTTTTTGTATTGCATATTGCAATAAAATCTTTCTGGTACAAGATCTGTAACTTTTCCCATTTTCCCTTGCCCACAACAACCATGTTCCCTCTTCGGAATACTTTTACTTTACTTTCACAGTGCTCGGGCCTTTGCATTGCGCGTGTACACGAAGGAACACCTGCTTGTGTAACTTTGTCGAATATGCGAGTGAGAGTTATGTCAACATTTCTATCAATATTGAGACACGCACGTAAAGGAAAATCAGATAATTCCTTGAAGTAATTTTTTCCCAATTTTACCACGTCCACACGGGTTAAATAGACATAGGATTTTTTATACTTTCATAAGTTTCTATTATTATACTTTTGTAATATACTCGTACCACTAAATGGGCAAGCAAATCTCTCCCTTCAATCACAAATGATTGCTTTCTAGACAGGAGGAACAACAAAGTTACAGGTCAATACCAGAGGCACAATATCCCAAAACTGTGTACAATTGCTCACGCGAAGACATTGACAATGTACGAGTAGCAAGAAATAAGCGAGCTCTTATTGATACCTTGAGACAGAAGCATTGAAGGTAAGTTCAGTTGTAAAAGAGCTCAAAACAATATAAATATATGTTGTCAGCTAGGAAGAAAGCAACAGAACAGTTGAGGTGCAATATCACACTCGTGCTGCATATAAATGATGATGTGGTTTTGCCCACCCGAATATATTGTCCAACCATTGCTAAATTACCAAAACTGGAAGCGAAAAATCTGATTGTACCTTCTACGAGTTCAAAACGAGTAACCCCTGTTTTATTTTCAAAAACCATGTTTAAGGTAATCAGGAATTTTGTCTGTCATTGCAGCTTAACAGTTTGCGTGCATTTTGTGTTCGCCTTAGCATGAAAAAGCATCAGTTTACAGATGATTATTGCAGTGACTTTCTCGGCTTTGTCCAACTAAAAATTCTTCAAATCGCTCTCCTTTTTCTTGCTATGCTTGTCGAACTTACTCTAGTTTGCTGCTACATAGTGTCTGATTTTTAACGTAAGCCACCTGTCATGGAGACTTATGTTTACGGAATGCCCATACATCCATGGGGGCAAGGATACGCCTTGCCATCGCTCTGACGCCTTACTGAGATACCAAATCGAAACTGTGTTGCCGGCACAAGTTCCACCCTTGGTATGAGTCGAGGCCGTCCTAAAACCCCTTACTGCTCTTAGGGTGGCAGTACTTAGTGCAACTCTACATTGGGTCAACCAAAGGAAGACCCTTCCCGCGACTTTAGGTTTAAACCACAGCCACCATGAAGAGGTATGCCCTCTTCAAGTCAAGCCCGGACCGAGATCCGGGGGGCTCTTGACTCCCAAGGTACCGTGATTTAAGTCGTGGTAGGGACTACCGGTGGTCCAGCCGCCCACAAGACCTATAACCGGCAACTTGTGACTGATCAAATCGTAGCAACCTTCGGTAGCGTCATCTGAAGATGTTTACGGTAAGACCAGTACTTTGGTCTGCCCCCGCTTTTTATTAGACAACGTCATTGATGGCCGAAGCCTTAATAATTGGGCGGGGGCCCAGTTTGCTGCTACACACAAACTCGTGTGGACATGAACCCTAATAAGATGTTCCGAGTAGTTGTAAACGTCGCGGATCATGCCTACATCTACAATTGAGCGCCAAGTATCTGCAGCCAAATACGAGTGTTAGCCGTGCAATAAAACTTATATTGTATATATAACATAGTTATGAGCGTAATTTAAGCCCGTGGACCGGGCAGCGCATATTTGGATGTGGGTTTGTTAGTTTGTTATTGGAAGCAGGCTTAAGGGTAAAGTCAGGCGCTTTAGACTTATAAGCGAGCAATTGGTATCTGTATCAGAGCTAAATTCACTAACATCATTCTTATATGCCCCAAAGGAAGATAAAGAGGAAGATAAAAGGCTTTTACGTGCTCCTAGAGAGAACCTAGGTATGTGCAGTGTCTAAAGTACTACGTAAAAAATGTACATACGAAAGCAGGCCACTTTTGGTAGCGCAATTGACTTGCACAGCCAGTACGGCATCACATCCGGAAACGGACTTAGGCTGATAAACATTACAGGTGGATGAAAAACCACCATATAAGCATGCGTCCTAGGATTCACAAGCGCACTTGCCGGTTCCCCGGTCATATTACGAAAAGTCAGACTGATCTTATTGAGGTAAATGGAAAATACGCTTCCAGTATTCTAGATATCCGCACATTCCAAGGTCCCAACATCGACTTGGCCCACTATCAAAGTAGTAAAAGCCAAAGTACGAGTGCAGCACAGAACGAGGACGGCTATAATCACTATAATTGCCGACCGCGGCGACGTTCACTTTCAACTACACAAGAGACGTATCATGCACCACTGCACACGAGGACGAAACCCGAATTGAAAGCTACTGTCGACATAAAAACTTATCCGACGGAAAAAGAACATGTTCGAAAAACGCGACGTTGAAGAGATTGAGAGATGCTTCTGTAGAAATGACGTTCAGAAATTTTAACAGAATGTAAAATAAACGTGTCAGGCCAACAAAATCCGAAACGAAGCATGCAAAGACTCCCAAAGAAACTTTGTAGTATATTAGAATTAAATATATAGAAAAATCACTTCTGCGATGTGGACGATGCGGCGAAGCCGATGACCATAATACCGCTGTCAGGCAGGCAACACCATTAAATCTGCATGAAGACCGCGAAAACGTAGGTCCACCTGATGAAAACGAATTAAAAATAGCTATTTCCAAACTAACAGATCCTCTGTATCCAACAATTGAGCCGCCAAGCTCTTCAACGTCAGAAAAATTGATCTGGTATGCTCATGCATATATACAATTTGGTCAAATGAACCCATGGCCGCTGAATGGAATCTGAGGATCATCTGTTCGGTTCTGTAGACATGAGTGCCCTTAAACTGCTCCAACTACGGGACGTGTCTATTAAACGGAAAATACAAGAACGTCTTAAGACGATCGTCAGCAATCTGATAGTCCCATATCAGTGCTGTTTTACACCGCGGAAAATCATAGAGAAGATCCGAGAATACCAAATGAATACCCACCACCTCCTCATCGATTTTAATGCTGCACATGATAGCGACTATAGAGACTAGCTATATATGGTAGAACTATATCTAGTTTTGGCATCATTTGAAAGGCAAATGAGTAGTAAGGTGTTGTCAACAAACTGTAAGGGGACTCTATATAACACCCCCTTCATCCCAATCGTGCTTTATGATGCAGTAGCATGAATGTTAGTGAAGGTGTATGAACATATCCATTGACCTGGTCAGAAAAGTGTACAGTCGTTGCCTAAGATGGCTGGCGCATGTACACAGAATGCACAGCAAAACTGCAGACCGAAAAGTTTTCGATATTATTTATCAAAATGCTTTACGGAACAAAAGATAAATCAACAAAAACAATTTTTTATAGTAATGCAGGCTATAATTAATATAAAGACAGCTTTATAAAACATTTGATGTAGTAGTTATGCATGATTAAACGCAGATAACAAAAGAGAGAACACAAAAAGTAAATTCAAGATTAAAAACGAAGAAAAATAAACTGAAATTGCTTTTAATAGAGAATAAAACTTGGAGTTCGTTCCTGAATTACTTTACGTCACGGCACGGAGTCAGGTTTACCTTCACGAGGATGACATCCAATTGTCAGGAGACTTTCCCTAATAAAAGTCCCAAAGTCCAGTCCAGGTGCTTATCCCTAAACCATTTTACAACATCTCTAAATGATTGTGGGAACGAAAGTTTCTTTGTTGGAGCAGTGGCAAGGATGGTTCTGGCCAACTCAAATAGGCGATTTGATCCTTATTTTCACAATTCTTACACGCTTAGAACTATTATCGCAACGAAACCAGTTTTCATGTATAAGATGTAGTTAGTTCTTTAAAATAAAGATTAATTAGAAAGTATTTTCTACGTTTATTAAATAGTTACCACTATCTATATAGTTGTGGTTTCCTTGTTATGTATAGCAGACCACTACCGGTTCTATGGTTTTGTATGAACATTCATTCAGGTTACTCAACGCTCCCTGGTACAGCACCTCTACTATTGCCTTGTTTGCGTATAGCTGTTGGCGAGGGTCCAATTTGCGAAACATTGCCGCCCAACTCGCAGAAAGAACAGCGACTTCATCTCTTTTATTCGCAGGCCTATGTACAAGTTCGTTGCACTGAGTTTGTTCCATCTGTAAGTACTCTCAAATAAATTAGAATTGCTTCAACATTGTACCATTTTGTACTTACTTCTTCGGCAGCGTCAGCACCTGATTTTTCAGGCGGCATCAATACTTGTTCTTCCAAAAACGACAAGTGCTCATAGTAAAACAAATTCGGGGTGTAAATGTCAGTTTCACAAGTTGCAAGTTCCTTACTTCTTTTCACTTTCTTCACCTCTCTGCGGAAGGAATAGCGGAGGCAGGCAATTCTTTTCTTCAAAGTCACAAGTGTGGCGTTTGGCACAAATTCTCTCAGCTTTTGAAGCAACTTACTGTAGGCTTTTCTTTTTAAATGATAGTTTTGATATTCTTTGCTTTTCGTGTCCCACAACACAGGTAATTTTTTATAGGTTTGGATAAAGTCAACCCAAAACTGATGATCTTTAAAGCCATCCATGTCAACTTACTCTCAGATGTTTTCTAATTTTTAGTGATGAGAATTTTGACAGACAGAAAACGTGCATTGTCACTTCCAACCAGGCCGAACAAGTTGTCTTTGTCTAACAAACATGTTGCAAGAATGAATGTTTACTTTTTTAATACATGATATGCATTCATGGGGAGTTAAATATCCATCATTGTGTGCGTACGCCGGCAGAAAGGATAAGAAAGGGAATTATCTTCATCTCTCACATTGCGCTTAGAAAACAAATATATGCTGTTAATTAGACATTCACTTATTAAAAGGAGATGAAACAATGCACATTGACAGTATGTCGCTGCCAGTTGCCATGCCAGTACTTTTTCCCCTTCATGGGGAATGTTAACTCTCCTCTCCAGACACAAGAGTGGAAAAGAGAGAAAATTGATGTTTTTCTACGAGGTGTTGCCTTAGTGCTCTTATAAATAGTATCTTTCAGAAATGACAAAGGTAGCGATTTGTAGGTAGTAGGTACTAAGGTTTTTTTATTAGTTTCACAGAAAATGCTACGAAGTAATTATTTTGTTACTACTGTGCGGCAAGGTTTATAAAATATTATCGCTCTTCGTTGCACTGCTTTTTGTAAAAGGTGATTGAATTAAAAAGAATCATCTGCAGATCACACTGCCTAATGCCTGAAACACATGTGCAGAAAATACTGCGCGTCAAATTTAGAGAGCACTGTTTCTTAAGGCTCCGGCCCATAGAATCCATTGAGTCCGTTACGATGCCGGATAGGTTGACGTTGACGTATTTGAAATGACAGTCCCATACAATCCGTGGCATACGTTGGCAGAATACAGCCGATGACGTTTTGTTATTGCTGAGAGTATTTTCTTTTCAAGCTGTTCTGCGAAAAATTTGTTTTGTTTAATTGTGCGAAGTTTAAAAAATTATTAAAAATACAAAGTATAGATGATGAGTTCATTTCGATGATTATTTTGATACTGATTTTATCAGAAGCCCTGGAGAATCTAAAAATAATCAGTAATAGTCGCCGGTTTTGGGTTCGCGGGCTGTTCGAGGACCGAGATCGTCATGGATTTTTTGCTCTCAACTTTGACCAACTATACAATCACGATGCGGAACAATTTAAAGTGGCAGTGCGTATGAACAAGGAAGTGTTTGATTTGCTGTTCAACTTGGTCAAAGAAGAGTTAACCAAGCGCTCCAACAAACCCGTCATAACAGCAAAGTGCTGGCTATTTTTGACTCTTTTGTGAGTACTTTGTTTACTATTTTAAACTTTATAGATATTTGGCACATAGAGGCAGCAAGCAGGTGTTTTCAATGGCATTCAAAATGGGACTCACAAGTGTTAGAAGAATCGTGAACGAAACCTGTGATGTTCTTTGGATTACCTTGGGCCATGTATATTTGTCAATCCCAAATCAAACTGAGTGGAAACAGATTTCCAATGATTTTTACAATAAGTGGAATTTGCCAAATTGTGTGGATGCCATTGATGGTAAACACATAAGCATCACTTGCCCCCGAATTCTGGGTACCTTTTTTATAATTATAAGGGCAAATATTCAATCATACTTTTAGGCATCTGCGATGCCAACTACACTTTTACTGGAATCGACATTGGCGCATATGGCTCACAAAGCGACGGTGGTGTTTTATGGCACTCCAACTTTGGTCGGAAGTTATTTGGAAACCAGCTCGGCCTACCAGAAGAGCAGAAGGTTTCCGCATTATTTTGTTGGCGATGCTGCATTTCCTTTGAAAACGTTTTTGATGCGTCCGTATCCAGGTATAGTGCTGGCTTCATTACCAGTTCTTTTTTATTAATACAGTCGAACGCGTTTCAATTTAATTAAGGGAGCATTTAACTGTGGATCGAGAGAAATTCAACAAGCGTCTATCACGTGCCAGGTGGGTCATTGAAAATGCATTCGGCATTTTAGTGTCCCGAGAATTTTACTTGGCCCACTAAATATGGCTCCGACGTCAGCGGACAAAATTGTGAAGGCAGCTGTCTTACTTCACAATTTTGTGAAGTTACATTCCTCCAGACTACGTCGACCAATATAACGGAGAGGAAATAGTTCACGGTCTGTGGCGAAAACAAACAACTGTTCCATTAAAGAAGCCAACGAGAATTTTCTCAAACAACGCGTCCAAGGACGCGTTCAAATTGCGTGACCAACTGAAGGAGTACCTTCTTTACAATTAAATATTACTTATATTTTTGCTTAAATAAAAACACACATATATATATGCATAATTATTTTTGTTTTTTATTGCATCCATTGCCATCTAAATGTATTTGCATTTAAGTTTGTCCTGAACTTCTTCTGGCAGCTTAGCCAGATATCCGTCCAGGACTCGCAAAAAATCACTATTGGGGTTTCAGGTCTTTTTGCCAGCAGTTCTGTTGCCGCTCCCACTAGCAAATCGAACGTCTCCGTTGTCTCCTCCAGCTTGCGCTTCCGGCCTTTAGAACTCAATGTTGTAGGCATTGTTGGTGAGGATTGGCTGACATCTGGTGTGGATGTTAATATTTGCTGCCCCTCGCCAATGTCCTTCACCAAGTTAAAAAAAAACTGCCTTGTTGAGGACCGTGAATAATTTCTTCGTCATTCCACTGCAAATTCAATACAGTTCTGTAATATATTTGCACGTTATTTAATATAATATAAAACATCAAGTCTGTTTACCTTCGAGGAGTTACGTAAACTCTTAAAAATTCAAGCAGTTTAAGATAGTTCCACTGGCTTTCCTCAATAAGAGCACTTCTACTTTTCAGCTTTTTTTGGTTTCTTTGACAAAGCGATCCCTCAGTGAACGCCATCGGCTTTGGCATGTATCGACTAGAATAAGAACATGTAAGTTAATATTTAAAAATTATTTGTATGCAATATTACCATCCACACCAACAGCAACCGCTACATCCATCCACACTTTTTGCTTCAGAATTTTATTCCTATAAGATGCCAGCGATTTGTCGTACAGACATCTTTTATCTTCTACGGCCTCTATTAGTCTTTCTTCAAACATGTTTCTGAAACAAAACATTTTACAAAAACCATAAATGGAATAAAAGACTTACATCAATTCAAACGAAAATCAAATAATAACGAACGGAAACGATACAAAATAATTCAAATGTCAATGTCAATGTTTTCTTTTCAAGCTATGACAATTTCTCTTCATTCTCTCAACGTCTCCACCAATGAAAGTGCTTACTCTCAATTTATGAATGTGTGAACCTCAATATGTGAAAGTATAGTACTCAATGTGTGAACTGCCAACGGATTGAAAAGTAGAAATTGAATCTACTTTATCCGTCCGTTCCGTCATACCCTTTGTTTATGGGCCTGCCTCCATAACACAGTGTATATTCTATCCAGCTGTCAGTCAACGCAACGAACGCAACGGATTCTATGGGCCTTGGCCTTTATACGAGCGAACACATGTGCCAGCTGCACACCTTGCGTCGATGCAAGATAATTCTAAATTGGATGCATCCAGTACTTGTAGTTGATTTATGCTCTAGTACATTTGGTACATTTTTGGTAATTTGACAGTTGGAGTGTCAATTTTGAAAATATACATATATAATTTAAATTGGTGAAACTATGAAAGAAAAATTAATAGAATTTGTGAGAAAACACAGTTTCTTGTTTGATAAAAAACACAAAAATTACAAAAATATATTTTTAAAGGACAAAGCATTTGTCTATTTCCATTGCAAAGGAAAAATAACAGGAATGTTAAATTCTAACAAAATGACTGTCACTGTCAAGAAAAATCTTCGATAAACTGTCATAAACCAACTGCACATGTGTTTTAAGGGTGTTGATGCACGACGAACTGCTTATAGTTCGACTGAACATGTGTTTCAGGCGTAACTATACTCAATACGCAGGAGAAGGTGGTTATAAGTAGACTCTTGAGTTATAATACGTGTGATAGCAGTGGAGATATTGGTTAGGGAATCAGAAGAGGTATCCTCACAGCTGGTAAGCTGTCGACAAGCAATAGGAGAAGTGCAACGCCGAAGAACGGGCAAACGAGCTAATATTTTTGAGATCGCGTCACAATCAAGACAAAACTCGAATGAGATTCAAACGCCGAAGTACGAGTATATTAAAGATGAGCAGAGTTACTTGCTAATGGTGAACAATGAAATTTGAAATATTGTGTATGGAAGGAGTACACTACGAAGAATTCGTTAGCAGTGCAATTCCATCGGCTGTGGCTCACCAAGAGGAAACAGGAAGTCCGGTAAAAAAATTATGGTGAAATTATGCCTTACTAGTAGAGAAAAAGCTTAATTCACTGGATAAAGGCTAGCGACACGATAAGTTGGAATAACTACCGGCGGTAAAACTAACGCATCATATTATGAGAATATACGAGAGAGTTCTAGACAGTAAACTCAATGACAGTCAATGGGATTTTATGGTAAACAACCCAAAGTTTACGTATTGTGATAACCCTTTAAATATGAACGGCGTCATCTATATTTGAAGAGCAAAAGACTCATGAAGGTGACCTACCCCCGTTCATTTCGAAGCAAAAACTCCGTGAGATCTTCGACACAATCAGGGCTAAGAAGTCAGTGGGGACCGATGGTATTCCAAACATCGTGCTTCGACATCTTCCTCTAGAAGCGGTGGACATTTGCACCACCCTGTTTAATAATGCAATGAATAATGCACATTATCCAGCGCATTGGAAAACGGTGGTGGTTCAACCTATCCCCAAAAAGGGAAAGGATATATCCAATCCGGCGAATCTCCGGTCGATAAGTCTCCTGCCGAATATCAGTAAGGTTTTTGAAAAAGTAATCAATAGAGCTCTGTCTAGGTGGGTTGAGGACAAACATATAGTTCCGGATAACCAATTCGGTTTTAAGGCGGGACATGATATCTCACATGCCGCGTCTAAACTGGTGTCCGATATCCAATGGAACAAAGGCAAGAAACAGTGCACTGGTGCCTGCCTTGTTGACTTGGAGAAGGCCTTCGACACCGTATGGTTAGAGGGTCTTTTCTATAAGCTGACTAGGCTGGGGATCAGCAAACCTCTCTTGTACATTCTTTATAATATGCTAACCAACAGACAGTTCATCGTGAAAAATGGCGATGTGACTTCTGTTGGAATATTTCAAATTAAAAATGGTCTTCAGCAAGGCGCGGTCAATTCGCCGATCCTATTTAACATTTATACAAGCGACTTGATAGGTTCACTTCCCCATACTATTGCGTACGCAGACGATTTGGTAGCGTACAGAACAGGTACAAAAATCGAGGTCATTAATACTCTCTTGCAGCGTGACTTCGATAAGATAAGACGATTTTGCGATGACTGGAAGTTGAAAATCAACTTTCAGAAGTCGGAAACCATTCTCTTTAGGACGCCGTTGTCTGGAGCCTCTAGGGATACCAGAAAAAATTGCCGAAAGTTCTCAATCATTGGACAGCGCGGACAGCCTCTTGCCTGTCGAAATGTAGTCAGATACCTTGGGATCTGGCTAGATCAGTTTCTGTATTTTGGCAAAAATGTAGATGCTGCTCTGGCCAGAGCTAGAGGTGCTTTTGCCCTTACAAAGAGACTGTTTTATAGCAGCCAACTCGATGTGAGGGTAAAGGTAATCTGCTACATGGCCCTTATTAGGCCCATGCTGGTATTTGGTTGTCCCGTGTGGTTCAATGTACGAGCAAGCTTAATGGAAAAGATTCGGGTGTTTGAGAGGGCTTGCCTTAGGGCTTGTCTTCGCTTGTGCAGAACACCAGAGTCGGAGTACAAGAAATTTTATCCTAATGAGGTCCTTTACAATAGGGCGAACCTAATACGAGTGGACAACTTCGTAATTAAGTTGACTCGAAGGCACATTGCAAGAGCAATGACCTCGATGAATAACCTGATATCTGGGGCTTACTGCCCCAATTACCTTTACCACGAGAGTGTGCGATCTGACGGCTTCGTTCCACCGGAAGCATTCCTCTACCTAGATCAGAAAGGGTTGGTCCAGGATATATCAGCGGTCCCGTTAATCTTCCATGTCGCTCGGACAGCTGGGGACAGGCGACTCAACTACAACAGAGACGTCGCACATGGCAGTGTGGATCGACTCAGGTTCAGTAGGGCGGTGGGGAATCGCGATAAGAGGGATGTCGTTCGGCAGCACCAGCATTTCTGGTGGTTGAATGATGGGGAAGATGTTTCGTCGTCGTTTCCGTCAATTACGGACCAGCCTCACTAATGAGGCAGAGCTGACCAATCTGTTTTCTCTGTGAATAGCGATGGCCAGCTTGCATAGGTTTAGGTTAGCATTTAAGAAACATATACATATATCAGTATATACAAAGGTGTATACTGATATATGTATATGATTGTGTATAACGTCTATGTGTTTATGTGTGTATTGTACATTTAGTTTAGGTAGGCTAAGGTTTATTTTAAGTTAGATACTAAGTTTTTATTAAAAAAAAAAAAAAAAGTCCATATGCTAAGTTTTGTTAACAATTTTTTTTCTTAGCTTTAAGTATAGAAAATAAATATCCATAAAGAAAATGTAAATGAGGTCGAAAGACATAGTTATAAGAATTTAGAGTAGCTTAGAGTGCCTGTGTGGGGCCAGTAAGTTAGTATAAGGTTGTTAAGTAATTTTAAGCTAGCATTTAAGCATTTTTTGTTAGTATGTAAGAGTTATTGATTAGAAAATAAAATGCGTTTAAAACTAAACTAAACTAAAACTAGCAAAAGACTCATCCAATGGGGTAATATAATCACTTTGAGAACTGATAGCGAATATTCTAGCAAAATGGAAAGAAATATCGACAGGTTTCTTTTCGAAAGATGTTCAGTTCACAAATTCAATTTGAAAGTGAATGTTGAGTAGTGGTAAAGCGGTTTAAGTTACAGATAAAGTAAAGTAAAAGTGGTTGATAAAAGGGATTGAATAATAAATTGTAGTTGTATTGAATAAAGCGATTGTGTTGAAATAGATAAATTCTATCATTTAAACCTACACAAACATTGTACATTGGTGTCAGAAATCGGAAGGACTTATTGTGTGTTAAAAAAGCTATCATGAGTCGAACACTATTGCAGTTGACCCTCTCCCAACTCATCTTAGAGTGGAACAAGAAAAGCATCAGTTGACGAGGAAGAACAGATGAGCACCGGTATTGACACGTCTGCGATGATGCAACTTCTCTAAGTCCCGAAAAAAAGCTGGACAAAAAGAGGAATAACCTCGGTCAAAAGCAGGACGAACAGAAAAATAGCCTCGAACAAAAAATGGACGAACAAAAGAGAAAAAATTCGACAAACAACAGAATTGGCTCGTAAAAGAGTGGAAGAACAAATCTACTGTAAAAGTTCGAAGAAATCGATAACAAATTTGAAAGAATATAGAAAAATGTTGGTTAAAAATTCGAAAAAATGGACCACAAAGTTGAGCAACTGGTAAAAGAGCTCGACATAGTGCGAAAATAGAAACCGTGAAAATATTTTTTAAGCGGTCTAAGGCGAAAAGAGTTGAGTTATTTTTCAATCCGACCCAAAAATTGTCCATGTAACATACGGTTTGATAAAGAATGTTGGCAAGCGCGGCAACACGCTTTCAGATTGTTAAAACTATATCGAAAATTCACTGCAAACATTTTTATGTAGAAACATAAAAGAAGCAAGGCAATCACAAAGTTTTTGAAAAGCCATACGGGCAATTAACAGTGAAGCCTTTTCCACTGGCTCTAACTTACATCCAGACATTCTGAAGCTTCACTTTTGAGCTTTTATCAACCCCATTAATAATAGTTTGCAGATTGATGATTAATGATTATCTAACCGAAGTTAAAGAAGCCGTTGCAAGGTCAAAGCTCCTAGAGTGAATATAATACAATTTGAATTCTAAAAAATCGCAATTGAAGAAGTGTTAATGCCCTTAACGAACTCTTTTAATAGCGTTTTGGAGTCTGGGGAGATTCCTAAAAGCGTCTGTTCATCAAAACTTTCTCCGATTCACAATGCAACGGAGAATTATAGAGGCATACCGTTTCTCAACTGTTCGATGAAGATTTTTGCTTCAAATATATTTAATAGACTCACATCCTGGGTTGAAAGTTCGAATTTGCTATACGACTTCCAGGCAGGATTCAGGAAAGGGTATTCGATCATCGATGATAAGGGGATTGATTGGCAATTGGAAATAACCAATTTTATACGATTTTTACCAAGGGATAGCCAAACAAATGCTGTTTAGTATTATTCACCAATTAAGTGAATGTGGTTTTAAAGTGTGTGCAATCGTCTATGATATTGGCTGAACAAATCAAGGTTTGCTGCGTGAACTTGAAATCACGGTTACAAAATCGTTTTTTCAAAACCTAACCGATAAATCAAGGAATGTGTATGTATTCACTTATGTGCCTCATCTCACAAAACTCATCTTGCACAACTTCGTTGATAATGGTGGTTATATTCTGGACGGGCAACTCATTTCCAAAGGAATCATAGAAGAGCTTATTTCGAAAACTAATGGTATGTTTTATTCTTTAAGTAACCATATTTTCTTTTAATACAACACGTTCGTAATTACATCTTCCACAGGCAATACTTTAGTAGATAATACACCCGATTTAGAAGGTACGAGCTATTTAAATATCACTCTACTGAAGACACTTAATCCCGACTTCATGGCAACTGAAGAGCCGGTAGATGAACTGGAATCTTTACAGTACGATTGACTGAAGCATTTAGCAGAATACATTTGCCAGAGGATCAAGAATCCAGATTTAGTTGTTCAAAATCCCCAGCAAGAGACATCATTCACGTGGACTAATCAGCTGACGGAGGGATATCTTCAAAAACCTAAAGACGAAATGATGGTAAATATGGAGAAGATGGAAACAATTTTTAAAATGCTCAATAAAGATGATATAGTTTATCGTCGTAACTATTTAAAACAGTTACTTAATCTCCCAAAAGACATATCGTCCGAACGAAAAGTGAAAGACATTTTCTTCCGTTCACGTATGTACAAGGTGTCTCAAAAGAAAGTTCACATTTAAAAAAAATATTAAAAGAAAGTTAGAAGTTTATTGAAAAAATGTTTATTATATATTAAAATACAGTGTTTGGGAATTTATTTTTTAAAAATGACATCGTCCAAATGTAAACCGTTGCGTTCACGGCATTCATTTAATCGAGCACTAAAATTGCCTATGACGGCTCGGCAGGTATTCTCCGTGCCCATACGGTCACTTTAGGCGAATGTAGGGGTTTCTGATGTTTTTGTTTTGGATTGGATTGCGGCTATTAGCAACTTTGCTTGTTAACGTGTCGATTAAGATGAAAATGGGCTTCATCTGAAAACAAGATGTTGGTAAACTTCGGAAAACTCTCAATCATCTGGTTTACGAAGTCAAGCCTCTGACCAGCATCCTGAGGCTTTAATTCTTGCATCAACTGAATTTTGTAGGGGTGAAGTTTTAAATCTTTATGCAAAATGCGCAATAATGACGATCTGTGCACGTTTAAGGCCACAGCACGCTTCCGAATTGAAAGGTTCGGATTGTCCCGAATAGACTGGGTGACACTGTCTACGTTTTCGACGGTTCTTGAAGATCTTGGACGCCCGGATTTTGGTTTTTCCAGTGTTGAGCCGGTCTCTTCAAACTTTTTGACCCATTTTGTAATGATTCGAGTGCTTGGCGCATCATTCAAGTGACGAATATATCGAATGCTGCAGAATTTTCTTCGCGCTACAGTCGCCGAATTACCGTTTTTATAAAACTCGCGTACGCACAACGCACAGTCCGCTCCCGAGAAACGCTCCATAGCGACAAAATTCCCAAGAGCCTGGCTATCGATTGACACACCCCCCGCGCCCCTCGAAATAGTTGCGTTCACGCAATAACCAAAACAAATGTGAACTTTCTTTTGAGACACCTTGTTCTTTAGAATTAAATACCTAAATAATACAATTGAACAACAGTCATCATCGTACTCTCGTTGTGTGAAGACCTTTCTCTAGGATATGTTTTGACTTCTATATCCTACTCACAACTATTGTTGTCTTCCTTGCACCTGTCAAACTTTTGCAATCGTTTTCCGCGTGGTGTGATTATTTAACCTCACTATCATAAATTTTCCTTTATAAACCCACAAATCATGGGCCCACCGGGGCCCAAAGATAAGCCCGGGAATTATTTCGACCTGTTGTTCGACAATTGGTCGTCTGAGCCCAGGGCAAAAGAAAATAAACGACTCCCTAACCTACAAGAATTCAATGATCTACTAACATTAAGGAACACAAGAAACCCAAAGTTCATTGTTATTGCCGCGACAAACCCTGAAATTCCATTATCCTGTGTAAGTATATTCTTGCTAAAGAAAGTCATCGACGGAATTAGTACGGAATACGACAGTATCTCCTTGCTTCGTGACGGTAGCCTTCTAATCCTTGCAAGATCCGAGAAAGTCGTAGAAAAATTCCTCAAACTTTTAAACATTTCTAATCAATGCCTAGTATCTGTTACCCTGCACAAACAACTGAACTCATCTAAAGTCATAGTGTACGCTCCATGGCTTATTAACCTCAGCGAGGCTGAAATTATATCCAATATGAGATCTCAAGGTATCAGTGAAGTCTATAAATTCACAAAGAAGGTAGACAGAATTCAAAAGTACACAGGCTTAATGCTCTTCACCTTTGACTTATACTTCTTGCCTCAAACAATAGTAGTCGGTTTTTACACTGCTAAGGTCAAAGAATATATTCCGTCACCTATGAGATGCCGAAACTGCCAGCTGCTCGGGCACACCACAAAACGATGCACCAAGAGCAAGTTATGTGAAAATTGTAACCTAATGAACGATCCTAATGAATGTACACGTGTGATGTGCGCAAATTGCAAATTGAACAAAGAAGTTTTGAGAATTAAAACCACAAACAAGTGCAGCATGGCTGAAGCTAGACGCGTGTATAACCAACAAACCCCTCTTCCACCAAACTCAACCTCAGTGTCTTACTCCGAAAGAGCCAAACAAACAATACCCCAGTCGAAAACTAAAACCTCTGAAACCCCAAAACTAATCAGCCCACAGTATCTAATGCTGTCTTAACCACAAATCCCAACCGTACCAACCCACCGAACAAAAACCCAACATTAAATCAGCAAAACCCCCAAACACTGTCTGCCTTATCTAATGTAGACATGCATCCCACCTCTTCTTCACAAGACAACACAATCTTACTCAAAACAAATTATAACAAAACAACCCCATCTCCCATTTCCCTAACCAGCTCGAATTACCAAAAAAAAAAACAGCAAACACCAAAAATAAAATAAATAATATTGTTATTTTAATAATTATCATGAGTTACAGTTACTGATAAAGTGATAAATGACCTCAAACCCTCTGTGATATTGCTTCAAGAAACCCATTTACCCGCAAAAGTTACAAAACCTTTCTCACCGAAGCAATACGCTTCATTTTTCATAACCTCCCAGCTAACACTACGGCCAAACAAGGTACAGGACTCCTAGTCCACAAATCGCTTCCACACAGATTTATTGAAAACAACTCTCCAATATCTCATTCCCTGCCACATAAAACATCCGTCCCTTGGTGGAACAATGAAATCAGAGATCTTCGACAAATCAAACAAAAAGCTTGGGACTACTTTAAAAAACATCCGAATCAAGAAAACTTCATTACCTACCGTAAATCTAATGCGCAATTCTGCAAAGCAGCCAAACTCGCCAAAAATGCTTGCTTTGAAAACTTCACGTCAAACATAAACCCAAAAGCCTCATGCAAACAACTCTGGGATAACACTCACTGGAGATTATAAAATCCGCTCTATAAGGCTTATTAGATCTGAGTCAAACGCACTATCCTCTCCTATCGACATCGCCGAACATTTCGCCAAAACATGGTCTAACCATGCCTTTGACTCCAATTTTTCACCTGCCTTCCTCCAAGCAAAATATTTAGCAGTTATCAATAACCCACCTCTCCTCAACCATCCATCCCTAGCCAGTTTAATCGAGGTTCCTATCAAACTTACAGAACTGGAAAGCTCTCTCCGCACGACTAAAGAGAAAACCCCTGACCTAGACCGAATTTCATATCCTACTCGTATGATCAAAAATGCCCCCTTAGTCCTCAAACAGCGCATTGTTTCACTGTACAATCTGATCTTTGACAAAGGGATCATTCCGCAAATATGGAAAACTGCCAGCGTGGTCCCAATACAAAAGCCGAACAAAACAGCTACCGAAGTCAATGGATATCGACCAATATCCCTCTTACCATGTGTTGGCAAAGTTCTAGAGAAGATAATCTCAAAACGGCTGTTCTGATTTATAGAAAAACATACCCTCATAAATATAAACCAAGTTGCTTTCAAGCGCGGTCGGGGACCATAGATTCTCTTCTTCACATCGATAATTTTATTTCATCTGTATTATCATCAAAGAATCATGTTACAATTTTGTCTATTGACTTCGAAAAAGCCTTTGATAGGATTGGGATACACATAATTCTTAAAAAACTCATCCAATGGAAAGTAGATCCAAAAATTTTCAAATACAACCAGTCATTCCTAATTAACAGACAGTTCAGAATAAAATTATATAATGTGCACTCCCAAACATATAGCTTCAAAAATGGTATCCCCCAAGGATCACCACTATCGGTAGTTATCTTTATGATAGCGTTCAATGAATTAAGCCTAATCTTACAAAAATATAATACCATTCGGCACTGTCTGTACGCCGATGACTTGATCATATTTTCTAAATGTAAAGATTTGATAGCAACCGCCTCCACATTCTCTAATATCCTAACAGATATAGACCAGTGGTGTAATATCTCTGGAGCAAAAATCTCCCTAGAAAAAACTAAAATTCTACATATTTGTAAAAAAAACAAGCTGTCCAAACCTGGGCGCTTCAACATCTGGACTGCAGAGTCATATCTCTTACACCCCCAATTTTGCCAACACAGATTTTTCACAATATAACACTGATTATATTGTACAGAAGCCCGGGCAAAAAACAAAATCATTGTTTAAGATCCTCAAATGGAATCTTAATGGTTATTTCAATAACTATCATGAACTCCAACTTATCATTGATGAACTAAATCCTCCTATTATTTCCCTTCAAGAAACCCACACTATATTTAATTTTCAACCACAACCACCCAGGCATTATTCACCTTACTTTCATAACTTGCCCTCGATTACCTCTTCGACCCAAGGTGTAGGCCTTCTTATACACAAGTCCATACCTCATGAATGCAAAAGCATAAATTCCAGTTTTCCAGCTATTCCACGGCTATTAATAGAGCTTAAATTCAAAATAACAATAATCTCAGTCTATATTCATCCAGATCAAACATTTAGTGCTTTAGACTTGGAAGACATTATTAATGGCTTCCAAACTCCAGTTATCGTCATTGGGGACTTCAATTCATGGAATCCATTATGGGGTTCACCTTCTTACAATATCCGCGGTAGGATAGTAGAAGACTTCCTATAACTGAAACTGATTTAACAGCCAAATCCGTCGAGCTCCCTATCGATTCAATAGAACTAGAAAGCTGTCTTCGCTCCGCAAAAGGGAAAACCCCTGGCTTCGATAGGATCTGCCATGCGCTGGCAAAATACTTGAGAAAATCATTGCAAAAAGACTATTTCGGTTCCTTGATAAAAAAAATCTTCTTAGTCCAAACCAAGTGGCATTTAAACATAAGGTGGCCGTGGTGTAGTGGTAGTAGCAAACGCTTCTCACTCGGAGGGTCCAGGTTCGAATCCTGCCCATGGCAAGTAAGTTTTTCATTGTGTAATTGGAACTCAGACAGAAAAATTCTGCGTGTGAAGGCATAACACTGACACGTAGATTTGGCTGTTGTAGAGTTTCAAGCACAGAAAAGAAAAATACTGTGGTATACCTCGAATCACTCTGAGTGAAGAAAAACTCTCCGTCCTATTCGGACTCCCACCCCTGGAGAGCAAACATAGAAACCAAACACACCTGAGTTTCTTCAAACCACTACAAAAACAATTTTCCTTTCTCCTCCTTCTATCTTTCCGCCCGCGCCCTGGCAACAGTAAAAGGGTATCTAACCCCTTAGGCGCGCGTAAATTATAAAAAAAAAAAAAAAAAAAATCGATGCTTTACTGCATGTTGACTACTTCGTTGCATCTGCACTATCTTCGAAAAATCATGTTTCAATATTATCCATAGATTTCGAAAAAGCCTTTGATAGATTATTTTATTTATTAAATTTTATTAAATCCGTCCTAAATAACAGACAATTCCGAATAAAATTAAGTCATGTGTATTCCTCAGTAAAAAATCTTGAAAACGGAATTCCTCAAGGATCTCCTCTTTCAGTTGTGCTTTTCATTATAGCTTTTAATGGTCTTAGCGAAATTATAAAAAAAGATAAAAACTTGCAGCATTTTTTGTATGCAGATGATCTAACGTTGTTTACAAAATGCAAAGATCTCACAGCTACTGCCTCTACATTTTCAAACATTCTGGCAGATATTTCAGCCTGGTGTTCTTACTCCGGCTCAAAAATTTCATATCAAAAAAGTAAAATTTTACACATCTGTAGAAAAACTAGTTGTACAAAAAATATTGCTTTATGTTCGAATTACAATACAATAGTTAATGTAAAAAATCTCTGTTTGCTTGGAATAATATTTGATTGTAAGTTTAATTTTAAGGAACATTGTTTGTACTTAAAAAAAAGAACTTAGCTGCCAGACTTAACATTATTAAGTACTTATCATCTAAGAATAGTTTAGTTCACATTAATTCCCTTATAAGTATCATCAGATCAACCATTCTTGCCAAAATCGATTATGGAATGAATATTTATGGAAAGTGCTCAAAATCTTCGCTAAATATAATAAAACCCCAGTACCATACTGCTATACGATTAAGCCTAAAAGCTTTTAGAACTACAAATATTAAAAACATGTTAGCTGAAGCGGGTCTTCCTTCCATAGAGCAAAGAGTTCAGCACATCACATCTCTCCTCATTCAAAAGTTTTGTACAAACGAAAATTGTATTGTCTCAATCGATGCTAAGCAATGCTTAAGCCGCAGTAAAGTTCCGAAATCCCCATCTACGCTTTATAATGCCATACAATTTTGAAAACAAATGGATATCCCAATTTTGAATAAGGTTATACGACCTGCCGCCAAACCACCTTGGAATCTACAAAAAGGTTGTGTAAATACCCAGCTCAAGTGTTTACAAAAAACAACAACTTCGAACGAGCAGTATAATCAGAGTTTCCTTGAAATAATGCAGACCGAAAAACAACATAAGTTTAATTTCGTATTCAGCGATGGATCTACAAATGAGCTTGGCACAGTTTTTACCGTCTCCACCCAAGACGGTACCATAATATCAAAAGGCCTTCTGAGATATAGTGCTTCAGTTTTCTCAGCCGAAGCTATGGCTGTTTTAAAGGTAATCGAAATCTCAGGTTCAAAAAAGACTATTATCTGTTCAGACAGACTTTCCATACTAGAAGCAGTGTTAAATATTGACAACAGAACACTTTTTCCTGAGATTATCCGCAATAAACTTATGGGAAGTCAGAAAAAAATAAAACTCATGTGGATTCCAGGTCACGTTGGTATAAAAGGCAACCAAATAGCAGATAAGGCCGCAAAATCCGCAACAACTGAACCATTAGCTACGATTTATATTCTAAACAACAATAACACAAAAAAAGAAATAAATCATGAAACGTGAAACTATATGACGACTGGGCGCAGTACAGACATCATTACTCTGTTATTAATTTAAATGCTAAAAGTACAATCTATCCCACACAGTGCTCATGGAAAAAAATCAAAATATATCTGCGGCTTCGAACTTACACCACACACGGCCATCTAATATCAAAATTGGATCCTCCAAATTGTCATCTCTGTAACGAAAATGAAATAATCACCACCAAACACCTTGTCTATGATTGTACCAAAATCAAAGATATCGCAAAAATACTCTCTCCCAACTTATTGAATTAAAAACCCATCAGAAGATGGAAAGCTATTTATGAAATTGTAACTATTAATATACGTAAATGTCATAATACGAGGGCGGGTCAATAAGTCCGTGACTTTTGGAATAAAACACAGATTTTTTGATAAAAAAATAATTTTATTTTTCAACGTAGTCTCCCTTGAGCTCTATACACTTTGTCCAACGCTTCTCCAATTTTTTTATCCCTTCCAAAAAAAAATGATTTGTCGAGGTCCTCAAAATAGGCCTTTGTTTGCGAGATGACTTCATCATTGGAGTCAAATCTTTTTCCACCAAGCCATTTCTTCAGGTTTGGGAACAAGAAGTAGTCGCTCGGAGCCAAATCTGGAGAATAGGGTGGATGAGGGAGCAATTCATAGCCCAATTCATGGATTTTTGCCATGGCAACTGCACATGTGTGCACCCTTGCATTGTCTTGGTGAAAAAGAACTTTTTTCTTGTCCAAATGAGGTCGGTTTTTTTTTCAAATCGTCATTGAATCGGTCCAATAAGTTGGCATAATATTCCCCATTGATTGTTCTTCCCTTTTGAAGGTAGTCAATGTGGATTATCCCGCGTGCATCCCAAAAAACAGTCGCCATAACTTTATTGGCTGACAAACCCACCTTGGCCTTCTTTGGCGCCGATTCACCCTTAGAAACCCACTGTTTTGACTGTTGTTTGTTCTCTGGTGTGTTGTGATGGATCCATGTTTCGTCCACGGTTACAAAACGGCGCAAAAACTCCTCCATATTGCGATTAAACAACGCCAAACCTTCCAAAAACACGCCAAGCACGAAATTCACTTTTTTCCATTTTCTCCTCAAATTAGTGAGTAGTCTGATAAAAATTAGCTGTCAAACACAAACTAACTGACGCAGCAAGTTTAAGACAGGAGTCAACTGACAGATGCCTGTTGACAGGAGCAGTGTTGCTGTTTCAGTAAAGAGGTCAGAAATTCAAAAAGTCATGGACTTATTGACCCGCCCTCGTGTTAAATGTATTTTATTATTGAGCTGGTAGTCCTGGTAGCTAAAGCTCAATAAATTATATTAGCATTGTAATTTATTTGCGTGTTAATAAAGATATAAATAATAAATAAAAAAAACAAGCTGTCCAAAAAAACTAACACTTAATTTTAAGAACAACAATATCTGTAATGTTAATTCACTAAACATACTAGGCATAATTTCTGATTCTAAGTTTAATTTTAAAGATCACTGTACATACTTAAAAAAAAAGCCTAGTTACCAGACTAAATATAATTAAACATCTAACATCAAAACATTCTCGTTCACATACTAACACTATAATTAGCGTTATTAAATCTATCATTTTATCGACGATCGATTATGGCCTAGTTATTTATGGTAAATGTCCAAAGGCCTCACTCCAACTTTTCAAACCACAGTATCACTCCGCTATTCGGATCGGCCTCAAAGCGTTCAGGACGACCCCAATAAAATGTATCTTAACAGAAGCTGGCCTCCTTACGATCGAAGAAAGGCTTGACTATCTCACCGCTCTTCTTATCCCGAAAATCATAGCATCCCGAGAATCACCCATAACTCTAGATGCCAAAAAAATACTATCTTGGAAGCAAATACCCCAGCGATCATCTGCAATTTACAATGCACTGCACTCCACGATATGGTCTGACATGCCAATCAATATTGCAACACATAAAACACCTAGGCACCCTCAATGGTTATTCGACGAATCCTCTATTATGTCTCACCTAAACAACTACAAATAACCAGATATACAAAGCTATGTTTAAAGAACTAACGCAAAAATTTATAGATAGTAACTGGATCTTGCTTTTCACGGATGCATCAAAGACAGAAAACTGTACCGCTTTTGCAGTGGTTGATGGCATTAGCAATGTTCTCATAAAGGAAGGGTATATTGCCTCAATTTTCTTCTATATTCACCGCTGAAGCTCTTGCAGTCTTTCATGCTACAAATTTATTTCCAAACAAAAAGATACTTATTTGTACCGACAGGCTATCAACAATTTCTGCCATCCAAAATACCAACACCACAACACCGATAATGGAAGGCGTTAGAGACAAATCATATGGGTTCCTGGTCATACCGGAATTATAGGAAATGAACAAGCTGATAAGGCTGCAAAAACTGCAACAACAGAACCGCTCATCACCTTCTACACACACAACAAAAAGCACCTCCAGAATAAATTAAAGACCCTGTGGAATAACTGAAGACGGGATAGATGGAAAAAGTACATCCACCATTATTCAACAATCAACCCCCAGTCAAATATGGAATTATACCCTACAAACTGTCCACATAACATGATAAAATGCTTCCTATGACTCCGCATGGGCCACACAAACCTCACACATAGCCATCTTCTGTCTAAATGTGATCCCCCAACTTGCCACTTTTGCCAAAATGACATGGTACTCTCCCTCAAACATTTACTTGAATGCCAGAAGGTCAACGACTCAATTAAACGCATTTCCATCATTCCGCTTGCTGAACTATTAAAAACATCAACTGAAACTAACATACTAACATAAGAAATGTATGTATATAAGATACTAGTTACTTTGAAAATTAACAAATGTATTTAAAAACCAATATGTACGAGTATAATATTAAAAGTAGCCGATATCTGTGGTAGCTAGGCTATATATATTTTTATTTTTTTTAATGTAATTTAATTACTTACTAATAAAGAAATAATAATAATATAATTGAAGACAATTTAACAAGTAGAAAAAGAAAAATGATAAAAACAATATTGTAAAATAGTAGAGTTAAGCTAGTCTATTTTTAATTTGTGATATATTTTTGTAAACACAGAATCATTTTTATATTAACTTATGTTCTAATAAATTACATACTTACATACATATGTGTTCAAGAAATGGAATTCGTCTTTTTGTGTTATATTTTCTCATACACACATATTAAATTTGTTTCCAGATACCCCGACACCAAGTCGCAGATGATTGTTGTCTTAGAATCGCTATTAATCAATATTTATCATTATAAATGAATAAATGTCTCCATAAAGAATTCGAACTCAAGCAATTATTAACGTACAGCATATGTAAACAAAAATTAATCACACTCGACAGCCATCTTGGATTTTTCGGTATTTACTTTTTTTGACACATGCGCAATATATTACTTTATTATCTGTACCGTGCTACGAGTACTTACTTCGTCAACGCCATCAAAGGCAGCTTCGGGCGGCTTTGTTACACGATTGTTCATCTTCCAGAAAGAAATTTTACTCAAAGAAAAATTTGTAAATTTCGGTAAATTTTGTTATTTTTCACTTCTTTCAGTTTTCTTCTGCAGGACTCACGAGGATTAGCTACTCGTATGTATGTATACTAGAGCAGGTCAATTTGTTCGAGTCAAAAAAAAACCTGGTAAGCGTCTACCAGCACCGGAATCTGCGATGAAGTCTAAGAAAATTTCACCATGAAACTATGTGTCTGAAATCAATTCCTAGCTCCCGCTGAGAAGCATAAAGATTTCAGGTTGAGGTATTTTAAGGTATTTTGAGGTATTTAAGGTATTTAAAAACAAAAAAAAACACATTTTCCAATCATGTTGGGCTCAATTCTGATTCATCTTCTTACAACAAATTTTATAATTTCTTTTTTTTTAATTAACCAAGCAATTTTTTTTAAATTTGACGAAATGTGCCGAACATGCCATGTACTGAGGCTCATTTAAGAAAGTGGAAGCCAAAAGTCTGTAACTTTTTAACGAAGTGAGGTATCGGTATATCTCCTTACAACTCCTAAGAAAATTTTAAACAAAAAAATAAAAGGAGGCGTGGCAAATGAAAGGGCGTAACTTAACGGTCAGAACAGATTCAAAAAAAATATATTGCTATTTCCATACAATAATTACGAAACTTTTAAAAGATAAGCTTTAGAAATAAAATAACAATAATTCTTAAAGAAAAAATAACTTATTTGTCAGTTTTTAAAGTCTTTCTTAGACTCGATTTGAGGATTTTTGGAACGACATTCTAAAGTCACTGACATAACATCATCTCGATTCTGCGGCATTACGCGTCGTGAGACATGTGTTAACAACTGCACACATCGTTAGGTTTCCTGAATGTGCGATGGAATTACTGTATCTGGCAGTGGTATTCCAGAAGAATTTATGTACTCCAACAAGTGTTCGTGTGGGATGCTTGCAGTAAATGGAGGTTCAAATAAGATGTCGTCATTATCCAAGTTAACTAAATGCATATCATCTGCGTAATCGAAATTAATGCGATTCTTCTTATAAGCTCTGAGTTTAGTTGTATAAGACCTAAAATAATTAGATGTTTTTTTTTCCTTATTTATTTATTCATTGAATTTTACAGCATTAGAGTAGGGGGAATAAGGCTGCTCTGGTCGTTAGGATTCCGTCATTGGAGCTGTTTCTGGAATAAAATAAAAATACACCCATGAGTACTCTTAGCTCCTCTGCCAAATACCAAATGAGAATACCAAATTCTCATACTTAAAAGAAAACGTACATATATGCCTAGTACGTATATTGATAATAAATAATTGGATTGTTTGATGGTTATACACATGTGCTCCGCTACCAATTTTCACATCGAAATGCTACGAGGCCAGATAGGTTCAAGAGTCGTGCGAATGGCGATCGCGATACTCTGAGCAGTTAAAACCACACACTCCGAGTATTTGAAAAAGAAGGATGGCCAAACAGCTAGCATGTAAGGTCATCTAAATAAAAGTGTGCATGGAAGGGCACTGCCCACGTCTTGAGCAACGAATAGAGAGGTATATCCCCGTTCCCCTGTCAGCGCAACAAGAGTGGATCTTCTAACTCCATTTGGCACAAATACAAGTATATTCACGCACTCCTGCGTGAATCTAAGACAGATTCTTAACCATTTTGTGATTTCTACTAAAAAGGTCATATTAACAATCAATATTTTTTTCAATACAAGATGGCACATGTCTACAACCAAATCCAGCCTTTCTTCGGGAGCCTATAAGACGAGGTGATCACGGATGTCGTATGACTGGCGATCGCGAACACTCGAAGCAGGAGAACGCATATCTCTGAGTGTTGAACCAACGGACGGACAAGGGCAAAACAACGACAAGTCCTTCCAACGAAATATGCGATTGTGAAGTACCGCCCACTTCATGAGCAACGAATAAAGAGGTATATCCCCGTTCCCCTATCCGCGCTACAAGAGTGGATCCACGAACATCGAATGGAGAGGTATACCCCGTTCCCCCATTCGCGCTACAAGACTGGATCTTCTCACTCCATTACGCATAATTAAAAGAATTTTAAATATACGCACTTCCGTTCTCCATCATCTGACAGCTCCGTCATACAAAATAATATGTAAATAATTTATAACAAATAACATAACGATCGCAATATATTAATATTTTATAGATACAAAAGTAGTCCGTAAATTATTATAAAAATATAAGACTTAATATTTAATTGCAATTTACAATTAAATATATGATGTACATTATAAATGGAATACATTAATAAATAAAATAAATTTAAGTAAATAACGAACACAAAGATTTATCTGAGAGATCCTCAGTGATTACCTCACCAAGTATAAATTAATACCTTAATAAATGAAAACAAAACTTAATGGTAACCGTAAATAGCAAGCTGAGAAATACTCAGTGATTAACTCACCAACTATCGTCTACATACGAGTATGTTCTCTCTGATTTTTATTTTCTTTTTTCACTAATATCTATCAACTTTCTTGTCTGGAGTCATACTACTAAATGAAATCTTCATTAGAATCAGTTTTTTTTCAGTTTTTATGCATATTTAAAACAAAAAACGCTTAAAAATTAGCTTAGATTACTTAAAAATAATCTTATTCTAACTTACTGGCCCCATGCGGGCACTCTAAGTTAAACCTAACACTTAAACTACAATATGTCTTTCGACGTTTCTTACAGACTATTTTTAATTTTATTTTAACATTAATTAATACTAGAATACTAAGAAAATAAATTTTAAACAAAAAACTTAGTATATGGACATTTATCTTCATTAGAATAGAAGACGAGTAATGCGCTGGCATACCGTCCCACACTCCATTTTTCTTTTGAAGAAAATGGACAATGCGAACAAATCTACCATTCAATCCCTACGCAAATAACTAAAGAAAAAGAATTAAAACTTATCAAATGCAATTAAATGCGTAGTGATAACAGGAAACAAAGAGTGCAGTGTGTACAGCAAAAATGCAAAAGGATGAAGACAATGGGTCGCCGTAAAGAGTCAGTGGTGATATCATAAAATAATACACCGAAAAGAAAAACAAGCAACAACCGAATCCTATGTATGTTTACGTAGGTCCGACAAAAAGATAAATGGATGTATAAACCATAAAATCATAAAAAAGGATACTTGTCGACCTGCCAATCAGTACCATTGTAAAAGGGGTTTCAATGAAGAACAACAACAATATTTTGTATTTTCCTTTTAATTTTATTTTTAGTTTATAGTTGGGTCATATACGAGTAATTTCTCGCGATAGTACATAATTTTATTAATAGCTCTTTCGCGGACAGATTTCCTTTCAACGAAAAGCACTGCTAACAAAATATTTTCTGTATGGGTGAAAAATGCATTGTTTTGGATTACTTTGTTTACAATTTCTCGAAGATTTAGTGGCAAGAATTGCGTTGACTGAATAAAATTAAATAAAAGTTTACTGTCATATACCACTGAATTATAAAATTTGATATTAAAATACATCGGTATATAAACTTTCATAATGAAATTAGCCAATATTTTTAAATTTGCCGAAGGTAAACTACTTGCGACATAAAGGAGCTTTTGTTAACCAACGAGAATGAACAATTTGTCCCGTTTTCACGTTGGCAAGATCTTCTGGACACAAACCTTACGATATAGCTTTGGCTATTCGATAGAGATATAGAACGTCAGTCGAAAGGCTTTTTTCACCTGGAATGGGTTCAAAGTGAGGTATAGCCTACGACAAAATGTTTGTTAAAATTTGAAGATGTTGTATTAGAACTTGGTGCTTACCGGAAGTTGTTCACAGATCTCAAGTAACTTCCTTAAAATCCCACTAGCTGTACGTGGTCCACTTGTAGTTGAATTTTCTAAGGCATTGAACAAATGCCGAAGTGGAAGTTCGTTAAAATGCAACAAGCAAACAAACCAATGTAATGGTTTATTCAACAAAACTTCAAACTTTCGAATCATTCCATTTTCAATTCCAGTATTGGTGGGTTCTCCATCGCAGCAAACTCCTATCAAGCTAGTAAGCGTTAAAATTTCCCATAAATGGATTTGTTTAGTATTGGAGTCCTCAGCATCAACTTTTATGTGATTCAACAACTTGCCTTGCGGTTCCTTAAGAATCGCAATATGAGACTCCTTTTGTACTCTTGGATGGTATTTTCCCATTAATTTCTTTCCGTGTCAGAGCGTCATTTTTTCTGCCATCAAAAGAAAAAGCTGAATCATTTTGTTGCATACGTCGAACGGACTACCTGCATTTCATTTTTTCACGACCCACTTTGGATATATCTCATTTTCATCAGTGTTGAGTTTAGGCCGAAAAATTAAACACTGTTCCAATTTTATTTTATTTTAGAATTTAGTTCCAATTGAGCTAAAATTTCCTAAATACATAAAAGGAATTAAAGTTGTATAATCGAGATAAATTTATATCGTATTAAATTAAGGTATTTTTATAGTTTTCTAAATTTCTTACAATTGGTTTGAAGTGTTACAGGATTATTTCCGGCCTTTGGATTTAAGTTCGACTCTTACAAAATATTCACGCTAAAAGAAACAAGATGGCCGGAAAGGCTTCAAATGATAAAGTTTGACAGGTTAACATCTGACGCGCGCCCTCTATTGCTCGATCATGCCGGTGTTGTCAGCTTCCGCAACACTCCCCCCTGGTAAGTTGAGCGGCTGTTCCAGCTGGTCTTGCTTATCACCCTCTGCTGAGCTGGCTACTTCCAAAACGGCTAGTTTAGACACGGGTCTGACGTAGATTCCAGATTTCGTCTGAACAATGGCACTCCGTATTTGTCCATCCCGTCCCTGGTTAAGCTCGACAACCCGACCCTTAGGCTAGGAATTCCTGGTGTTGTTCTCGTCGACAATTATTACTACATCATTAATGGCAATTGCTTTTGTAGCCTGAAACCATTTAGTTCTCCTCGTCAGACTTGACAAATATTCGCGTTTCAACTTTCGCCAAAGGGAGTTGCTGAACTGCTCAGCAGTCATCCAGTTCTTCTTTAGTAGTACGCCTTCATCGCTTAATTCTCCCATCGGCTTTGAACCACTGGAGGAGCCCAGCAAAAAGTGACTAGGCGTTAGCGCTTCTTCATTTTCTGAACAGATCGGGACATAAGTCAACGGACGGGAGTTAACTATCGCCTCAACCTCAGCCATCATTGTAAGTAGTAACTTATCAATTGGATTTCGAATAAAATGAATTTGTGAAAGAGTATTTTTAATGGAACGTATAAGTCTTTCACAACAACCACCCATATGGGGTGCTGCTGGGGGGATAAAAGACCATCTAAGTCTTCCCTCCCATATGCCCTCAGCCAGTTTCTTACCATCAATCTGTTCAATTGCTACTCGCAACTCTCGACTTGCGCCCCGGAAATTTGTACCATTGCCCGTATATATCTGTATTGGAATGCCGCTACGTGCAATAAATCGTTTTAATGCGAGAATACAGGAGCTAGTAGAAAGGTTGTGTGCAATCTCAACGTGAACCGCTCTCACTGTTAAGCAAGTTATAATGACTCCCCATCGCTTTTCCTGCCGCCGACCCACTGTCATAAGCAAAGGCCCAAAGTAATCCATTCTGATATATGAGAATGGTCTCGTGAATGTCTTAAGCCATACATATACTACATACTTCAAGTATGGTCCAGAAAGGTTTAAAGATTGTACACTCTCCATCTATTGGCTCTAAGGGTAACACTGTTGTTAGTTAGAGTCAATTCATTGGTGGCCGCCCATTATGGTGGCGTTCGCGTCACAGCCTATCGGAAGGTATGTTTTTTTTTAGACAATAAAGGTTGTATGTATCATACCTCTTCTGGCAGTGCTGGTCGGAACTGTCCATGTAAGCGGAAGATATGAATAGGCTTTGGTAATTTTTTTGTACTTAACCAAGGTCTGCAAAATTAAAATTAGGACATAACATAAAAGACTTTTAATGATTCTAAGCTAAAATGCAAGTTCTTTGCTTATTGTAGATGAAACGGTTGTAGAGTACCTATTGGATTTCGCTGATATCCTTGTCGACATATTTCTGACCGTTTCCTTGGCGCAATCGTTGCCAATCTGGATACATTTAAGATACTTCTTTCTATTGCTCTTTGCGTTGTTGATAGTTTTTGAGCTGATTTGGCTGAAAAGTTCCAGGTTTGTGAGCCGTAAGGTCATTACTGGTAGCATTCCACAGTTGCTTCGAACTGCTGTTTTCAAGTGATATTAATTGCCCCAAGTAAACGTAGTCATCCACATCTTCGATCGTTTTGTTGTCTACAAAAGATCTCCTTTTGTTCTCTTTCGTTCATTAGATTTGTTTTCTGTTGCGTTCATTGATAAAAACGGAGTTAAGCATCTTGTTTCTAAATTTTTTTATCATTTTCTCCATATCTTCTGTTGAAGTTGTTCTACAGTATCGAACTTGAAATCGATGAAAGCTAATCTTAAATCCTGTTCATATTCATTGCATTTTTCTATTATCCTGGTGAGTGTCTGCAAGTGTTCTGTGGTGCTAAAGCATTGACGAAAGCCGGCTTACTCATGTGGCTGTTGCCTGTCCAACGTCCAACTACGAAAAATGCAATTTTGCAAATACCTTATATAAACTGAGATCAGGCTTATGGGTCTATAATTTTGAACATTTGATGTGTCCCCTTTTTTATGGATTCATTCCATTGTGTAGGGATTTGCTCGGTATTTAAGATCCAGTTGAATATGTTGGTAAAACTAGGTATTAGTTTGGATTTGCTTATTTTGAGCATTTCAGCTTTTATACCGTCATTTCCGAAACATTTTCCATTTGAAAGCTCTTTTATAGATGCCTCGATTTCGGTTGGTAGAAACGGTTGTACTTCTATGGCGTCTTCCTCTATGGTCACTGCTTGACTAGGATGCAATTTTAAGGAATATCTTTTTGGGTGTTAGTTTGTAGTATTTTTTGATTTTGTGGTTAATTCTAAATGTGTCTCTTACTAGTCTGTGGTCACTGTCGAAGTCAAACATTTATGAGGGAAGCATTGTTAATAATCGACTTTTTATTGACGGTGATAAAATTGATTTCGTTTTTTGTTAGTTCATTGGGTGATTTCCAGGTTCATTTTCTTTTTATACTTTTTGAGATAAACTATTTCCTACACAAAGTCGATGTTGCCATAGCCAATTACTTTTCGCCTATTTAGTTTCTTTCGCTGTAGCCATAGGTTCGCATCACATGTTCTTCATTCTCACACCATTAAGCACATAAATTCCGACCAATACCAGGATATAAGTGTTACTTTTGGGAGACTTTATAAACGGTCCTATGTGGTCAATGTGTACTGTATCAAAAGGTGCACTCTTTTTTTCAATCAGATGAAGCTCTCCCCTTGGTTGTGTTTGTTTCTTGTATATGCGCATTCAACGCAGGCTTTTAAATAATTGTTTACGAATTGAGTTATCCCTGGGAACCAGTATCGTGCTTTAACATGTTTTATTTTCTGAAAAATACCCGATGAGGTCATGGCTATTGTTAATTAAACTGAACGATGTACATATATACTCGAATTCATTCATATATACTCAACCTGTCAAATACAAAACAACTCAAGTAATATATTAGAGATCTGGATTCGTTCATTACCATTTATGTTTTCAAAACACTTTTTTTGTACCCGAATGAAAAGCATATACATACATAATAAAGTAACCGTTGAGTTCAACTCAGAGGTTTATTCGATTTTGAAATAAAAAAAAGATGTTCCGAAATAATAGTATTTATTGGTTATACTTTAATTTTCCTAAATAAATAAATCGTTAGTATTTGGTACATTTATTTATTGGTAACTTACGTTTACTTTCTTATCTCAACAACTTATTATATTAGGCTTACTTTATAATGTAATTTTACTTGGATATGTAATAATCGCTTGCCGGCTTCTATGGCGGTTTTTAATGAAATGAACGAGAAAATGGAGGATCAAGGTTATGAAAATTGCCGCGTGTCACTTTGAGTTGATGAAAGAGATATTCCTTTGTTTTTCCATATATTGCACCTTTTCAATTTATTTCGATTATTGGTAATCGAAAAGGGTGGTGCCAAGTTCGCTTAACACTCCCCCCTGGTAACTGGGTTATGATCCAGATTACCACCCTCGAACTTGATAACGTCAAGGACTGCAAGCTTTACCACCGGGCGTGTATAAATCCCTGTTTGAGTCTGCACAATTGCGCTCCGTATTGTTCCATCTTTGCCGGTAATCACCTGCAGAACTTTGCCTTTGGGCCACGTTTTCCTCGGGTTGCTTTGATCGACAATGACCACAATATCACCTACTTGCAACTGTTTCTGTGGTGCGTACCATTTAGTCCGCCGAGTCAAATCAGGCAAATATTCGCGAAGCCACCTTTCCCAAAAGGTTTGTGCGTATTTTTCCGCTGCTAGCCAATTCTTTTTAATGGCTGCTCCGTCATCTATAAGAGGACGACCCAACTGCTCTTGATTTGCATAGCCAACCAATAAATGATTAGGTGTCAGTGCCTCGCAATTCTCACTATCTATGGGTACGTAGCCTAGGGGTCGTGAATTCACAATGCTTTCTATTTCTGTCATCATGCTCGTCAATAATTCGTCGCAGGGGTTTCGTGTTGGAGATATTTGAACAAGGGTTTGTTTTACAGATCTAACCATGCGTTCCCAACACCCACCCATGTGGGGGGCTGCTGGAGGAATGAAGTTCCACTTCAACTCCAATTCGAACTCTTTAGCTAATACATGTTTATTTAATTCACTTATGGCCTGCTGTAGCTCTTTACTAGCGCCTCGAAAATTTGTTGCGTTGTCTGAGTACACTTCTTTAGGCATACCTCTTCTGGCAATGAACCTTTTGAAGCCCAAAATGCAGGAGTCGCTAGAAAGACTGTAAACAATCTCTATGTGGATTGCACGTAGAGTCAAGCATGTTAATAACATAGCCCATCTTTTCTCAAGATGCCTGCCGACTTTAACGTAAAGTGGGCCAAAGTAATCCACTCCAGTATAAGAAAAAGGTCTCTGAAATGGTTGGAGACGAGCGTAGGGTAGATCGGCCATGCGTGGAGGCAACGGCTTGGTTCTGTCATTTTTGCAGTGTTGACATTCTTGCTGTACTCTTTTCAATATACGTCTTAAGTTTGGGATGTAATAATATTGCCGAAGTTCGTTCACTACCGTTTCGTTAAAGAGGTGATGAAATTTAAGGTGACATTCGTGAACGACTAAGTGAGTAATTTTGTGATCTTTCGGTAAGATAATTGGTCTTTTAGTTTCAAATGATACATTACTTATAGCATCGATTCTTCCAGAGATACGGATTATTCCATGTTCATCCAGGTAGGGTGAGAGTTTATACAGAGAACTGGCTCTACTGATGTTGACCTCACTACCGGAAACTACTCCACTAACTAATGCCTCATACTCGTGGGGAAAACCCTCCCTTTGACATTGTTGGAAGAGATATATTTTTGCTGCTTCTTTTTCATCAAGAATTGATTCTCCTGAAGCGTTTGGTTTTTTCCATTTTTTCACAAAGAGTCTTACGAAGCGGTAAACATACACCATTGTTTTGAGGAAATCCAACACGAACGAAGTTGTTGTAGTGCGATGCACGAAGCATTCTTTAATTTCTTCTGCAACCTCATCATCCTGGGGGAACTCTGGAATTTCTATTTCGAAGGGCAGGGGGTTTTGGTATAAAAACGTTGGACCCTTATACCATCTGCTCAATGAACTGAAGTCGCAATTGCTCTTAATTTTTGATGCATCGTCAGCAACATTATCTCTACTGGGAACCCAGTTCCATTCGTTAGCATTCGAGCTTTCAAGGATTTCTCCAATGCGGATGGCCACAAAACTTTTAAATTTTTTGTTGCATGACTTTATCCAGTGAAGTACGACTTGAGAATCTGTCCAAAATGTTATACTATTGAATTTAATGGTGTGACCACTCTGTATAAACTTCGAAAGTCTGACTCCTATTACGGCCGCTTCTAGCTCGAGCCGAGGAATTGAAAGCGTTTTGATTGGCGCTACCTTTGTTTTTGCGCTTATGAGGGAACATTCAACTTCATCTTCTGTAGAGACTCTCAGATAAGCTGCTGCGGCCATAGCTTCTTCTCCCGCGTCAACGAAGATATGCAATTCAACACGACTGCTCTTTCCAAATTGTAGATTGGTGAGATATTTTCTTTCTATGGATATATTTCTTATGTTGGGAATTAGGCTCAACCATAATTTCCATTTTTGAAATTGTCGTTCTTTTATTTGCTCGTCCCATTCTACTGCAGAACGCCAAATTTCTTGTAGGATGATTTTCAATTGGACTGTAAAATTCGCGATAAGGCCGAGAGGATCGAAGATGCACATTAGAGCTCTTAATACCTCACGTTTCGTTGGGACCTGTTCGCCATTCATTACTTCGCTGCGCAACTTACTTGACTTGAAAGTATAGACGAACATATCTGCACCTGGCGACCACCACATCCCAAGAAGTTTTTCGAAGTCAATTTGAGCGTTTTCTGAAAATGTTTTAAGGGATTTTGTAGCATTAGAATGAAGAGCGTTTAAGACGTTTGACGAATTTGAAATAAAGTTTCTAATTTCGAAGCCAGCCTGCTTATGAATATATATCACGTCTTTTGCCTACGCTGTCTAGTAAATCATCCACATAGTGGTTTTCGATTATCGCTTTAGCTGCCCTTGGAAATTGACTCTCAAACTTCTCAGCGTTTTTATTTTTAATGTACTGGGCGCAGAACGGTGAACAGGTAGATCCAAATGTCATGACTTGCATTTGACACACTTCGACATTTCCATTCTCTTTGTTCCGCCACAAGAACCTTTGAGAATCTTTGTCTTCTTCCAGAATTTTGATTTGATGAAACATCTCGCGGATGTCGGCTGAAATTGCAACCTTCCTTTCACGAAAACGGAATAAAATCGATGGAAGTGATGGTACATTGTCTGGCCCTGTCATCAAACACGAGTTCAGAGACACTCCTCCAACTTTTGCCGCTGCATCCCAAACTATTCGCAACTTGTCAGGCTTGTTTGGATTCATGACAGGGAATATGGGAAGGTACCATACACGTGACATAGGGTTATTCACCTCATCCTCATTCAATTTCTTTGCGTAGCCTTTCTTGAGATATTGTTCAATTAGCATGTTGATTCGTTCGATAAGCTGAGGTTGGTTTGAAAGTCGTTTTTCCAGACAGCGTAATCTTCTTTCAGCCATGGCTTTAGTCTCTGGCAAACGTATATGTTCGTATTTCCATAGTAGTGGTACTGCATAAGAGTCACCCAAGAAAACAGTTTTCTCCTCCAATAATTGCCTTGCTTTATTGTCTTCATCAGAAAGACATCGCTTTGTAAACTTTATGCCTAAATTTTCCAAACAGAAATATTGTTTCACTGCTTCATGCATCTGTACATCTATTTGGTTTTGACAATCACAAAGATGAATATTAATGTTTGTATTGAGGTCTTGTTTTGAGGTATCATCATCCGATGCAACGCCAAAAAGAGTCCATCCTAACCTGGTCTTAATAGCTGCTGGCTGAGAATCTTCACCTTCTCGAGTCTTTAAGGGCATACCTAGCCGCCAGTGTTGTAGGCCAATTAGAATTTGTGGCTTTGCATTGCAGTACGATTTTATCGGCAATCCATTTAAATAAGTGTATCGTTGTGTCAAACTGTTAAAATCCAGCAATTGTCTTGGAAGATCTAGTGATTTAACTGTATGAGCGTTTGTAAGTAAGTATCTGCGATTGCTGTCACCAGCCGATATTTCAAAGTTTATTCTCATTGAAGATTCTTCGCGACGATGTGTGTTAGCAGTCCACCTAAGACAAAGTGATTCTTTTGTGCAATAAGTGTTACCGAAGATCCATCGTCAATAAAGGCGAAGGTTTCGATAAATTTCTCGTTGAAGTGCAAACGGACTGGAACAATTTTGAACAATGTAAGCATTGTACTCGGACGCAGTGTCGTTCCACTATAATGAGCGTTTTGAATTAAACTGCTTGTTGCTGGTTGGTCTACTCTTAAATCGCCGTTATTAGGTTTAACTCTTAGCTGAATATCATCGTTGTGCAAAAGTGCATTATGTCGGAAAGTGCATCCAGACGCACCACATAGTTGGGATGACAGACAACGACGAGAGCCATGGCGACGTAAACAAATTCGACAAACATTGAAACGCTTCACCAGCTGCCATTTTTCCGAAAGTGCAAGTTTTGAGAAGTTCGGACACGTCGTTAACGATTTACAATTATTTTTGCACACAATGCACTTACTTTTTTCTCGAGATTGAGGTTTTTCATCTTGGTGAACGTTGATAAAGGCTTTTGTCTTCTTATTAATTTTATTTTCGAACGAATGAGGAAGTGTAAATGTTACTTCCGACGCAGCCCTGGCATAGCTGGCAAGCCAGTCGTTAAACGCCGACAAATCGATACAAGAAACACCTTGTTTGAACATACCCCAACTTAATTTAATTTGTGCTGGTAACTTCTCTACCAGCTCTTGTAATAAACAGGGGTTGTTTAAATGAGCTGAGAGGTCAGTGACCTCCATCATACGACACATATTGTCAATCTCAAGTGAGAATTGTATTAAGGTTTCTAATTTGTCGTATTTAGGTGCAGGCTCGTTTCTTATTTTTTTTATAAGTGATTGAATTATTATTTCGGGTCTACCGAACAACATTTGTAATGTTTTTATTACGCCTTCGACCTGGTCCGGATGAAGTAATCGATACTGAACCGCCTCGAGTGCCTTTTCTTTTAAACACCGTTGAAGACGAAGCATGTTTTCGTTCTTACTGAACCCACAGGCCTCAGACGTATTTTTCCACCAGCTAATAAAAAGTGGCCACTCTTCGGGTCGCCCTGTGAATTGAATTTGCTCTTTAGACATAAGTTGTCTTGCTGCGATTTGGGATTTATTTAATTTTGGAGCTAAGCTCATACCCACCCCTAAGTCTGATCTTCTCCCATGGTTTTTTCTTTCGTCAACTTTATTTTTACAATGCTTAGCACGAGCCTCTTCTTGCAAACTTGAATTCTGTATCCACTCTTCAACGCGACCACCGCTCTCAAACGAAGTTGTCACTGAAACGTCATCTTCGTCCGAATCAAATTGTTCAAGAATTGCATATTTTTTATCTATATACATTTGGTTACGTTTTTCTTGAAGATTACGCTCTTCCTCTAATTTAAGAAGTTGTATTTTCATCTTTCCTGTCATCGACGTTGAAGTTGAACTTCTGTTTGTTGACGATTTGTTTAAAACTTGACGATCAGTATTTGACCTTGGTCTGCCCTGCTTTCGCGGTGGAGTACTTTCCGCTGTGGAGTTCTTTGTCTTCGGAGGAATAACTTCAGCAGCCGAGTTCGTATTCCGTAGAGTGGTGTCATCTCTAGCTATGGATTTGTCATTTGATTGTGCATTTGCATTTTCTCGATCTTCGATATTTACATTTGTCGATTTTACGCCCGTAACTTCACAATCTTTTTTTGAGTTGCCGTTCCTAGCCTTACCTTCCTTGGAGGACGACGGAATTTCATCGCTTGCCGCAGGAATTTTTGGTTTCGATTTTACCTTGGAGGTTGTAGCACGCGGTGCTTTTAATATTTTAAGGTAGTTGCTACAATGCCAGTCTACCTTTTCTACTCTTTTAGTAACCCCGACGCATGTGAAATGAAACCAATCTTCGCAGGTATCACATTGAACCATGGGCGACTTGCTATCTGGCGCAGTACAATTTTTACAATTATAAGCCTCACTATCTGACCCTTGAGCATTGTGAACACTCGACCCCAACCCATGACTATGACTACGAGAATTATGAGACATGCAGAACTTACTTTTTTTCCAGTGAATGTGGTGCGAATGATGGTTTGATGGTGATGGACACTATGAGGAGAGTGGTGCAATGCGTGATGTTCCGATGTGATGATGAAAATGATTACGATGATGAAGATGATGACGATGATGAAGGTGATGACGATGATGAAGATGATGACGATGATGAAAGTGATGACGATGATGAAGATGATGGCGATGATGAAGATGATGAAGATGATGGCGATGATGAAGATGATGGCGATGATGAAGATGATGAATTTGATGCTAATGAGGTTGTTCCCGACGAACACGAGATGGGGAAGATTATAACGGGCCAATGCGACGTGCCTTTGCACAATTTGTTTCAACTTGGAGTTGAATTTTTCCACGTTTTAAACGAAAATTAAAGATGATGTTGAGTTCAACTCAGAGGTTTATTCGATTTTGAAATAAAAAAAAGATGTTCCGAAATAATAGTACGAGTATTTATTGGTTATACTTTAATTTTCCTAAATAAATAAATCGTTAGTATTTGGTACATTTATTTATTGGTAACTTACGTTTACTTTTCTTATCTCAACAACTTATTATATTAGGCTTACTTTATAATGTAATTTTACTTGGATATGTAATAATCGCTTGCCGGCTTCTATGGCGGTTTTTAATGAAATGAACGAGAAAATGGAGGATCAAGGTTATGAAAATTGCCGCGTGTCACTTTGAGTTGATGAAAGAGATAGTCCTTTGTTTTTCCATATATTGCACCTTTTCAATTTATTTCGATTATTGGTAATCGAAAAGGGTGGTGCCAAGTTCGCTTAACAGTAACATTGTCACTTCTCCTCGATTTTGAGTTATATCAAGTGCGTTTTATTAGCCTTTTAATATAAATTAATCATCCACAAAAATCAATCCAATCATCCTAAAATAATTTTTACTATTTCCCATAATTTCACGCCTAATCCTTCGACAAAGTTGGTGACCCCGACGTGATCGGCAAATATTCGCTCTAATTTGTCACGATCATTATTTTTTCATTGATTCATATTTTAACCTCTAAGCCGCCATGTCTAAGATTGAGATACTTCGAAATCGAAGATGTGTAATCCTGAAGCAAATGGACAGAATCTCGGAATTCGTATCAACACAAGCCGATAAATCCACTGTTGCTGAAGTTACAACACGCCTGGAAGCTCTAGAAAATGTTTTCTCTGCATTTTTAGCCATTCAGTCTAAGATCGAGGATGCTGATCCAGAAGAGGTGCTTAAAGAAGAGCGTGCAACATATGAGGAGATGTATTATTCTATACGACCAAAAATGCAGACGATCTTGGGCACAAGGGAAACAAAATCAGACGACAGTGTTGTGGGAACTCATCGATCGGTATCAGAACAATTAAAACTTCCAAAAGCTAACCTTCCAATATTCTCAGGTGAAATCACAGGGTGGCTTACCTTTTATGAGACCTTTCACTCTCTCGTGCACTCCAAATCCAACCTTAGTAACGTCTGTAAGTTCCATCATTTGCTTGGTGCTCTAACTGACAACGTGGCGATGACCATAAAGTCATTAGAGATAACCGACGCAAACTACGAGGTAGCTCTAAAGATGCTTGTCGCCCGATATGAAAACAAGAAGCTCATTGTCAATGAACACCTAAGACAAATATTTGAAACGCCAGCCGTTCAAAAAAACTCAGCCTCATCTCTCCGCAACTTGATTGATTCAACGAATGTTCACCTTCGATCTCTATCATCATTGGGACGGCCTGTCCAGCATTGGGATGATATGATCGTATTTATCTTGACATCAAAACTCGATTCAACGACATTAATGAAATGGCAAGAAGAGTCTCCATCGGACAGATCGCCGAGTCTGCAAGAGTTGATGAAGTTCCTGAACAAGAGAGGTCAAATTCTGAAGGGAATGGTGAGCCCAATCACAACAAACAAGGTAAGTGGAGCATACAGAGTAGACAATAGAACTCGACAATCATCCAAATCATTAACCGTCACTAGCGGTATAAGGTGCGCCCTTTGTTCTAAACAAGGTCACACCATAATGAAATGCTTCAAGCTACTTCGATGCTTTCCGAGTGAAAGGCGGCAGCAAGTGTCACGATTAAAGCTATGTACCAACTGTTTGAAAGGTGATCATAATGAGACTAAATGCACTTCTGTCAATTGCCATAAATGCGGTGCGAGGCATCACACTTTGCTTCACAATGATTCATCAACCACGGCACTTGATCCCAACGTCAACGAATATGTGCCAAACCACAGTACTGCTGTTTCCCTGCACTCCGCTCATAAAGAAACATCCACAATACTTGCTACGGCTATAATTCACGTGGTCAATCATCAAGATGTGCCCATTCCCTGCCGTGCCCTTTTGGACTCAGCGTCACAAATTAATTTCATCACAGAACAATTTGCCCAGCGCATCGAATAGAAACGCATCAAGGTTGATCAAACATATTCAGGCATTTCTTCATTCACTAAACAAGCTCGTCACAAGACCTTTGTTAGAATTCAGTCGCGATTAACTCCTTTCTCTGCTACAATCGAAGCTATTATCCTACCCAAGATAACCGGGTTTTTGCCTTCAGAAATAATTCCTCTGCAGGACCTTATCATCCCTCCGAACTTGTCTTTAGCTGATCCATGCTTTCAAATTCCTCAACGAATTGATCTTCTAATAGGGGCTGAGCTATTCTTTTCATTACTTTTATCTGGTCAACTACAACTTGAGAATGATATTACCATTCTGCAAAACACAACTCTTGGATGGATCATTTCTGGATCATATCGCACAAGTGCTCAGAAGAAATTCTGCAATTTAGTGCTTAATGTCAAAGAAGAAGACAACTTGGTAGAAAGTCTGAAACGTTTCTGGGGAATTGAAGAACGTTCTTACCCACCTTTAAGATTAACAAAGAATGAAATTGCATGCGAACAACACTTTATAAAAAGCACTAAACGAATTGATGGGGGCAGGTATCAAGTGCGACTCCCTTTTAAAGAGGATCCATTAATTCTAGGTAACTCCTACAACAATGCTGTACGGCGACTTCTGCACTTGGAGCGTAAGTTTAAGAAGAACGATCAACTGCGCGCCCAATACACGTCTTTCATGAATGAATACATACAGTTAGGTCATATGGAATTTACAGACTGCGTTAATCAATCAGAACCTCACTTTTACCTACCACATCATTGCATCCTCAAACCTAACAGCAGCACCACAAAACTGAGAGTGGTTTTCGATGGCTCATGCAAAACGGACAGTGGCAAATCTCTTAATGATGTACTCATGGTAGGTCCAGTTGTTCAACCTGACTTATTCACCATTTCTCTTCGCTTTCGATTGCACCGGTACGTTTTTAGCGCTGACATCACGAAGATGTACCGACAAGTGGTAATTGATTCAGCTGATCGCAATTTTCAATTGATTTTGTGGAGACAATCGGAGCAAGAGAGCATTAAAACATTCCGATTGTGCATAGTTACATATGGTACTGCCTCCGCCGCTTACCTCTCCACTCGCACCCTAAATTAGCTAGCAAGTGATGAAGCAGGTAATTTTCCTCTGGCGTCGAATTCCTTGCTCAGAGATTTCTATGTTGATGACGTGCTCTCGGGATCAGATAGCTTAGAAGAAGTTCTACAACTACAAAACGAGCTAAAGCAGATTTTGAATAGAGGAGGATTTGAGTTGAATAAGTGGTGCGCCAACGACCCAGAACTATTGGCAAATATTCCTGTCGATCAAAGAGAGCCATATCTAAACGTTAAGGGGAATAACGTCATCAAAACACTTGGCTTAATATGGGAACCTCAGTCCGATGTCTTTATGTACAAGGTTAAAAACTTAGCAGATGGACGGATAACAAAAAGATCGGTGCTATCTGAGATTTCACAGCTGTTTGATCCTCTGGGCCTAATCAATCCCGTCATCGTATTGGCGAAGATATTTCTGCAACATCTCTGGAAAGCCAAAGTTGATTGGGATGAAACTCTTCCCAGCGAATACTACCACAAATGGTTGAGCTATCGAAAGGAATTGCTTCTATTAGAAAGGTTAAGAGTACCTAGACTTGCAATTTCCCATCTCAAGGAAAATGCACAGATTCACGCATTTGCCGACAGCTCCGAGCTAGCTTATGGAACCTGCATCTATGTGAGATCTTTAAATGATGACGGTACAATTTCAGTTAATCTTCTAGCTGCAAGGTCAAGGGTTGCCCCAGTCAAGAAAACCAGCCTACCTAGACTTGAACTATGCGCGGCTGTTATGATGGCGCAGTTTGTTAATCGACTTATGGAGATTCTTAAAATAACATTTAATAAAATTTGTTATTGGACTGACTCCAGTATTGTCCTATCGTGGATATCAGGTGAATCCTCAAAATGGAAAACCTACGTAGCGAATCGAGTTGCGACCATTCAAGACACAACGACATTGGATCAGTGGCATCATATTGAATCTAAGTTAAATCCTGCCGATATTGTTTCCCGCGGTGCTCGTCCATCTATCTTGCTGCACTCACGTGAATGGTTTCGGGGTCCGCAGTTCCTTAAACGTAGTGAAATCTTGTGGCCTTGCCATCAATCATCTAGGTCTGTCGACGAAGCACTTCTTGAAAAGCGAAAGGTTAACTTGGTTCTTCTAGCAGCGCTCGATTCCGATTTTATCACTAGAATAAAATTTCATACCTCATATCGAAAACTTCTTCGAGTCTTCGTATATGTAAATCGGTTTAAAAATAACGCTCTTGCTGAAAAACGCAAAATAGAGAAAAGATTTGGACCAATTACAGTTGACGAACTTAAGGAAGCTTTATGTACCATAGTCAAAATCATTCAACAACAATCGTTTGAACAGGAGCTTATTTGTTTGCGGAAGGATGGGAATATTCCCACAAATTTTAATTTTGGTGGGGGCGAATGCCCCCATTTATTCGGCTTAATACAAGCTATAACTTAAAAAATAAACTTAAACTAAAACTTAAAACTAAGGTTGGTTGGAGTGGTGAAGGAGAACAGATTTGAGGTAGGAAGTGGTGCGGTGAAAGTCAAAGACGGTAGGGTTTGAGTTGATTTGACGTAGCATACGGGAGATTGGTTCGTTCGCGCCATAGGAGGTGTGTTGGGTTGGTAGATAGAAGAGTCGAGGGGTACGTAGATTACGAGGGTTAGTGTTGAGGAAAATGGAGTTGTGAAGGGACGCACATTCAACGTGAGCTGAAAGGAGTCGATGAATGAAGAGAAAGTCTGCTGCATCTCTGCGATCTTCGAGGGTGTTTAAGTTGATAAGGTTGAGACGATTTTGATAGGGGGGCAGATTAAAAGGATCGTCCCAGGGCATACCTCGAAGAGCAAATCGAAGAAAACGACGCTGAATGCTTTCAATTCTCGAGATATGAACACGATGATATGGGGACCATACTTGACTGGCGTACTCTAGGAGGGGGCGAACAAAGGTAATATAGAGGGACCTGGTCACGTATGGGTTGGTGAATTCTTTGGACCACCGTTTTACAAAACCTAGTGCAGAGTTGGCTTTGAGGATTATCTCATCCATATGTAGACGGAAGTTGAGCTCGCTGTCACACAAAATGCCGAGGTCGCGAAGAGACTGTACGGAGGAGATAGGTTGGTTATGGAGAAGATAGAGTCGGGGAGGAGATTGGTTCCGCTTATGTGAGAAGGTGATGGATTGGCATTTGGCGATGTTAAGTTCCAAAGAATTTTTGAGGCACCAGATCGAGAAACTATCAAGATCTTGTTGAAGGAGGAAAGAGTCATGGGGAGAGGAAATGGTTTTGAAAAATTTGGTATCGTCGGCGTAAAGGGAGACAGACGAGTGTTTGATGATCATATCGAGATCATTTATGGTTAATATAAAAAGAAGGGGACCGAGATGGCTGCCTTGTGGGACTCCAGAGGTGCCCAAAAATGGAGCGGAGTGGGCTGACCTAAAACGAACACTGTAAAAACGATTTTCGAGGTAAGAGGATATCCATTTTAACAGTATGGGTTCAAAGCCGAGGGCAGACAATTTAAAGATAATTAACCGATGAGAGATTTTATCGAAGGCTTTGCTAAAATCGGTTGCAACTACATCGACTTCATTGCCATTCTCTATTGCAGAGAGGGCAAAGGACACGAATTCAACGAGATTTGTGGTTGTTGACCTACCCTTTAAGAAGCCATGTTGTCTAGGGGAAATAAGTGATTTGCATTGGAAGCTTAGAGCTTCATACAAAATACTTTCGAAGAGTTTGGGTATATGGGAGAGTTTAGCGATGGGACGATAGTTGGTTATTTCATTCTTTGATCCTTTCTTGTGGATCGGGGTTATGAAGGAGGTTTTCCAAACCTGAGGAAATTCTCCTTGTGAAAGGGATAGACGGAAGAGATTAGAAAGGGCAAGGGAAAGAGAGGAAGAACATTTTTTAAGAAATATGGCAGGGAGGCCATCTGGGCCGGGTGTGAATTCGTCATTGAGTTGGTGTAATTTATATTCGATATAAGACGGGTCCAAAATATGAGAAAGAAGTGGGCCATTGGAGAAGTTCAGTAGGTAACTAAAATAGGATGGATCTCGTACAAAGGAGTCGTTGGTGAAGGATTGTTTAAAAAATGTGGTAAATAGGTTGGCAATGGTGAGTGGATCGGTTGATGACCTGTTGTTGAAAGAGAGGGAAGGAGGGTAACCATCGGACTTTCTTTTGTAGTTAACAAATTGGAAAAAGGACTTAGGGTGGTTTATAAGGTCGACTTGCGCATTGTTAAGGTAGCGTTGGTAAAGGGAATCGTAAAGTTCGGTGAAATGAAGATAAGCACCAAGATAGTTGGAATAGTCGGTAAAGTATCTGGTACATACGCAGGAAAACAGCCCATAACTTATTTCTCTTATTTCGTAAGGAACGAAGCTTGCGATTATACCAGGGAGGACTAGTAGATGATGTTTTAAGGCGGGCAAACGGAACGTAAAGGGAAAAAGAATTAAATATTTCTTTATAAAAAATGGATAAGGCATCATTTATACTTAAGTTGTGAAAGTTAAAGAGGGATCTGCTGAGATATTCACTGATTTTGTGAAAGTTTGCTTTATGAAAGTCGTGGGATGAGAGAGTTGTGGGGGGAGTGGACTGGAATGAAGAGTTATGAAAAAATGAAAGTAGAAGGGGGGGATGCTAGTTATCGATTGTTGAGAGAGATAGGGGAAAAGTGAGACTGAGGAGTTAATTGGATCTGTTGTGAAAATAAGGTCTAATTGCCTGCCCATATAATTGGATATACCACTGACTTGGCATAGACTTGAGTCTGTTAAGCGATCTAAGAAGAGACATTCCTTAGCTGAGTTGGCATTTGAAGCGATGAAAAACGATTGATCATCTGATGGAGTCCACTGTAGCTGAGGAAGATTAAAGTCGCCGAAAATAAGGATATCATCAATAGGGTCTGACAGGTCAATTAAATGATCGATCGCATCAATAACAAATTGGTAAGATTCGATAGGTTGAGCTGGTAGGATGTAGCAACATATAACGTAAAGGGACTTGAGAGGCAGTGATATTTTTATTGCGACAAAGTCGGCTTTAGAGGATGAAGAAATTGTAATGGGAGAAGAGTTAAGGCTGTTGTCCATCGCCAGTAGGACGCCTCGACAGGGGGAATCTTTATTTGTGCGGGTAGGATCGTCGTCGCGGAAAACATTAAAAGTAGGAGGGAACAATTCCTGGTTCTTTATGTCGGGAATCAAATTGGTTTCGGTCAAGGCGTAAATATCAAAGGGAAGAGCATGCGATTGACGTAGGCCAGCATTGGTTTTAGAGCGAAGACCTCTTACATTCTGGTAGTAAAATGTAAGAGTGATGTTGTGGGGTGGAGGTGTGAGGCAGGATGGTTTAAGCGCTGGCAAGGGAGGCACGTTATGGACGAAAAAATTTGTCGTGGTCGGCTCGGCTTCGCTGTAGGTGTGATACTCGTTTAGAGTGAACATAGTTGCCGAATGCAGCAAGTTCGTCTGCTACTTTCTGAGGGGACATGTTAAAAATCTCGTGGTACCTGACATAAAGGTTCCTGAGACTGATAGGGTCGGTAGGGAGGCCTTCCTGCTGGATGGAAACCATGACGCTGGTTTTGGTTTTCCCTTCGTAGCAGACCGAGTCAGATTTGTCATGTAAATAGGCCAGAAAGAGACGAATGTTTTCATATATCTTTCGTTCTCTGAGCCTAGAGAGAGCATATCGGCTTTCTGTAGTGCCATTGGTTTGCTGTGTTAGTTTAACAGTGGGGGGAAAAAGGGGATCAAGAATAGGAGCATTGGAGGAGGGAGATAGAGATGAATGATTGGGTATGGAGTTGGACGAGGGATGAGATGTGGGGTTTAAGGTATGGGAGTTAATGAAGTTAGGGTACTTAGCTCCAGTTTAAAGGTCGAAGTTGGGAATTGGGTTGCTAGCTGGGTTTGGTGGCGTAGAAGGTTGAGAAGGAATAATATGGGTGGTTGGGGTTAAGTTGAAAGAGACGCGTTGGCGCGGGGACTTCGGTGGAACGGGGGGAATTGGGGGATTAGAAGATTGGTGTGTAAGGGCTTTGTGTCGGATAAGTAAGGAGGGAGGACTAAAATTGGGGAATAAGTTTGTTTTGAAGCTCCAGTTGGGGTCGAGATTAGAGCTTCGTTTTTTGGAAGCATATTTTTTATTTGGAAGGGAGTTGGAGAGGGGTCTTTTTTAAGTTTATTGTTAACACTACGATTATTTTTAACACTTCCATTACTCTCGAGATGTGCGTTTTCTCGTTCTTCAGAGCATTTAGTAATTCTTATCTTCCCAGGTTTAGTTGTCTTACCAGGAGGAGTAGGGAACAACCACGTATATTTGGTTGGGATGTTGACTTTGAAGCTGCAGGAACTGTTGGAGTCAGCGGGGGAAATCATCTGGCACTCGCTAATGGTGATGGCGTAACTTCGGTGAAAGAAATTCCGCACCCAAGAAACATCAGCGTGTTGAGGGGCCCCTTCAACGAAGAATGCCGTATGGTTTCCCTGTTTCAGCTTTTCGAGTCTGTTTTTCCATTCGGAGGGGGTCCATGAAGTTCCAAATTGATTGCGCAGTTTGCGTGGAGCGGCGACGGGCGGGATTTTAGTTGATAAAGGCAAGACGGTTTCGGTTTCGGTTTCCGTTGTTAGGGTGGCGGGAGGAGTATTTGAAAATGATGGCAAATGAGACTCCGTGTCTAGTAATGCATTATGAATTGAGACATTGTACGGGGAACTAGCCTGGAACTGAATTTGATCCGGTATTCCATCGATTTTGTGGGAAGCCAATTTCACTTCTTTACCGATTTCGGCAACGGTCAACCGAGTTGCTATGAGTTCCTCGCTGACATCAATCATTTTTAGGGTCAGGTCATCGAGCGTAGAATCTGATGGATGCGGGATGTGATGTGTTGCTTTGTAGGAGGATTGAAAAAGCAAGTCGAGATCAGTACGGAGAAGGTTGATAGAGTCGTTTATGTGTGTGAGTTCGTTGGACTTAAGGAGGTTGGCAAAATTTGTTTTGAGGAAAGCTTTAATTCCGTCGAAGTGATATTTGATCACTTCGCTCTCGTTGTCGTGGTTAGACTTGTTTTTCGATAGGTTTTGGATCGCTGCCAGTTGCTTTTCGATCATTCTTCCTGTGGACTTGTAAGCATCCACATTACTATCAATGCAGTTTATTGAGTCTTCAATCTTTTCTATTCTGTCCAAAATAGTTCTGCTAATATGAGCATTCTTGGTTAGCATCGCATTGATAGATTCGTTGTTGCATTTAATTGCCAACATAACGTGAGCCAAGGTGATCTCTTTGCACTCGTCGCAATAAAAATTTAAAAGACTGCAATACTCCTTGAGGTAGGTTATGGATCTCCGGGTTAGTCCGATGCATATGGCATGGAATGATTTTCCACAGAGACCATTGCATTTTACCCATTCGGCGTTGGGGTCAACAATTGAGCACAAAACACTAGCACAGCACTTTTCCATTATTAGTTTATTGAGGTTAATTTTTGTTTGGATTTTTTTTTGTTTTGTTTTGTTTTTGTTTTGTTTTCGTTTTGGTTTTGTTTTGTTTTGGGGTCAAAACTGGCACAGTTAAGTTTGAGGAATCGGCAGACAAAACTAGGTCGACGAACAACGGTAAATATACTGAGTCGGCAGATTACGGGACTTTGAAAAAAAAGTGGAAAATAATAACTGAACTCGGTATACGGGAGAAAAAGAAAAACACGTCCGCACATGTTGACAATTGAATTACAAAGAGCCATTTAAAATCATTGTCCCCTTTTTTAGATGATAGCGGCATTCTAAGAGTTGGAGGTCGAATTGGAAATGCATACCTTGAATTCAGTGCTAAACATCCCATACTCCTCCCCAAATCGCATGTGATTACTTTAAGCATTTGTCGGTATCTACATGAGAAGCATGCTCACGCCGGTCCTCAAAATTTGCTCGCCATCGTCCGTCAAATGTTCTGGCCCTTAATGGAAAGGTCACTTGCCGAAAGATTGTTAATAGCTGCATCCTCTGTTTTCGCTGCCGACCGACTTCATTCAATCAGATTATGGGAGATCTTCCATCATCACGCGTTTTACCTGCAAGACCGTTTTCAACAACTGGTGTAGACTTTTGTGGTCCATTTGGAATTCACTATCGAAGAAGGGGAGCTTCGGCTACTAAAGCTTATGTTGCGGTATTTGTCTGCTTTGTCACACGCGCGGTACATTTAGAGCTCGTGGAAGACCTAACAACAGCTTCATTTATGGCAGCATTGAAACGGTTCGTCGGTCGCTGCGGATTGTGCGACACAATATACAGCGACAACGGATTGAGCTTTGTGGGAGCGAAAAATGAATTGCATGACATCTATAAATTCTTTATGCACCATGAAACCAACAACACAATCATCGATTTGTGCGCTTCTGATGGCATCAAATGGAAAACTATACCCCCAAGGTCACCACACATGGGTGGATTGTGGGAGGCGGCGGTTAAATCTGCAAAGTTTCACATGAAGAGGCTCTTCCGCATGTGCACTCCTACCCATGACGAGTTCTTCACAGCACTAATTCAGATTGAAGCCATTCTTAATTCGCGACCTTTGACAGCTGTTTCTAATGACCCTAATGATTTAAATGTATTAACTCCTGGCCATTTTCTCATAGGTGGTCCGTTGACGGCTATTGTGGAGAAAGACATCACGGACGACAACCTTAATAGGCTTTCCCGCTGGCAGCGCCTGCAGTGGGTCACTCAGCAGTTTTGGATTCGGTGGTCATCTGAATATCTTCAAGGTCTACAAAGGCGCAATAAATGGACCTCTCAGTCAAGAAGGGTGAACATCGGCAGTCTGGTTGTATTGAAGGACGACAACCTTCCACCCCTGAAATGGAGAATGGGTCGTATAATTGAATTGCATCCTGGAAAAGACAACAATAGTTAAGCGAGCTATTGCTACTGTTTGTGTATTACCTATTGAAGAATCTTCAATCCTTCAAGGTGGGGAGCATGTTAATTAAACTGAACGATGTACATATATACTCGAATTCATTCATATATACTCAACCTGTCAAATACAAAACAACTCAAGTAATATATTAGAGATCTGGATTCGTTCATTACCATTTATGTTTTCAAAACATGCTCCCCACCTTGAAGGATTGAAGATTCTTCAATAGGTAATACACAAACAGTAGCAATAGCTCGTTTAACTATAGAAGAATGTGTCTTAATACTAACCACTCGAACGACGTTGTCTTTTCCAGGATGCAATTCAATTATACGACCCATTCTCCATTTCAGGGGTGGAAGGTTGTCGTCCTTCAATACAACCAGACTGCCGATGTTCACCCTTCTTGACTGAGAGGTCCATTTATTGCGCCTTTGTAGACCTTGAAGATATTCAGATGACTACCGAATCCAAAACTGCTGAGTGACCCACTGCAGGCGCTGCCAGCGGGAAAGCCTATTAAGGTTGTCGTCCGTGATGTCTCTATTTCTTATGCCTTTAGGTGTAAAAAGTCTCAACTAACCATCGACTAAACGATTTATTGTACACACCCATCCGAGAATGCATAATCTTTGTCTTAGGTCAGCAATTTTAGAAATTTCTTCATCTTGCTGCCGTGGTGAAGATAACCCATCTGATTCGTCAATCGTTATTTTCAAGATTCACTTCCCCAAGATTCGGGAGGGTTTCCCGAAAACTCGTCGACATGCGCCATTTGTTTGGCCGGCCGGTGCATGACTTCATAGTTAAATTCTTCCATTCGCAATCACTAACGTGCGATCCTGGGCAGTAATTCTTCTTTCTTCGTCGCCGTCTTAACATCCTGGCAGTCGGTGACAACGAGAAAGTGTTTCCCTACAAAATATTGACGAAACCGGTAGATTGGCTCTCCTACTACCACCACTTCCAACTTGTAGCTATGACATGCTGATTCTCGTTTTGTAGTTTTCCCATTGATTTGGTGGTGAAGTTGTATCATTCCTTTGAGATAAAACTTCAGTAATTGCATGGGAGCTGGCGTCTGTGAGAGCAAATATATATGTAGTAGTCTATTAACGGGACATATCTTTTGTTTATTATAGGTATCTTCCTCGTTTGCAGTCCATGTAAACTTGCAGTTTTCTCCGAATCACTTTTTATTTATATTTTACATTTTTTATGAATAATTTTTAATGAACTACCTAAAATAGCCGGTAAGCTAAAGAAATTGTCTAAACTAATGCTCACTTGTGCGTCGTTCGAAGTTTTGAACAGCTATGGTTTTGGATTTTCCTGGTTTCACAATTCAATCTCTTCGTACCATAAAAAATCGATTTCAGTTTTAAAGAAAGGATATTTTCCTAAGTTAAGAGTAAAGTTTGCTTCATATAGAATTTTTAAAAATGACTAACTTCTCTATATATCATCCATACTATATCATCCATGTAGCAGACAATAGTATGTGGCCGCATCTTCTGAATTATTGTGTTCCTTAGCATTACTGTATGAACAATATGGAATATCTTTAAAAACAAGACGTCTCAAAGAAAACACAGTTCCTTCTGTTTTCTTGCCATTTCCGAATGACAAAAACGAGCGTCAAAATGTGAAGGCTACAAAACTTTTTTCACACACGGAATTCAAGTTATTATGCGTGCTGGCAGTTTGGGTGAACTAAATTCCCAAGGATGGCTTAAGTGTTCAGAATTTTTCAAACAGGTATCTAATACAAGTAATTTTCTTTAAAATCAAATATTACAAACATATTTACAATTTCAGGTGAATGATTGGTTTGATTGTCTTAACGTAAGAGTTCCTTAACAAGACAGTGGCCAACGAGTTCAAGGTGTTGAAATTTCAGAATCGCTTCAATTCGAAATCATCGATAAGATGACGGAAGTGATGCTTAACATGAGATTACAAGGAAAAAAAAGCATGATGACCTTCCAGAAGGGTACTGTTTCATTAAACTCTTTTTTTATAATTTTCATCACTTTGAAGCATTATCATGGCGAATAATTCTCTAAAACCTTTGTACAATGACCTGAAAACTGAATACGATATTTCGTATTTACTGACATACAGGCTCAATCAGGATGTTTCAGAGAATTTTTTCAGAACAATTCGATCGAAAGGTGGCCTCTATGATCATCCAAACCGGTTGGAATTTATGTACCGACTTCAGCCATATATACTTGGACGAAATTAAGGGAGTTTATCACTGAATTGTATATATTGCTCCTTTTCTTCAAGTAATTACTATATATATTATTTTAATGCAACACAATATACTATTTGTGTTTTTTTGCAGGCAACACTCCAGTAGATGACACACCAGATTTGGAAGGTACGGGCTATTTAACTAGCACCCTTCTAATGACATTAAATCCTGAATTTCCAACGACTGAAGAACCGGCGGATGAACTGGAATCTTTGCAGTACGATGGATTGGAGCATTTGGCAGGCTACATTTGCTACCGGATCATAAATGCGAGTTTATCTATACAAGATATGCAGCAAAAATCGTCATTTACTTGAACTAATCAGCTGACGGAGGGATTTCCTCAAAAACCTACAGCCGAAATGATGGCTAATATGGGAAGAATGGAGGCAATTTCTAAAAACTTTAATAAGAATGAAATAGTTTATTGTCGTAGTTACTTAAAACAATTGCTAAATTTATCAAAAGACATACCTTCCGAAAGAAAAGTCAAAGAAATTTTCTTTCGGTCGCGAATGTTCTTCAAAATTAAACATTTTAATTATGCAATCGAAAATAATTTGACAAAAAGAAAAATGACGAAAACAACAATTTTATAAAACAACAGACATAAGTAATTTTATTATGAACTTGTAATATTTTCTTTTAAACATGGAATAAACTGCATTTGCCATACATACATATGTAAGTATTTGTTCAAACAATAGAAGTCGTCTTTTTGTCTCATACGTATACATATTAAATTTATTTTCAGACACCCCGGCAATAAATCACAAGCGATTATTATTTTTGAATTTCTATTAATTAATATTTCTAACTATAAATAAAGAAACATTTTCATAAATAATTCAAAGTAATAGTACGTTTCTCAAAGCACTAATAAACGTAAACAAAAATTTATGTCACATCGGTCAGTCATCTTGGATTTTTTTCTTGTTTTCTTTTGTTGAAAATTTATATATTATATCTTTATTTTAATTTATTTTGATATTCGGATACCGAACGCGGATTGTTCCCTTGATATATCTCCAAGATTATCAAATAACCTGACGGAGTACACAGAGATCATACCTTGTAGCCAAACCGCAACGGGTTTCCTCTTAAGAATTGCTTTCAGCCGTGCCTTCGAATTCATTCTTTCATCGTATGACAAGTTCTGTTCCGGATGAAAGTGCTTCATCATTTGGGACTTTAAACGGTCTGTTAGTGGTCGTAGTTTCCACATTCTCTCGGGATTTGGATTTTCCTTTGATCCTCACTGTCTGCAAAATGAATGTATTGCAATATTTCATTGAACCAATTCTTGAGCGTACTATTACGTACCAGATTGTTTCCCAAACCGTCTTCATTGGTCCACATATTACAAAGGCTCGTATACCATACGTTGCGCCGCTATTCAAAAGGATCTCAATAAACGTGCGCTACTTAAGAATTATAAATTTGGGATTAATTTGTTTACAAACAGCATATTTGACCGACTCATCGGTGATATGCTGAAACAACTCATCATCGAAATATTTTTCAAACTGCTCATGTGGTTTTAAATTCCGACAATCTTCAAAATTAAGATTAGGAAATCTGGAAAGCGTGGTGCTCAAATTGTCCCTAACATTCCACGTAAAGTCTGAGTTATTTGCACCTCTTTTACATTTCGAAACATTGGTGCATGTTTCTTTGGTGTACTGTCTGTTCTTACAAGCCTTTCTTGTTGTTTGGAGGAAACCAAGCGCATCTTCGCCTTTTAACACATCGGCAGGCAAATTTATAGATGCATTACTTAACATATTTTGCAATACATCTTTCAAATTCGAACTCACGTCATCATTGTTTCCACCGTCTAAGTTCCTAACACGTCGACCACGTTTCAAAACGATTTCACAACCGGCGTTAAGCTAACCGGGACAAACGTTATCAGGAATTCATGCCTCCTGCATCGTCCTCTCTATTTATGTATTTTTAATTTTCGGGAGGTTCGATAAAAATAGCGCGAACGTTGTCAAGTTCGCCGTCGTTCATATCGTCAAGTTCTTCAATATAATCAAGAACTTCTTTCAACGTTAGCTTCCTCAAGGTTTTAAGAAGACTTACCCTAAATAACCACTTCCACTTTGGTCTTCCGAACATTACAGATTGTTTGAGGATATACATTTCTTTTTGTAAATGAAAACGTTGCCCGTTTATCTCTTCAGAAATTTACTCTATCGGAATAAAAACAAAAAAGAAACAGATTTCGTTTTTAAAGTCATTTTTAAAATTTAATTTCTGAAACAAATTTATTTTGCTACATTTTTTATCTTTTAATGTGTCTTCGTCCCTTACGAATTCGAATATTCCTTGTGGCAGGGCGCTACTGGTTCTAATGCTTTGTACGAATGTTCATTTAACGTACCCAATGCCCCTTGGTACAATACCTCCATAATTGTTTTGTTGGCATAGAGCTGTTGTTGTGGGTTTAATTTCCGGAACAACATAGCCCAACTCGCCGCATGAATATCGATTTCATCTTGCGTATTTGCTTCATGGTGCTCCAGGTGATTTAAAGCCTTATCAAGAAGTGTATTAAGCCGAATTCTGATCAAATCGTTTTTATAGTTGACTGGTTCCGATGTACATGGCTCAAAAACTATAGATTCACACGTTCTTGGCTCAGAAATACTTAACGTAGGAAATCCTGGCTCATGCTTTGCTGGTTCCGGCGTTGATGGTTCAGACTTAATTAGTGGTGGTGTGTTTAGTTCAGGCATTCTCGATTCAGACCTGATTTGCCCACATTGTCTTCTTTTTGATGTTCTTTGTTCAGATATTCTTTTCGAAGGTGTTTTTCTTTTGGACTTACTTCGTTCAGTGTCCTGAAAGAAAGATATAATATAAGAAACAAAAATAAGAATAATGATAACTTAGTAACGGATATTTGCCACCACTCCAGTTTCCTTTAATAAATCCACAAAAGATTTCTCCGTATTAAATGTACATACTTTTTTAGGTACTTACCTCACCCGAATCGGTAGCACTGTCTGTTTCACTTCGCGATTTATTTCTATAAAATTGCTCCAGAAAACTCAAATTGTCGTAGTAATACAGACTTGGCTTGTAAACTTCTTCTCCATTGATAGCACATTTTTTGCTCTTTTCAACTCTCTTCAGTTCTCTTCTGTAGGATGATCGACATGCGGCGAGTTTTACCTTTACACACTGTGCCGTGACATTTGGTGTAATTTCTTCGAGTTTTGTCGCCAACGTTTTGTATGCATTATTTTTCATTGATTTATTTTTGTATGCTAGACTATTTTTGTTCCACAACTCGGGAAGATTTTTATACATTTCGAAAAACTCTTTCCAGAATTGTTCTTTTGAAAGGGCTGCCATTTTTTTTTTCTTTTTTTTTTCTGTTTTCAATCTGCGGCAACCTTGTTGGTTCTATGAAGTAATTCCCACTAATGAGAGTAACAGCACCAAGTGCGACTGACTACTCGAAGTGTGCGAACAGAAAAAAACGTAAAACAACATATCATACATGTTGCAGGGGTGGTTAGATGGAGTGTGCACACGATACAACATAGCACATAACTGTGTTCGTAACAATTGTGCGGTTGTGTAACGTAAACAACTTCCGCACTTCATTGACATGTCATAGAGCGAAAGAAATATTGCTATGTGCATGTGGGAAAGAGATATTGTACTTATTTAGTTGTATAAATCGTATGTATCTGTGTGTATCGCAAATCGGAAGAGAGAAATAAATCTGTTAGGAGTGAATTTAAGTTTTCCATAATTTTGGAAAGAAAGCAAGTAATTTGCGGAATAATCTCAAGTAACTTGTATGCTTAACTGAAAGACAACGTGTTTACTTTGAGGCAATCGCTTTTTGAGAGTTCTCGTCTGAAAATATAAACTTAGCTACTTATTTGGTATCACTGTTCGAGAGAAATATAGGCCTCAACCGACAATCCTTTATAGTTACCAGTTTGACCAGGTATCGGCCCCAAATAACTAACTTCTGGTTAATTTACATTTTTACTTCTGAAGCGAAACTAAGACAAGGTTTTCCTCTTCTGCGATGAACCTCTGCATTAGAATTGAAAACTCTACTGGCCGGAGCACTGATATCCATCCACCTTGCATATTCCGCCTATTTTAGAAATCGAGGCGCAGTTGTAACACAAGAAATGCGTCCTTCTCTGTTGATCTGAAAGGGACAAAATATCTTCTGAAGATATGAAGATAGACTTCATTCCTCAATGTCAAAGAATAGGACTAGGATAGGATGTGTATAGCACACCCTTAGATATATTACTTTATGTCCTGAATCCGCTTATGAATCCTAGGTTCACTACTGCGCCTACGTCCCATTCTGTAAGGTTTCTGGGAATGTGTCACAGCTCCGCTCAACTTCTTCGCCAATTTCTGTGCTTCCTTCTTGATTGAGTTGTTACTGGTGTTATTTTATGCACAAGTGCTTCCCTGCGCGTTAACGGACTTCATTGCTTAAATTCATGGACTATGGAGCCGTCACATTTTTCGTTTTCGGTTTCGTTCTTAGGTGAAACCCTTCATTGGAGACACCGTTGCGTAATTTGCAGGTTTCTTCCAATTGTGGTTGTCACTCCAAAAGCTGGACTCATATAACAGCATGGACTCAAAATCATTTCCTCACTCCCTGTGTTACTGTTCTTCCTTATTAAGAAAAAAAATAAAAACTCTAGGTAGCTAGAAGTGTTAAGCTAAAGAAATTTCTGAGGTGCTTATCTTTTTAAATAAGATGTCCCTTTGCATGTCTTTGGACGCAATAAACTCGAACGTTTGTCTAAGTGAGTAGTAAATACAAATTTTTGCTCCGCCAAATTTTCAACAACATTCCAATCACATATTTGCAAGACAAGACTACTTCCCCAAAACATAAGAAGATATCAACATCTTCTTGGTTGTCCAACAATGCGTATTCTAGCTAATGCTTATGTCTGCTTATTTCTATAAATTTATTGCAATTTCACAATTCTACATATATGAGAGCAGGCATACATCTTTGAAATACTCGTAGGATGTAAGAATCCATCCAATTCTATCGTCTTTTCACAATAGACAAAACAGG